>CM065717.1:92042572-92050072 GCA_033310375.1 Conus canariensis
AGGAGTCAAATTACCACTTTCCGCGGTCACTGAGGAGAAGCAATCAGGTTTCGAAATATCGGTATCTGACCAGGAGTTATATGTTAGTGGGTTTTCTCCCCATTGGAGATCGCCTCCCACTTGGAGACTATAAGCTTGCTAAAGGCTCATTTTGAGAAGCATTTATTTTATTTTTCCCCATTCACTCAATCAAGCACATACTGTTAGTTGGCAGAATGATCTACCACTGCAGATATGATTGCTTATCTCCCCCTATTTCTCAATCTAAGACATAAGAGCAAGCTTTGTTTATAATTGAATATTTCTTGCAGTCATTGCAACACCTAGCTGCTCTGTAAGTTGCTGGAATGGTGCTCAGTACTTATCCTTGGAATTTATTAGTTTATTATATAATATATATATATATATATATATATATATATTGTATGCCAGAGACAGTTTTGTAGCCAGAGACAGAGTTGGCTACCCTGGTGTCAGAGCACACTTCTATGCTCCATATGCTATGATATGACTTCGATGTGAAAAACTCAGCCACGTTCGCAACAGACTCTCCTGGCAGGTGATTTGTTGTGTGTGCTGCAAAACCGTCCATGAGGGGCCCTGCCAGGGAATAGCCAATTGCGTCAACTGTGGTTACAGCCATCCCTCTGTCTTCTTCACAGGACCGCCTGAAGTCGCTACTAGGAAACAAAAAAAAAAAGAAAAGAAATTCGAAAGGTTTAACCGAAAACTAAAAGAAAATCCTTTTCCTGAAGAAAAGAAGCTGGTTGTTGGTAGTGAAAACGACTTCAATGTATCATACTCAGCGGCCATCAAGAAGGTTTTGAAGGTGTCTGTCTGAGCTGTCCTTTCCGCCATGTGAGTCTGTACAGAATTAAGATATAGCCTAGGATGGAGGCGTTGAACCCGTCACTGCAGCTGTTCAGAACACCCATGGTCCAGAGGCGTTAAACTCGCCACCACCAGACCGTCCAGCAGTCCAAACCCTCTTCTGCTGGGTGTTCTGGGAAACCTTATACCCGCCCCTTCCCTGACCCCCCCCCGCCCCTCCCATGACCATCTGAGCTCAAATCCCAGATCAGGGGAAATGTGGAAATGGTGAAGACGGCCCACAATCCTCCACCCATTCCCATTGGGTCTCAGCCCACTGGCCAGTGCTGGTGAGAATGGAGATCCTACCAAAAGCAGCAGTAACTGTACTGAATTCATTCACAGTACTGCAGGTGCTGGATGAGGACATGGCGATGGCCTTAAATGTCTAACGCTGTCACACTGGTATCAATAATAACGTATTCCACTGGAATATTCCGAATCTTAATTCAACTTTCCAGTAGTTACAGCTTCTCTGTGAACAGCTTAAGCCTGTGGTCGTTGCTCTCCAAAGACATAGATTCACAGTCAAGAATCTCTAATCCTTTGTGGCTTTAACATATTCTCGAAACCAGCACAGTCCACTGTGGATAGATTGACGGGAGGAGTCTTGCTACTCATCCACAGACATCTCTTGCACAGCCCTATTGATTTACACTTCTCTTCAAGCTTTAGCTGCAAGAATCGATTTGCCTAAAACACTAACAGTGTGTTCTTCATATTTACCCCCATCTGTTTCTGTCAGTCAGCAAGAACTGGTCTGTCTAACTTAGGAACTTCCATGACCCTTTTTCGCTCTTGGGTGATTTTAATGTACACAGTCCACTTTGGGTGAGTAGAGGTCTCCTTGAGAATGATTTTTGTGCGCGGATCTGTGTTGTCTGAATGATGGGTCTCCAACAGGCTTCCATCTTTTCACAGGTACACTTTCGTGTGTAGATTTTTCGGTATATGACTCCTTCCTTGTCCTTGATCATGCACAGTGTGCTCATGACGATCCGCGTGGATGATAGATTTTCATTTCATAAGAATGAATGCGCTAAGAATATGGTGCGGTTTCCGAAAATCATTTACATAGCAGAAGTTTCACAGGAATTTTTTTTTTTTTGGATTTTCTGCTTTGGCAAGAATGGAATACTTGCATTCACGCTAGGTCCAATTTAGTATATCGGACAATTAAGATGATAGTTCGAACGCTATATTCAACACTAGTCCCAAACAAATTGTTCTGATGTGTCCTGTAAGGTTAAGATATGGTATATTCGAACATCATAATTGATTCAGAAATGTAAATACACCAATGAACAAATTTTAATAGTTGCTTTTCCTAAGGAAGGAGATCAGATGAAGTTCGTGTATAATAGTATCACATACTGAAATTGAATACACCAGTAAATTAAATTAATGTGATCAGATTTTCCCAGTCCAATGACTTTTGCCAGTGTCTGTAGTCCGTTTAGGTTATCTAAGGTCATCTGTCTCATCAAGCAGCCCAGGCAGCAACCAAATCTCTCCTCCCTCTACTCCACACCTCCGTCTATCATCTGCACTTTCCTCCAGCTCTCTCTACAGTACTGGTTCCCATCAGACTAATACCAAATCTTATCAGTCTCTCTGCCCTGCTGTGCCCACAGCTCCAGGTGCGGTGACCAGTCACGACCCGAACCCTAACCCCCACCCTGCCCCTCCTCCTCCTCCTCCTAATCTGGTGACCAGTCATATCCCAACCCTAATCCCCCACCCCACCCCTCCTCCTCCTCCTCGTCTGCTCCTCACCTCCTCTTCCTCTCTTTGCCATCATTTCCCTTCATTCTCCCGGGTATTGTAGGTAAGGCATTCAGAGTCTTCACCTCTAAGATTTCTTCACCATCGTCTCCTTCGGCCAAATCCGTAGTCGAAAATGAATATACTTATAGAGGCCGTGTCCTCTTGGGCTGGGTCACACGCCACAATTGATAATAAATGACAGACCTGCAGCTAATTTATGGGGTTAAGCATGCTCTTAAACTGCACTGATAATAATGAACCCCAGATCCAGTCCTTGGAAACCTATGCCTTCGGCTATATTTCGGAAAGCTTGTTTTGAAGCTGTGCGTAACTGAATGAGAGATTAGTTTACGAAGCTAGGTCACGTGTTACCTTCTGTGGTGAACTCAACCACCATAATCTTGTTCCTGAAAATCATTACTTTGCAATGATCTGCAGGTCGTTTTGATTTTTTGTTCTTGTTTTGTTTTGTCTGCGTTCTTGTTAAAATTATCTTTTCTTAAGAGTAAAAACATGTTATTACATGCAGCAAAATATCACTTCTTTCTGCTGAGCTTAGAACGATTTTGACCAGGCTGTGAAATCGAATGTGTCTGTATCTGCGACTAAACGTCTCATTTATCTATTTCCGAGTCTTGCGAACGCAATAGGAAATGTTAAAAAAAAAAAAAAAAAAAAAAAAAAAGAAAACAACCTGCGAGCGGGTTGCACAGACGTTTAGCGACAGTGACCCTACTAATTTCATGGAACAAGTGCCACTGTTGAGAACGCCCCAAACTACGTTGCTCTGACAGTCACATTGTCAGTACAACCAGAGAGAGAAAATGCCAAGATATGGGTATAAAAGGGTGCGCATTGTAATCCAGACTGTGCATATTATGATCTATATCCTTGCTTGCACTTCAAATCAGATATTTGATTCTGTAGATCTATTTGCCAGGCCTACGAATTGAGAGCAGGTAACTCTCTTTGCAATGGAAAAATAAGCGTTGCCTTCGCCATTTTTTTTAGGAACAGGATGAAAAGCTAACATTTGAACTGGTAGTAGACAAATTAATGTATGTGAAACTTTAGTTCCCAGTCAGCAACACATTTCTTTCCATATCTCTGGAGCTCTCTTACGATTTCTTTTCTTGAAGAGTCTCAAGAATATGTTGAACGACGTCTTAGGGTTTAAGGGCTTCACCTTAATCAACAGTCTTGGATTAAGTACTAAAACTCAATCAGTTCGTGGGGACTGGGAGAGGCGCAGGAGATATACATAACGCCGTATTGTTGCCACCAGCATCGTCTTGATCTACCTGCTGGAAGGTGGCATGGCCAACAGAAGACGCCTAGGTGACAGGCGTAACTAGCCTCTGTCGCCGGGGACAACTCTTTGAGCTTTAAGGCAGTTCGGCGACGAGACGCCGTCATTCTGGGACTTCGCCGTGGCCTGCATGACTAGCAGAGCCCTCCCCTTATGCAAGAGAGAGGTGCGAAACGTCCCTCGTGGGCTCAGAGTTTACATCAATCGATGCTCAGTGGCTTGACGAATTCTGTCCTGCACATTTATCGAGTTGGCTTCACGCTGCATAGCACCGTCGACAGTCAGCATGAAGACGGCCGCTGGTATCCCTGACGACGGCCTTGGAGGGATGGCAACAACGAACAAACCAACATCACGACTGACAACGAAAGAAGGAAAACTTCGAACTCCTATGAATAAAACTTGACTCAGGCTTCTGCTTGAGGGAACGGTCTACTTGGGTACCTCCTCCACAACTCAGGTACAGTCTTCAACCAAACCTGACAGCTACCAAGTCCGCGAGACAACTGAGTCTGCGTGCTGCAGCTTGCATCAGCAACCAACGTGTCCCCAACGGTCCACAACTCAGGTACAGTCTTCAACCAAACCTGACAGCTACCAAGTCCGCGAGACAACTGAGTCTGCGTGCTGCAGCTTGCATCAGAAACCAACGTGTCCCCAATATGATTCGCTGTGAGGACGTTAAACCCAACCACCAGCCACCAGAATGACAATACTTTCAAATGAACGATAAACCACCCATTGTGCTGAGTTCTGGTGGAAATACGAGCCGTATGACTCACAACGTTAATCGTGAGCAGGAGCCCCAAGCACTCGGCTTTCTACGTACCCATGATAGCTCACTTACTATATATGTTTATACATACTCTAGTTCTCACTGGACGTCAAAGATGCATGAATATGATGTGTGCTGCCTGCAGAGTCTGTCGAACAAACCTAAAGGGCCAGACTGTTTGACGCTGTGTTCGTTTGTTCAGCGTAGAGCTTATCAATAAAGTGTGAGATTTGTTCAATCCATAACGTTTAAGAGCCCGTCTTGTTAATGTCATTATTATTTTTTTTCATTGAATTTCAATAATAAAAGATGTCAAGTTGCATGTGTAAACTCCTCTCCTCACCACCACTGCGGTAATGGCTGGTTAAGTTAAAGGCAATAAATGTCAACGCGTCAACCATCTCTCTCTCTCTCCTCTCTCTCTCTCTCTCTCTCTCTCTCTCTCTCTCTCTCTCTCTCTCTCTGTGTATAGACACACACACAAAATGACATGCTATATCACACACACACACACGCACACACACTCACACACACACACACACACACACACACACACACATCAACAACACACACACACACACACACACACACACACACACACACACACTCACAGATAGGGCGGGAAGAGGGGGGGGGGGGGGTGATGCTTTGCATTTATTCATTCAGCTCACATCCGCACTCACGTTACGATCAGATCCACCCATACTCGGATTCAAAGACACTCACACATTGCCTTCTGCACTGTACATCCGTTGCCATTCCTTTCTACCAGCATCTTCTCCTACACTTGCACTCGCTGTTGCACATGGTGACACTCCCCTCGCAAGTATTCCCTCTCGCAACCGTCCACAGGCAAAACCACGTACATAATAACGTATTCAAGAATATACATGCACGTGCATGTATTCTCCCTCCACCCACTTCACCTACCACACACACACACACACACACACACCACACGCACACGCACACACACACACACACACACACACACATGAGTGCGCAGTGATGCCAACTAGAAAGTTTCGGGTCAATTGCGTAGAAACTGTGTTCCAGATTCTAAAGAGGAAGTTGGATTTTCAAGATGCCTTTCACGAAAGTTTGAGGTACTGTGGAGAGGGAGAAGAATGACGGCAAAAACATGAGACTTGCAACAGGGACATGATGAATGCGAACTTTCACAATAAGGGAATATGTCTAGCTTCAGATCTTGGGAGTTTTAGATGGTTGTTGAAATTGCTACCACTCCAAGTGTCAGAATCAATATCTTCGATGACGTAAACACCACCACACACACACACACACACACCACACACACACACACACCCTGCAGAAAGAGTATATAACAGGCATCAGTCTCAATAACAGTATTATCAGCATCCCGCGAGGATGTATGAACAGTGATTCATGAGCAGTAATGTTCAAGTACACAAGCATGAACTTATATTCAACATTCTTGGTTGTCAGAGTCTCGTTCATGCAAAGTCGACGAACAAGCAGTCAATACGAACCGAACGACAGTTTCTCCTTTCAATTAATGACAAAATTTTTAAACTGTTCATATACAAATTCTGTCTACTCTGTAAACCTGACGAAATCCCGCTGCAAATCAGGTAGCAGAGGGACATGTGATGCGATCCTTTACTGGTTCCACTGGAGATCTTTCCAACCTCTTCTGTCCAGGCGCCTGGGTCTTTAAAATTAGGTGGGGTCGCATTCAGGGTTGGAATAGTGGGGACAAGAAGGGTTTTGGCAGGTTTGCTCGCTTGTTTAGTCTGAGAACTAGTTGTAATGAGAGCTTGAGGGTAATATACACATGATCCATCATTTCTACCATGTGTGGATAATACACCAGGAACGTTTCAAAGGACTAGATCTGCCACGAGGTTGTCCAAGACTTATACTTATTTTTGCCTCATGAAAGGACTCTACATGTCCACAAACATACGGCATCGTTGTGTATTGCTGGTGCACTGATCATCCAAAACAAGCTAAAATCTCCTACCAGCTGTGGTATTTCTTACCCCCTTCCCCCGTCCCCAGATCACATCACACACACACACACACACACACACACACACACACACACACACACACACACACACACCATACGTACACACACACACACACACACACACACACACACACACACACACACACACCCATTGATGCTCCCAATTCACCAACTATTTCTGATGCCACAATATGATGTAAGGTATTGGAGTATTTCACCAGCCACACCAGGGCAGCTGACCCTACAGGAAAGGAGGGGGATGGATGGATCTCCTCCCGCCGATAAGAGAGAGGAGCCAAGGCGCTACTCCTGGCGTTCATGACCAGCAGATTGGCAGAACAAAAAGGCAGAGCTGGAAAGAAAATTCGGCCTAATTCCCTGTCTATAGCTATTGTTTCTATATAACAGTTTGAAGGTCGAAGGGAAAGAGGCATCAGTATCGGTTGATTAAAGATATTTTGAAAAAAAAAAAAGGTTATGATAAATAATTTAACATTTTGAAAAAAAAGATACAAAATACAAACAACGCGAAATTTTCATTTTGTTTAATAATATCACACGCCATTCCACATACACCAAGAAATCACCCGACCCGCCCGAAAGGTGAAATGTGACAAGAGGGGAGTATCGGTACTGGCCTTGAAGAAGATTACACAGAACTGTGGCAGAACTGAGAGTCGCAACCGGAAAGTTGTCACAGTGAATCTTTCTCACGGGTCAAACACTACGCACTGCCCGATGGGTGTGATCAAAAGAAAGAATTGA
>CM065717.1:92055072-92080072 GCA_033310375.1 Conus canariensis
ATAAGTGTATGTGTGTGGGAGGTGGGGTGGGAGGTGGGGTGGGGGTGGGAGGTGTGTGTCAGTGTATGTTCATGCATTTTGTTAGTGTTGTGTGTGTGGTGTGTGTGTGTGTGTGTGTGTGTGTGTGTGTGTGGTGCGCGCGCGCGCGTGTGCGTGGGAAAGCGTGTTTGTGCATGCGTGAGTGGGCTTGTGCAGTGTGTATGCATATGTACAGTGGTGGCAAGCCATACATAGATACAGCTCTAGGAATGAACAGATATATAAGCAATGACCTGTGTACTTTGGAACAAATTTATGCATACACAGTCAGGAAAAATAGGCGAAACAAACGGATAAACATTAAACCAATACCACAGCATAAACTGATGGCTACCTAGTGGTTTTTGTTATACTTCGTCTTCTTTTTTTCCTGGAAGAGATGCTACTCCAGTATCCGATGTTACACAAAAGCGTGCTTCTAAACACTGTTATTTATTAATTACGCAATAAGTAAATTGATGTAACGTTTTCTCAGTTCTATGTGTTGATCGAAGATCATTTGTAATGCTATCAATTTTTCAGTTTTACGTGCTATGCTAATGGACATTTTCCCTACTAATATAATATGGTTAATCGATTTTGTGTTCTGTTTACTTATATCATCTCTGCTGACACCAAAGAGTACGTCAGTTAAGGACAGTTTTAAGGATTTACCGATTCTCGATGAGATCAATATTTCTACATAATTCCAAAATTTGTTGACAGGAGGACAGTAGAAAAAGAAATGTTCGATAAAGTCGATTTCATCTGTACAGTTATCACACTTATTTGTTTCCGATACTTTCATTTTTTGCAAAAGAATATTAGTAGGGTAAATATTGTGGTTTATTTTCCATTGTAGTTCATTCAACCTAACCTCTTTTGTAGAAGTTCTTGGTATTAGCCATACGAGATCGTCTATTTCAAAGTTAAGTTTTCTACGCCAAAAGTCTTTGCCATTTGCAGTTATGTAAGTTGGATTCCTTTGCTCCAGTAACTTCTTTATCTCTTTTGGTTTTGTATTAAATAGATGGGCTTCGCAGTCAGCAGAGTAAACATTGTCAAGAGGAATATTGTTGTCATATATCCATTCCAGCCAAGATAATGGGAGGGCGTTTCGCAGTGCATTGTATTCAAAAATAGTATTTGCATTACGATATCCTAAAACTGTCTCTACTTCTGTAAGATTAAATAATCTATTTTCATCAATGTGCACAATGTCTCTAACTAACTGTATCCCCCTTTCATTCCATTCTTGAAAATATAATATATTGCCTTTATATTTTATCAAATTATTATAGAATAACATTTGATCTAAAAAGTTACTTGGGTTTACTTCTTCTAATTTGGTTTTCCTCTTATTATTCAGATAAATGGTGACTACATTGCTCCAAAATTCATTATCTATTAGTTCAATTTGCTGTAGCTGTTCTGCATTACAGTTAAGCTTAAATATGCTATCATTATTTATTATTTTGTTTAAGTGCCACCTCGGAATCTTACTCCAATTTTCATCTGTTGCAGAGAACAATTTCCCTGCCCACTGCAAATACATACTGTTTTGAAGATCCATAATGTTTACCATTTTTAAACCTCCTAAATTATAATCTGATTCCATTACTTTCCTTTTAACTTTTTCAAATGCTTTCCGATTACTGTATTTCTTTTGCCAAACAAATATATATAACATCGTATTTATTCTCTGCAGGACTTCAAAGGGAATACCAATTGACTGCATTACAAAAACTAACTGACTAATCAAAAAAGATTTAATTACAGTAATTTTGCCACGAATGCTGATGTCTCGTTTACTCCAGTTCTTTATTGATTTTTCTATGGTTTGAACTCTGCCCTTCCAGTTCTCTTCGATGTTCTTAGCCATTTTATCTTTTTCGAAATAAATTCCCAGTATTTTTATTCTTTCTACTATAGAAAAAGGCAGATTGTTTTCATTTATTCTCCTACCCATTCTTATAGCTTTAGTCTTATTCATATTTAACTTAAGACCAGAGAATGCCTCAAATGCTTTCAGAATATTTAAGGATTCAATCATATCATTTTTGCTTTCTAAGAATAAGGTGGTATCGTCAGCGAGTTGTTTTATCTTTATGTACTGTTCGTTTGTATGGTTCCTTGTTGGCACTTGGATACCTGTTATTTGACTTTTTCTGATCTTTGCAGCCAAGAGCTCTACAGCTAAAACGAACGCTAATGGGGAAAAGGGACAGCCCTGCCTTATACCACAAGTTACATCAAATGGCTCAGACAACCAGCCTCCATGGTTGATGCAGCTTTGGTTACCATTTGTCAAAACTTGTACCCATCTTTGGAAATCGGTCCCAAATCCTAATACTTTGAATACATGTAGAAGATATTTTTTTGATATGGAATCAAAGGCTTTTTCATAATCTATAGCTAATAAGTACCCCGCCTTTCCAGTTTTATTTAAATAGTTGATGACATCATCAATGGTTCTAAGCACTGTTGATATATTTCTTCCTTTTATGTAGCCAACTTGATCTTCGTTGACTAAGTTATGGATGACTTTACCCAGTCTTTCTGAGAGTACCTTTGCCAAAATTTTATAATCAGAATTAGTAAGAGTAATGGGTCTCCAGTTATTAAGTTTATCCCTATCCAAGTCTTTACCTTTATGAAAAAGGGTTATAATGCCTTGCCATTGTGTAAATGAGAGTCTTCCTCTGTTAAAGGATTCAATAAAAGAGTTAGTGACAACATTACCTAATTTTGATGTCTTTACCTTTATGAAAAAGGGTTATAATGCCTTGCCATTGTGTAAATGAGAGTCTTCCTCTGTTAAAGGATTCAATAAAAGAGTTAGTGACAACATTACCTAATTTTGACCAAAAAAACTTATAAAACTCGGTTGTTAAGCCATCGCTTCCTGGAGCAGAGCCATTTTTCATCTTCTTTAGAGCAGATGTTGTCTCTTCTAATGTCACTATACCTTCACATATTACTGCATCATTTTCTTCTAACTGTCTTAATTCTACATTTTCAATAAAAATGTCAGCAGCTTCTTCTACATTTGCTGCTTCAGTATTCTGAGTATACAATCGTCTGTAGAATGCCGTTTGTTCTTGCATTATTTCTCTTTGATCTGTAGTAATGTTACCTGTTTCTTTACACAGTCTTGTAATAATCCTATTTCTACTTCGTGCCTTTTCTAAACCACAAAAATATTTTGTATTCTTTTCTCCTTCTTCTATCCATTTAAGCCTACATCTTACCTGAGC
The DNA here is from genome assembly GCA_033310375.1 of Conus canariensis. Taxonomy (NCBI): domain Eukaryota; kingdom Metazoa; phylum Mollusca; class Gastropoda; order Neogastropoda; family Conidae; genus Conus; species Conus canariensis. The sequence continues at coordinate 92,058,348 of CM065717.1, forward strand.
ACCTCTAGTTTTGTAAGCCTGCAAAATCTCTAGATTTTGTTTTACTTTCAAAAATCTTTTATTAATATTTTCGTTTTCTGGATCCTTGGCAAGCTCTTTTTCTAGATTTTGTAATTGTGACTGCAATATTAATGACTCGTTTCTTTTTTTACACGCCAGATCTTTCCCAAAATCTATACAAACATTTCTTATTTCAACCTTACACATTTCCCATTTCTCTAAATCATTCAGAATTTCGTTGTCTGAAAGAAATGTATCTAACACGGTATTCATTTTTGTACAAACAAAACATTTTTAAGAAAACTATTATTGAATCTCCAGTATCCTGGTCCTCGAGTAAAATCATTCTCGTTCAGTTCAAGGACAACAGCCTTATGATCGGAATTTGGAACAAAAAAATGTTCACACATAGTACAGAAACGCAAAATGTTATCAGAAACAAAACAATAATCTAATCTTCGCGCAATATACGGGTTCAGACGAATCCATGAGGCATCTTTTTCTTTCGGATGATAAAGTCTCCAGGCATCTGTTAAATCTAATGTATCAATGACCTGTTGAAAACTGGCAGTTTCCGATCTGTCGTGCGGTTGACCCGACACTATGTCGAGATCACTGTTCAGTGTACAGTTAAAATCGCCAAGAATAATTAAATCTTCTTGCTCTATAGAATTAAAAATTTCAATTAACTTTCGATAATATATTATTTTTTCCTTCGTCTGGTTGGGTGCATAAACATTGGCAACCATTATGTTATAGTATTCATCTACCACTGAAATGACTAGGATTCTGTCTTGTGCAAGCTCCAAGTTAACTTTTCCATTAAAGTGTTTTGAAATCAAAGTAACTTCTCCTCTGCTTTTGTTCGTACCCTCATTGAAAAAAAATGCTCCACCCCATTGTTTTTTCCCATTCCTTTACATCTCTGTCTGTTATGTGACATTCTTGTAAGCAAATAACATCAAAACGTTTTTCTTTAAAATATGCAAACAAAGATTTCCTTTTAAACCTGTTTTTTAAACCTCTAACATTTAGTGAAACAATATTAATTTTATCCATGGAATGAAAACCTTAGTTTATTTGATTAACTATCAACAATTTCAATCAGGTAAACACTGTTCAAACTCATGGTCCATAATACATTTCCGGGTCATTATCCGTTGGTAGACATGAATGGCAAACCTGAGCTATGTCCCCCGATCAGCTGACGCGGACTCTGACTCAGAGTCCACAACATCCGTCGTCAATGAACCACCCGATCCACGGTCACAGCGCCGGTATTTCTCTGCTCCCTCTCCCGGGCTGTGTCGCTGTCTGGACAGGCGCCGCTTGTTGGGAGTAGCGGACCTGTTGCAGGGAGAGCGGTCTATGGAGGTTAGGAGGGTGGTTTGACGGGAGAGGGGGCGCCCTCTGTCATTCCTGTTGACAGACTTATTAGTGGTCTGTTCTGTTTCACTGGTGCTAGGATTGCTTTCGACACCAGCCTTTTTACCACCTGTTTGTTTGTCGATCGTTTGTCTGTCAGTGTGTTCATCCGTTATTTGTCTGTCCGCTGTAAGTTTGTCCGTCAGTTCGCATTCAGCGTCTCCTCTTTTATGTCCCGTTTGCCCGCACTGTCTGCACACAATCTCACCTGAGCATTGCGAGACATGATGGTCTGGTTTAAGACAGCGTGAACAAATGACCTTTTTCTGCTGTTTTTGCTCTCTGTGGAACAGCTTGGCTGAAAAAATATTGATTTTAACGAATTTGTCGAGAGGAGTGGGGGGAACTGTTATAAACACGAATCTGCGACCCGTTACAAACCGGGTCAACCTGTTATCTGCATCCCGAGCTCTCTCCATCTTTATATCAGATCTCAGTTCACACCCTAGCTTGACAAGGGAATGCTCAATTTCTGAGTCGGCGACTGAGATGGGAATGTTATCGATCCACAATTTTGTAGTTGGCTTTTCCTCACCTGTATCGCCGTGTAGAATGTAGGGGTTGGTACTAGATACCTGCAGAGTTGTGTCTCTCATCCTTAGACCCTGGACAAGGATTGCCATCCGTGCCTCCTTGGTGGCGGGGTAGATACGCCATAAGCTGCCGATATTCTGTGCTCCGATAATGGAGCCCTGGCCAGCAACCCTTTCCGCCGCCAAGCATACTTCTAAGACAGACGGCCGATTTTTGTCATGGTCCGGTATGTTTTTCGATTTCAAAAAGACGGGGACTGTAGTCGAAAAATTTTGCATTCCGGCGATAAAACTGGAACGTCAGAAAAAAAAGACGCTGTACCGCTTGACGCGAAAAGGAAAAAGCGTGCGACTGAGTTCACAGCTTAGATTCGGACGGTAGAGAGCGAAGCAAAACACGTCTGCACTCGTCGAGCGACACTCACCGAATCCTCAGCTCCACCCGTTCTTGTTTCTTCGGTCATCCATCTAGCCATTGTTCTATGCATCCATCTGTTTTGTTTTCAATCTAGTCTTTATCCACCCATCTATCAATATATTCTTCTATCCATGCACTCACCCATCTATTTATCCATTCAACTATCCAGCCATGTGTCATACCATCTGACTTTCCATGGATGCAGCTATAAGTCGAGGAGGACAAATAAATGGACCAACAGAGAGAGAGAGAGAGAGAGAGAGAGAGAGAGAGAGATAGAGAGAGAGATCCAGACAGACGGACGGATAGACAGAGAGACAGACAGACAGACTGACATGCAGAAAGACAGAGAGACAGAGCGAGAGCGAGCATGGGCAAGTGGAGTGAGAGAGAGAGAGGGGGAGGGAGGGAGGAAGACAAACAAACAGACAGACAGGCAGACAAACAGAACATGGTTAAAGAGAGAGAGAGAGAGAGAGAGAGAGAGAGAGAGAGAGAGAGAGAGAGGCAGACAGACAGACAACAGACAGAGAGCAAACAAACAGAAAGAGACAGGCAGAAACAGACAGACTGACAGACAGACAGACAGCAGACAGACAGCAGACAGACAGCTGACAGACAGAAAGAGACAGACAGGCAGACAGACAGATAAGCAGGTAGACAGACATATGGCCAGAAGACAGACACACAAGCAGGTAGACAGACAGACAGATGGCCAGACCAGCAGGCAGCAAAACAAAAGGGTAAACTGACTGGCAAGTTGGTAAATAAATCGTTGTGAGGACCTGGAGATAAATAGGCTAAAACAGAAACATGAAATAACAAGAATGACAGGTAGACAGACATAGTGACAGAGATTTAACGCGGACAGACAGACAGACAGTCGAGCGTGTTGCCCACAACGTCTTTTTAATGACTTCCCTACTCCCTTCTTACTGTCCACATCATTATTTCCTACCACGGAATGACAAACACTATAGCTGCATCCTCGACACAGACCGTCTACTGCCTCTCCTACCCTCCTCCCAGCTCCTCTACCCTGCACTCAGTACATCGCCATGCGCACTCCCACTTCTTTTCAAACAATGGAGACCTTTCGTTGGGTGCCTGGTTGGATTATTGGTAGAACATCTCTCTCTCTCTCTCTCTCTCTCTCTCTCTCTCTCTCTCTCCCCCCCCCCCCCCCCCTGTCTCTCTCTTCATTTTTGAATATCTGTTTACGCAGTCTGTTACTGACTCATAGATACAATCTGCCCTCTTTCCTAGACCTACTATATACCATGTTTGTATTCTTTTATCACTCATTTGTATGTACTTCCCATTGGATGTGAATAAAAAGCACTGTTGCTCTGAATCTCTCTCTCTCTCTCTCTCTCTCTCTCTCTCTCTCTCTCTCTCTCCTCTCTCTCTCTCTCTCTCTCTCTGTCCGTGTGTCTGTCTGTCCGTGTGTCTGTCTGCCTCTCTCTCTCTGTCTGTCTTTGTCTCTCTGTCTCTGTCTCTGTCTGTCTGTCTGTCTGTCTGTCTGTTTGTCTCTCTCTCTCTCTCTCTCTCTCTCTCTCTCTCTCTCTCTCTCCCTCTCTCTCTCTCTCTCTCCGTCATCGTCTACACATTATCTTAGCTTGATCATTATTTCATATTAATCTCATTGTAGACCCCAGTGAAATCGAGGAGTGGGTATTAAAATGAAAAACGAGAAGAAGAAGAAGAAGAAGGAGAAGAAGAAGAAGAAGAAGAAGGAGGAGGAGGAGGAGAAGAAGAAGGAGGAGAGGAGGAGGAGGAGGAGGAGGAGGAGGAGGAGGAGGAGGGACCTCATCAGTGCTATTCCATAATTCTCATAGACAGTTTTTTATCATATATTATACGAGAGTCCACTGACAGATGTTCCATGTGTGTGTGCTGGTGTCAAGTGTAAAAGAAAAAGCAGCTTTATTGCTTGATATTGTATGATCGATGTGGAACATAAAGTTAAATTTATGTTAACTTGCTTGTAGCTTAACGCCATTGAGTTACGGTGGCTGGCATCACTCATTCCTGGATGGGAAGCGGTCAGTTTGATTCCCATCAGAGCCATTTATCTATCTGATTTCTCTGCCCCAACCACCTCTGATACATAGGCGATGCATAGGTGATACATAGTTGACATACATTGTTGAGATTGCTATGGACACATCCTTGCATGCATGCATGGACGCACACTTACACACACACACACACACACACACACACACACACACACACACACACACACACACACACACCAGCACACACACACACACACACACACACACACACACACACACACACACACACACACCAGCACACATACACACATACACAGACGCAGTGCAGCTTTGAATGGAATAGAGAAAATATGATATTTTGGGCTTAAACTGTAACCGTTGACTCGGACCCGTACATAGAACGAAAGAAGAAGGTGAGGCAAGGCAGAGATGACAAGGTGGGAGAGGAGGAGGAGAGAAGATTCTGGTTGCCGCCTGAGTTGACTAATGAAGTAGATGACTTCTGATGAGGTCACTTATACAGGGACAGCAGACAAAAGTCCAACGCATGTGAACATCTAATCATGCAGAGATTGTGAGCTAGTATATGTGCATTTGTTCACATGCCGTGGTTTACACTTGTAGTAAAAGACATCTGACTCTTAAGAGACAGTTGTGAATACATTATCAGAACTTTGAGTCAAACTGAAATCCCCCCACATCCCCCCCCCCCCCCACCCCTTCCGATTATGTCGAAAGGGAAAGATAGCCAGGTTCACATGCGCGCATACGTTCTCCCTCTCTCTCTCTCTCTCTCTCTCTCTCTCTCTCTCTCTCTCTCTCTCTCTCTCTCTCTCTCTCTCTCTCTCTCTCTCAGTCATTGCCTATTTATCTTGGCTTGATAAATATTTCATGTATCAGACTCATTCTAGACACCAGTGAAATGGAGGAATGAGTATCAAAAAATGACAAACGAGAAGAAGAAGAAGAAGAAGAAGAAGAAGAAGAAGAAGAAGAAGAAGGGGGAGGAGGAGGAGGAGGAGGAGGAGAAGGTGGAGGCTTCATCAGTGCTATTCCACAATTGCCATATACAGTTTTTTTTATCCTATTTGTTAAGTGAGTCCACTGTCAGATGTTGCGTGTGTGTGCGCTGGTGTCAAATGTAAAACGAAAAAGCAGCTATTTTGCCAAACATTGTATGATTGATGTGGATCATAAAACTAAATTTACGTTAACATACCTGTAACTTAATGCCATTGAGGTACGGTGGCTGGCATCACTAATTCCTGGATGGGAGGTGGTCAGTTTGATTCCCATCAGAGCCATTTATCCATCTGATTTCTCTGCCCCAACCACCTCTGATACGTAGGTGAGACATAGTTGAGTTTGCTATGGACTCAACTAGGAAGACTGAAAACACTCAGTCGAATTTCATGCTCTTAACGGATGCGTTTCTGAGCGTTGCTCCAATTTCTTCACCAATACTACAGGTCTTTGTTCATCTCGGACATGTTGATGCTGGGAAATATAACAAAATTAAGCGTAGATTCCATCCCTACCATACAGTGTTAGAGAGAACCGAAACTCCATGGAACGTTATTATATTTGTCCTCATTGATCTGGAGAAAAAGTATCAAATTCTGTTATTCTTCAAACCCTGCTCTCTTGGTGATCTCAGTTCCTAGTTCTTCTCTATATCTGTGCCTTGTTTAGTTCGTGTCGAGGTCGTCGGTGACTTTAAGTTGTTGGACACACACACACACACACACACACACACACACACACATACTTGCATGCACGCACGCACGCACACTCACACAACCACACACACACACACACACACACACACACACACACACACACGCAACACACACACACCACACACACACACAACACCACACACACACACACACACACACACACACACACACAACACACCAGCACACATACACACATACACAGACACATTAATGTAAATGGTAAATTTGATTCCAAATTTTAACTAGGGTTCGTCAGGCAAGGTTTATCTCACAGCAACATAGAAGAAGGATTTAAATTAAAAAAAAGGACCTTGGAACAAGGTGACAAGATGTATCCTAGTAATGGGTTTTGAATATGATTTTGATGAGTCGTTAAGGCTGCTGTGCATCATGGATTATCAGTGTTGTGGACCTTATTTTCAATTGTGGCGTGTGACCCAGACCAAAAGAAAGGACACCGCTTCTCTATAGGTCCACCTGTTTCTGATTCTGGATATGGCAGAGCGGATTAACAGCAAGGAAATCTAATGGAGAACGACTCTCAATGTCTTGGTTACAATGTTCGGGAGAGTGACGGAGAGGTGACTAAATGGAGACGACGATGGGTGAGGATGAAAAAGAACAGTAATTGGAGAGGGTTGGGGTTTGGGCAGATGAGGGGGAGGGGCGGTGGGTGATGATCGGTCGTGGCATTTCGAGCTGTTACCACAACAGAGCAGAGAGGTTGATGGGATTCTACCACTGAACTAAAGGGAAGCAACTCTGCATGCAGGACCGGAAGAAAGCAGTCCACAGTTTTTGATAGGTCAGAGTTTGGGGTTAGAGCAAAGGTCAAGTAGTAACAACAAAGTTTGAACAGATGAAAATCACCCTGGCTTTGTGAACAATAAAAGTTGAATGTCAAAAACGATGATTTGGAGTCAGTGAATTAGTTCAATGCCACATGTCAGCCAAAATAGCAAAATGATGTTTGACTTGTGGACTTTTTGTGTTTCGGCGCCATTACTACGGCACTAGAATTTTGGTGGGAAAGGTCTAGCAGACGACAGAAAATGAAGGGTCTTGTGAATCGTGCTTGCAAAGAAAAAGGAAAGGACATAATGTCTATCTCAAAGTCAGGTATAGTATGGGTCAAGGGCTAGACTATGCGGTGAACATGTTTTGGTACTGGCTGATTTTCAGAGAAAAGCCAAGTGCAGCTTTGAATGGAATAGAGAAAATATGATATTTTGGGCTTAAACTGTAACCGTTGACTCGGACCCGTACATAGAACGAAAGAAGAAGGTGAGGCAAGGCAGAGATGACAAGGTGGGAGAGGAGGAGGAGAGAAGATTCTGGATGCCGCCCGAGTTGACTAATGAAGCAGATGACTTCTGATGAGGTCACTTATACAGGGACAGCAGACAAAAGTCCAACGCATGTGAACATCTAATCATGCAGAGATTGTGAGCTAGTATATGTGCATTTGTTCACATGCCGTGGTTTACACTTGTAGTAGAAGACATTTGACTCTCAAGAGACAGTTGTGAATACATTATCAGAACTTTGAGTCAAACTGAAATCCCCCCACATCCCCCCCCCCCCCTTCCGATTATGTCGAAAGGGAAAGATAGCCAGGTTCACATGCGCGCATACGTTCTCTCTCTCTCTCTCTCTCTCTCTCTCTCTCTCTCTCTCTCTCTCTCTCTCTCTCTCTCTCAGTCATTGCCTATTTATCTTGGCTTGATAAATATTTCATATATTAGACTCATTGTAGACCCCAGTGAAATGGAGGAATGAGTATCAAAAATGACAAACGAGGAGAAAGAAGAAAGAAAAGAAGAAGAAGAAGAAGAAGAAGAAGAAGAAGAAGAAGAAGAAGAAGAAGAAGAAGAAGAAGAAGAAGAAGAAGAAGAAGAGAAGGGGGAGGTGGAGGAGGAGGAGGAGGAGAAGGTGGAGACTTCATCAGTGCTATTCCACAATTGCCATATACAGTTTTTTTTCATCCTATTTGTTAAGTGAGTCCACTGTCATATGTTGCGTGTGTGTGCGCTGGTGTCAAATGTAAAACGAAAAAGCAGCTATTTTGCCAAACATTGTATGATTGATGTGGATCATAAAACTAAATTTACGTTAACATACCTGTAACTTAATGCCATTGAGGTACGGTGGCTGGCATCACTAATTCCTGGATGGGAGGTGGTCAGTTTGATTCCCATCAGAGCCATTTATCCATCTGATTTCTCTGCCCCAACCACCTCTGATACGTAGGTGAGACATAGTTGAGTTTGCTATGGACTCAACTAGGAAGACTGAAAAACACTCAGTCGAATTTCATGCTCTTAACGGATGCGTTTCTGAGCGTTGCTCCAATTTCTTCACCAATACTACAGGTCTTTGTTCATCTCGGACATGTTGATGCTGGGAAATATAACAAAATTAAGTGTAGATTCCAACCCTACCATACAGTGTTAGAGAGAACCGAAACTCCATGGAACGTTATTATATTTGTCCTCATTGATCTGGAGAAAAAGTATCAAATTCTGTTATTCTTCAAACCCTGCTCTCTTGGTGATCTCAGTTCCTAGTTCTTCTCTATATCTGTGCCTTGTTTAGTTCGTGTCGAGGTCGTCGGTGACTTTAAGTTGTTGGACACACACACAACACACACACACACACACACACACACACACACACACACACACACACACACACATACTTGCATGCACGCACGCACGCACACTCACACACACACACACACACACACACACACACACACATATACGCAAGCACGCACACACACACACACACACACACACACACACAACACACACACACACACACACACACACACACACACACACACACAAACACACCAGCACACATACACACATACACAGACACATTAATGTAAATGGTAAATTTGATTCCAAATTTTAACTAGGGTTCGTCAGGCAAGGTTTATCTCACAACAACATAGAAGAAGGATTTAAATTAAAAAAAGGACCTTGGAACAAGGTGACAAGATGTATCCTAGTAATGGGTTTTGAATATGATTTTGATGAGTCGTTAAGGCTGCTGTGCATCATGGATTATCAGTGTTGTGGACCTTATTTTCAATTGTGGCGTGTGACCCAGACCAAAAGAAAGGACACCGCTTCTCTATAGGTCCACCTGTTTCTGATTCTGGATATGGCAGAGCGGATTAACAGCAAGGAAATCTAATGGAGAACGACTCTCAATGTCTTGGTTACAATGTTCGGGAGAGTGACGGAGAGGTGACTAAATGGAGACGACGATGGGTGAGGATGAAAAAGAACAGTAATTGGAGAGGGTTGGGGTTTGGGCAGATGAGGGGGAGGGGCGGTGGGTGATGATCGGTCGTGGCATTTCGAGCTGTTACCACAACAGAGCAGAGAGGTTGATGGGATTCTACCACTGAACTAAAGGGAAGCAACTCTGCATGCAGGACCGGAAGAAAGCAGTCCACAGTTTTTGATAGGTCAGAGTTTGGGGTTAGAGCAAAGGTCAAGTAGTAACAACAAAGTTTGAACAGATGAAAATCACACTGGCTTTGTGAAAAATAAAAGTTGAATGTCAAAAACGATGATTTGGAGTCAGTGAATTAGTTCAATGCCACATGTCAGCCAAAATAACAAAATGATGTTTGACTTGTGGACTTTTTGTGTTTCGGCGCCATTACTACGGCACTAGAATTTTGGTGGGAAAAGTCTAGCAGACGACAGAAAATGAAGGGTCTTGTGAATCGTGCTTGCAAAGAAAAAGGAAAGGACATAATGTCTATCTCAAAGTCAGGTATAGTATGGGTCAAGGGCTAGACTATGCGGTGAACATGTTTTGGTACTGGCTGATTTTCAGAGAAAAGCCAAGTGCAGCTTTGAATGGAATAGAGAAAATATGATATTTTGGGCTTAAACTGTAACCGTTGACTCGGACCCGTACATAGAACGAAAGAAGAAGGTGAGGCAAGGCAGAGATGACAAGGTGGGAGAGGAGAAGGAGAGAAGATTCTGGATGCCGCCTGAGTTGACTAATGAAGTAGATGACTTCTGATGAGGTCACTTATACAGGGACAGCAGACAAAAGTCTAATGCATGTGAACATCTAATCATGCAGAGATTGTGAGCTAGTATATGTGCATTTGTTCACATGCCGTGGTTTACACTTGTAGTAAAAGACATTTGACTCTTAAGAGACAGTTGTGAATACATTATCAGAACTTTGAGTCAAACTGAAATCCCCCCACATCCCCCCCCCCCCCCCCTTCCGATTATGTCGAAAGGGAAAGATAGCCAGGTTCACATGCGCGCATACGTTCTCTCTCTCTCTCTCTCTCTCTCTCTCTCTCTCTCTCTCTCTCTCTCTCTCTCTCTCTCTCTCTCTCTCTCTCTCTCTCAGTCATTGCCTATTTATCTTGGCTTGATAAATATTTCATATATTAGACTCATTGTAGACCCCAGTGAAATGGAGGAATGAGTATCAAAAAATGACAAACGAGGAGAAGAAGAAGAAGAAGAAAAAGAAGAAGAAGAAGACGAAGAAGAAGAAGAAGAAGAAGAAGAAGAAGAAGAAGAAGAAGAAGAAGAAGAAGAAGGGGGAGGTGGAGGAGGAGGAGGAGGAGAAGGTGGAGACTTCATCAGTGCTATTCCACAATTGCCATATACAGTTTTTTTTTTTCATCCTATTTGTTAAGTGAGTCCACTGTCAGATGTTGCGTGTGTGTGCGCTGGTGTCAAATGTAAAACGAAAAAGCAGCTATTTTGCCAAACATTGTATGATTGATGTGGATCATAAAACTAAATTTACGTTAACATACCTGTAACTTAATGCCATTGAGGTACGGTGGCTGGCATCACTAATTCCTGGATGGGAGGTGGTCAGTTTGATTCCCATCAGAGCCATTTATCCATCTGATTTCTCTGCCCCAACCACCTCTGATACGTAGGTGAGACATAGTTGAGTTTGCTATGGACTCAACTAGGAAGACTGAAAACACTCAGTCGAATTTCATGCTCTTAACGGATGCGTTTCTGAGCGTTGCTCCAATTTCTTCACCAATACTACAGGTCTTTGTTCATCTCGGACATGTTGATGCTGGGAAATATAACAAAATTAAGTGTAGATTCCAACCCTACCATACAGTGTTAGAGAGAACCGAAACTCCATGGAACGTTATTATATTTGTCCTCATTGATCTGGAGAAAAAGTATCAAATTCTGTTATTCTTCAAACCCTGCTCTCTTGGTGACCTCAGTTCCTAGTTCTTCTCTATATCGGTGCCTTGTTTAGTTCGTGTCGAGGTCGTCGGTGACTTTAAGTTGTTGGACACACACACACACACACACACACACACACACACACACACACACACACACACACACACATACTTGCATGCACGCACGCACGCACACTCACACACACACACACACACACACACACACACACACACACATACGCAAGCACGCACACACACACACACACACACACACACACACACACACACACACACACACACACACACACACACACAAACACACCAGCACACATACACACATACACAGACACATTAATGTAAATGGTAAATTTGATTCCAAATTTTAACTAGGGTTCGTCAGGCAAGGTTTATCTCACAACAACATAGAAGAAGGATTTAAATTAAAAAAAGGACCTTGGAACAAGGTGACAAGATGTATCCTAGTAATGGGTTTTGAATATGATTTTGATGAGTCGTTAAGGCTGCTGTGCATCATGGATTATCAGTGTTGTGGACCTTTATTTTCAATTGTGGCGTGTGACCCAGACCAAAAGAAAGGACACCGCTTCTCTATAGGTCCACCTGTTTCTGATTCTGGATATGGCAGAGCGGATTAACAGCAAGGAAATCTAATGGAGAACGACTCTCAATGTCTTGGTTACAATGTTCGGGAGAGTGACGGAGAGGTGACTAAATGGAGACGACGATGGGTGAGGATGAAAAAGAACAGTAATTGGAGAGGGTGGGGGTTTGGGCAGATGAGGGGGAGGGGCGGTGGGTGATGATCGGTCGTGGCATTTCGAGCTGTTACCACAACAGAGCAGAGAGGTTGATGGGATTCTACCACTGAACTAAAGGGAAGCAACTCTGCATGCAGGACCGGAAGAAAGCAGTCCACAGTTTTTGATAGGTCAGAGTTTGGGGTTAGAGCAAAGGTCAAGTAGTAACAACAAAGTTTGAACAGATGAAAATCACCCTGGCTTTGTGAAAAATAAAAGTTGAATGTCAAAAACGATGATTTGGAGTCAGTGAATTAGTTCAATGCCACATGTCAGCCAAAATAGCAAAATGATGTTTGACTTGTGGACTTTTTGTGTTTCGGCGCCATTACTATGGCACTAGAATTTTGGTGGGAAAAGTCTAGCAGACGACAGGAAATGAAGGGTCTTGTGAATCGTGCTTGCAAAGAAAAAGGAAAGGACATAATGTCTATCTCAAAGTCAGGTATAGTATGGGTCAAGGGCTAGACTATGCGGTGATTATGCTTTGGTACTGGCTGATTTTCAGAGAAAAGCCAAGTACAGCTTTGAATGGAATAGAGAAAATATGATATTTTGGGCTTAAACTGTAACCGTTGACTCGGACCCGTACATAGAACGAAAGAAGAAGGTGAGGCAAGGCAGAGATGACAAGGTGGGAGAGGAGAAGAAGAGAAGATTCTGGTTGCCGCCTGAGTTGACTAATGAAGTAGATGACTTCTGATGAGGTCACTTATACAGGGGCAGCAGACAAAAGTCCAACGCATGTGAACATCTAATCATGCAGAGATTGTGAGCTAGTATATGTGCATTTGTTCACATGCCATGGTTTACACTTGTAGTAAAAGACATCTGACTCTCAAGAGACAGTTGTGAATACATTATCAGAACTTTGAGTCAAACTGAAATCCCTCACATCCCCCACCGATTATGTCGAAAGGGAAAGATTGCCAGGTTCACATGTGCGCATACGTTCTCTCTCTCTCTCTCTCTCTCTCTCTCTCTCTCTCTCTCTCTCTCTCTCTCTCTCTCTCTCTCTCTCTCTCTCTCTCTCTAGTCATTGCCTATTTATCTTGGCTTGATAAATATTTCATATATTAGACTCATTGTAGACCCCAGTGAAATGGAGGAATGGTATCAAAAAATGACAAACGAGGAAAGAAGAAGAAGAAGAAAAGAAGAGAGAAAAGAAAGAAGAAGAAGAAGAGAAGAAGAAGAAGAAGAAGAAGGAGGGAGGAGGAGGAGGAGGAGAAGGTGGAGACTTCATCAGTGCTATTCCACAATTGTCATATACAGTTTTTTTTCATCCTCTTTGTTAAGTGAGTCCACTGTCAGATGTTGGTGTGTGTGCGCTGGTGTCAAATGTAAAACGAAAAAGCAGCTATTTTGCTAAACATTGTATGATTGATGTCGATCATAAAACTAAATTTACGTTAACATACCTGTAACTTAATGCCATTGAGGTACGGTGGCTGGCATCACTAATTCCTGGATGGGAGGTGGTCAGTTTGATTCCCATCAGAGCCATTTATCCATCTGATTTCTCTGCCCCAACCACCTCTGATACGTAGGTGAGACATAGTTGAGTTTGCTATGGACTCAACTAGGAAGACTGAAAACACTCAGTCGAATTTCATGCTCTTAACGGATGCGTTTCTGAGCGTTGCTCCAATTTCTTCACCAATACTACAGGTCTTTGTTCATCTCGGACATGTTGATGCTGGGAAATATAACAAAATTAAGTGTAGATTCCAACCCTACCATACAGTGTTAGAGAGAACCGAAACTCCATGGAACGTTATTATATTTGTCCTCATTGATCTGGAGAAAAAGTATCAAATTCTGTTATTCTTCAAACCCTGCTCTCTTGGTGACCTCAGTTCCTAGTTCTTCTCTATATCTGTGCCTTGTTTAGTTCGTGTCGAGGTCGTCGGTGACTTTAAGTTGTTGGACACACACACACACACACACACACACACACACACACACACACACACACACACACACACATACTTGCATGCACGCACGCACGCACACTCACACACACACACACACACACACACACACACACACACACACACACACACATACGCAAGCACGCACACACACACACACAACACACACACCACACACACACACACACACACACACACAACACAAACACACCAGCACACATACACACATACACAGACACATTAATGTAAATGGTAAATTTGATTCCAAATTTTAACTAGGGTTCGTCAGACAAGGTTTATCTCACAACAACATAGAAGAAGGATTTAAATTAAAAAAAGGACCTTGGAACAAGGTGACAAGATGTATCCTAGTAATGGGTTTTGAATATGATTTTGATGAGTCGTTAAGGCTGCTGTGCATCATGGATTATCAGTGTTGTGGACCTTATTTTCAATTGTGGCGTGTGACCCAGACCAAAAGAAAGGACACCGCTTCTCTATAGGTCCACCTGTTTCTGATTCTGGATATGGCAGAGCGGATTAACAGCAAGGAAATCTAATGGAGAACGACTCTCAATGTCTTGGTTACAATGTTCGGGAGAGTGACGGAGAGGTGACTAAATGGAGACGACGATGGGTGAGGATGAAAAAGAACAGTAATTGGAGAGGGTGGGGGTTTGGGCAGATGAGGGGGAGGGGCGGTGGGTGATGATCGGTCGTGGCATTTCGAGCTGTTACCACAACAGAGCAGAGAGGTTGATGGGATTCTACCACTGAACTAAAGGGAAGCAACTCTGCATGCAGGACCGGAAGAAAGCAGTCCACAGTTTTTGATAGGTCAGAGTTTGGGGTTAGAGCAAAGGTCAAGTAGTAACAACAAAGTTTGAACAGATGAAAATCACCCTGGCTTTGTGAAAAATAAAAGTTGAATGTCAAAAACGATGATTTGGAGTCAGTGAATTAGTTCAATGCCACATGTCAGCCAAAATAGCAAAATGATGTTTGACTTGTGGACTTTTTGTGTTTCGGCGCCATTACTAGGCACTAGAATTTTGGTGGGAAAAGTCTAGCAGACGACAGGAAATGAAGGGTCTTGTGAATCGTGCTTGCAAAGAAAAAGGAAAGGACATAATGTCTATCTCAAAGTCAGGTATAGTATGGGTCAAGGGCTAGACTATGCGGTGAATTATGCTTTGGTACTGGCTGATTTTCAGAGAAAAGCCAAATGCAGCTTTGGATGGAATAGAGAAAATATATATTTTGGGCTTAAACTGTAACCGTTGACTCGGACCCGTACATAGAACGAAAGAAGAAGGTGAGGCAAGGCAGAGATGACAAGGTGGGAGAGGAGAAGAAGAGAAGATTCTGGTTGCCGCCTGAGTTGACTAATGAAGTAGATGACTTCTGATGAGGTCACTTATACAGGGCAGCAGACAAAAGTCCAACGCATGTGAACATCTAATCATGCAGAGATTGTGAGCTAGTATATGTGCATTTGTTCACATGCCATGGTTTACACTTGTAGTAAAAGACATCTGACTCTCAAGAGACAGTTGTGAATACATTATCAGAACTTTGAGTCAAACTGAAATCCCCTCACATCCCCCACCGATTATGTCGAAAGGGAAAGATTGCCAGGTTCACATGTGCGCATACGTTCTCTCTCTCTCTCTCTCTCTCTCTCTCTCTCTCTCTCTCTCTCTCTCTTCTCTCTCTCTCTCTCTCTCTCTCTCTCAGTCATTGCCTATTTATCTTGGCTTGATAAATATTTCATATATTAGACTCATTGTAGACCCCAGTGAAATGGAGGAATGGGTATCAAAAAATGACAAACGAGGATAAGAAGAAGAAGAAGAAGAAGAAGAAGAAGAAGAAGAAGAAGAAGAAGAAGAAGAAGGGGAGGAGGAGGAGGAGGAGGAGAAGGTGGAGACTTCATCAGTGCTATTCCACAATTGTCATATACAGTTTTTTTTCATCCTCTTTGTTAAGTGAGTCCACTGTCAGATGTTGGGTGTGTGTGCGCTGGTGTCAAATGTAAAACGAAAAAGCAGCTATTTTGCTAAACATTGTATGATTGATGTGGATCATAAAACTAAATTTACGTTAACATACCTGTAACTTAATGCCATTGAGGTACGGTGGCTGGCATCACTAATTCCTGGATGGGAGGTGGTCAGTTTGATTCCCATCAGAGCCATTTATCCATCTGATTTCTCTGCCCCAACCACCTCTGATACGTAGGTGAGACATAGTTGAGTTTGCTATGGACTCAACTAGGAAGACTGAAAACACTCAGTCGAATTTCATGCTCTTAACGGATGCGTTTCTGAGCGTTGCTCCAATTTCTTCACCAATACTACAGGTCTTTGTTCATCTGGACATGTTGATGCTGGGAAATATAACAAAATTAAGCGTAGATTCCAGTCCTACCATACAGTGTTAGAGAGAACCGAAACTCCATGGAACGTTATCATATTTGTCCTCATTGATCTGGAGAAAAAGTATCAAATTCTGTTATTCTTCAAACCCTGCTCTCTTGGTGACCTCAGTTCCTAGTTCTTCTCTATATCTGTGCCTTGTTTAGTTCGTGTCGAGGTCGCTGGTGACTTTAAGTTGTTGGACACACACACACACACACACACACACACACACACACACACACACACACACACACACACACACGCACACACACACACACACACACACACACACACACACACACACACCCTTGCATGCACGCACGCACGCACACTCACACACACACACACACACACACACACACACACACACACACACACACCACCCCATACACACACACACACACACACAACACACACACACACACACAACACACACACACACACACACACACACACACACACACACACACACACACACACACATACACACAACACAGACACATTAATGTAAATGGTAAATTTGATTCCAAATTTTAACAAGGGTTCGTCAGACAAGGTTTATCTCACAACAACATAGAAGAAGGATTTAAATTAAAAAAGGACCTTGGAACAAGGTGACAAGATGTATCCTAGTAATGGGTTTTGAATATGATTTTGATGATTCGTTAAGGCTGCTGTGCATCATGGATTATCAGTGTTGTGGACCTTATTTTCAATTGTGGCGTGTGACCCAGACCAAAAGAAAGGACACCGCTTCTCTATAGGTCCACCTGTTTCTGACTCTGGATATGGCAGAGCGGATTAACAGCAAGGAAATCTAATGGAGAACGACTCTCAATGTCTTGGTTACAATGTTCGGGAGAGTGACGGAGAGGTGACTAAATGGAGACGACGATGGGTGAGGATGAAAAAGAACAGTAATTGGAGAGGGTGGGGTTTGGGCAGATGAGGGGGAGGGGCGGTGGGTGATGATCGGTCGTGGCATTTCGAGCTGTTACCACAACAGAGCAGAGAGGTTGATGGGATTCTACCACTGAACTAAAGGGAAGCAACTCTGCATGCAGGACCGGAAGAAAGCAGTCCACAGTTTTTGATAGGTCAGAGTTTGGGGTTAGAGCAAAGGTCAAGTAGTAACAACAAAGTTTGAACAGATGAAAATCACCCTGGCTTTGTGAACAATAAAAGTTGAATGTCAAAAACGATGATTTGGAGTCAGTGAATTAGTTCAATGCCACATGTCAGCCAAAATAGCAAAATGATGTTTGACTTGTGGACTTTTTGTGTTTCGGCGCCATTACTACGGCACTAGAATTTTGGTGGGAAAAGTCTAGCAGACGACAGGAAAATGAAGGGTCTTGTGAATCGTGCTTGCAAAGAAAAAGGAAAGGACATAATGTCTATCTCAAAGTCAGGTATAGTATGGGTCAAGGGCTAGACTATGCGGTGAATATGCTTTGGTACTGGCTGATTTTCAGAATAAAGCCAAGTGCAGCTTTGGATGGAATAGAGAAAATATGATATTTTGGGCTTAAACTGTAACCGTTGACTCGGACCCGTACATAGAACGAAAGAAGGTGAGGCAAGGCAGAGATGACAAGGTGGGAGAGGAGAAGGAGAGAAGATTCTGGTTGCCGCCTGAGTTGACTAATGAAGCAGATGACTTCTGATGAGGTCACTTATACAGGGACAGCAGACAAAAGTCCAACGCATGTGAACATCTAATCATGCAGAGATTGTGAGCTAGTATATGTGCATTTGTTCACATGCCGTGATTTACACTTGTAGTAAAAGACATTTGACTCTCAAGAGACAGTTGTGAATACATTATCAGAACTTTGAGTCAAACTGAAATCCCTCACATCCCCCCCCCCTCCCCCCACCGATTATGTCGAAAGGGAAAGATAGCCAGGTTCACATGCGCGCATACGTTCTCTCTCTCTCTCTCTCTCTCTCTCTCTCTCTCTTCTCACATTGACATTATCCTAGCTTAATCCATATTTTTCATGTGTTGTTTACATTATATTGTTTGTTTGTTTGTTTTTCTTGACGCCCATCTTGAGCTGAACTCGAGAAGATACGTGATTGCTCGTTTTTCGGTTTCATCGTCCTGAATGTTGTTTATCTTGCCTGAGGAAGACCTAAGAGGTCGAAACGCGTCGTGTTTTGTCTTTTAATATGTTTTTCCATGTTAGCTGGTGTTTTAAAAAAAAATCCCGTTAACAATTATTTTTTGTTAAGATAAGTATGATCTTGAAACAGGATGACAAAATATCGCTCCAGAAGCAGTTTCACTAGTGACGGGTTCAGTTTGTTGATGCAACATGAGAAGAGAAAACGCTGTAACTCATCGATTATCTTCTGCTCTGACCCTTATTGCTGATAGTGGCGTGTGACCCTCGTCAAAAAAGACAGAGCCTTTACAGGTAAACCCATTTCCTATTCCGGATATGACCGAAGTCAACGGGAAGGAAACCTTCGGGGCAACGACTCTGAATGCTACAGCTAAAATGCCTTGGAGGGTGGTAAATATGTGGATGAGAAGTGGGGGAGGGGTGGAGTGTGACGGTAAGATAGGTGGTAAGAGGATGGGGGGGGGATTGGAAGAGATGAGGAGGGTCGTGGCCGATCACAAATTGTCGAGCTATTTGCCACAACGGGGCAGAACGGGTGATGGCTTCCAAGTCTGGACTAAAGAGAAGCAATATTGCACAGACGGTCAGTAGACAGTTGCAATTCATGGTTGTGGAGCAGAATGAAAGAGAAGGGTAAGAAAAGACTGAAATTACAAAGCGTAGGGGAGAGGAGGGGGTGGGGGTGGCTGGTCGGCACAAGAGTTGACTGATGAGACCGATGACCTAAAAATGACCTCACTGTGCCAGAAACCCAGGCAAAATTCTAATAGATATGAACATATCCAATGACAGGACATTTGCGAACCAGCGCATGCAAATTGGATTATATCTTTATTACACTGTTAGAAAAAGACTCATGTCTCTGAAAGAGACACTCGTGAATAAATTACTGCAGTTTTGAGTGGTACGAAGACATTTAGATTCGCACGTGCGCATGCGAGCACGCACGCACGAGTACGCGCGCGCACACACACACACACACACACACACACACACGCACGCACGCACGCACGCACGCACGCACACACAGACACACAGACACACAGACACACACACACACACACACACACACACACACACACACACACACACACACACACACAAATGCGCGCGTGCGCGCGCGAGCGCGCACACATAATGCGTCCGAACGCACACACAGACACACACACAGACACACACACACACACACACACACACACACACACACACACACACACACACACACACAAACACATATATACACACACACATATGCGCGCGCACGAACAGACACACACACACACGCGCGCGCGCACACACACGCACACGTACGCACACACGCACATATGCACGCGCGCGGCGCGCGCACGCGCACACACACACATACATACACACACTCAAACACATGCACACAGGAATGGTTGCACTCAGAGAGAGAGAGAGAGAGAGAGAGAGAGAGAGAGAGAGAGAGAGAGAGAGAGAGACAGAGAGAGTAAATTAATAAATGAATGTATGAATAAATGAATGAATGAACGAACAAACAAACAAACGAATGAATACATTGACAAAATTATGAATGAATAAATGACAAATCTTATACAAGATCTCATTAATTTACCTTATGATTTTGGATGCAGAGACTATCCATTTAATTATCGTATTCTTTTTCCATTATCGTTTTAATGATATATTGTATTCCGTGTCTATACATGCTTGTTCTGTTCCCTTTCTTCTTCTTTTCTTCTTTCCATTCATCCTGTCGTTAGTCATCTTGTTCTCTTTCATCTTTTTTTTTCCTCCTCAATTCATTTCTTCCTTTCCCTCCTTTTCAACCACCTCCTCCTGCTCCCCTTCCACCCCCTCCACCCTTCCTCCTCCTCCTCCTTTCTCTTTTTCTTTTCCCTCTTCCTCCTCCTCCTCTTCTTCTTCTTCTTCTTCTTCTTCTTCTTCTCTTCTTCTTCTTCTTCTTCTTCTTCTGTTCCTTCGTCTCCGCCTACTTGTCATGTCCCCTTCAAAGTCTCCTCCCGATTATTCCCATCTTGGACTTCTTTCCAATCCACATGGTTCTGCTTCTCCGTTCAGATGCTTAAGAAATCGATGCTGGAACCCTGATTCTCTTTATGAAGCCTGGCATGACAGGAGCAACAGAAATCGATGAAAACACAGCTTTTAACATTGTCATTGTTGTTGGACTAATGTCATTCAACAATGAAAAAAAATCATGAGTTTTCTTTAGTCTACTTTTTCTTTTCTTTTTCTGTTTGTGTTTGTTTCTTTGTTTCGTTTTTTTCCCCTTTTTCATATTTCTTTTAATTACGTCGTCTTCATCTTTCTCTTCCTTCCTTTTTCCTCTTTTCTTTCTGATTATTTCATTCCTTCGCTTGTTTTCTTTCCTTCATTTTTCTTCGTTCTTCCTTCCTTCGTTTCTTACTCCGTTATTTGACTCATTATTTCCGTTTTCCAGTCTTTCTGATTTTCCTACTTTCTTTCTATTTCTCTTTTTTAAGGCGGTGGTTTGCATTTACTTCTCTCAATGAAGACAGTGTGCATAGAGATTTTTTTCGTTTGTTTCTTCTGAAATAGATAAGCGTTATTTCCACATGGCTGACTAAATCAGTGCTTACAGTTACTAAAATCACCACAGCAGTATCAACAGCCATGATTACAAGCTAAGAGTTACTATAGATTCTTCTCTTTGTTTTAGGATATTACTTCGTGTTAAGTATTATAGATGACTGGCATAAAAGGAACCAATATTTACACAAACTAAAGCAATACCAGCAATAACAATATTCACAGTTATAAGTCATGGCTATAGTCAACAGCAACATCTTGACATATACCGTTTCTGATTGGCCAGCGTTCAGAGACAACGCTGTCAATTTTATACTTTGTTGAACAATTTAGTAGCGGAGGAAAACAAGTACAGGGTAACAACTGCTCAGTCATTCCATTAATTACTCGACAAAGATTAAATACAGGAGGTTGGAGGAACGGGGGAAGAAAGGAAATGAGAACCAAAATCAGGGAAACATATTGTAAATATTAAATCCTTCTCTACCAGCTTATGGAAACCATCGTAATCCATCCT
>CM065717.1:92082572-92100072 GCA_033310375.1 Conus canariensis
TGTAATGACGTCAACGATTGTCCAGATCATGAGTATGAAGAAGGGTGTAAATATTTCATTTGCCCAGGATTTTACTAATGCCGTGGTAGTGACCGCACAATATCTGTGCACGTGCATCATCTATGTGACAGTCGGCCACAATGTCCACAGCATGATGATGAACTGATGTGTGACATGACATGTCCTGAGTCATGTACATGTTATAGTTTGACCTTCATCTGTAGACACACTTTCCACACCAGCTCTTTCCCACTTCTGCGCTACCTGGACGCCAAGGAGAGCGGGCCACAGCAGGCTGATGTTGCAGACCATGTCATGTTGGTCCATCTGGGTGCTGGGTGCTGCCGTTGGAGCAATGTGTCTGTGTTTAAACTGCCCAATCTTCACAGCTTGGATTTGAGTGACAATCTACTGACCCATGTCAGCTTCAGAGATTTTATCTTCGAAGATTGAATTTGGCAGGGAATCTCATATCCAGAAATGTCTTTGATTTCATACGAAAACAGTTGCATTCATCGCTTGTTTTCGTTTTTACCAGAGTCAAGTTTCAATCGCTCAAGCTAGACGTTTCGTCAGTGATGCTGCCAAACTTACAGGTTTTGGATTTATCTCAAAGTGGAATAAACTTTCTGTGGGGACACAGTATGTTTCGAAATTTGCGTGTTTTAGACATGCATTGGTGTCCTGTGTTTGAGTTTACACCAGACGTCATGAAAGGCATGATCAGTCTCACCCACGGGCACGTGTTTGCAGACAACACCAAACTGTGTTGCTCAGCTGTGTTACCAGACATGTTCATGGGTGAATGTTCATTCCCCTCTGACGAACCGTCCTTCGAAAACTTGTTGAAGTCAGACATTTACCGTCTGTCCCTTGGAGCATCTGCTGTGCTTGCAGTTTGTGGAAACGTTGGCAGTTTAATTTAAAGTTTGTGGTGTTTTTTTTTTTTTGTTTTTTTTTTGTTTTTTTGTCCGAGGGGATCAAAGTCGGCTTTTCCGTGTTTATATTTCACGTTGGTGTTTCTGAATTTCTGATGGGAGTGCACTTCGCCTCCACCGCAGTGGCTGATTTTTTTTTTTTTTTTCTAGTGTTCACATCTGAAGAGAAACTGAGTGAAAACAGAGTACAGTTTGCAGTGTTATTGGGTTTTCAGCTTTTCTATCTTCTGACGTATCAGCTTTGTTCATTTGTCTGATTACGTTAGATCGATTTCTCGTGATCCGCTTTCCATTCAGTCAGATTTTATTGGGGCCACATCAGCTCATATAGCCTGTATCATCACATCGATAACCGGTCTTATCTTGGCGACTGTACCCTCTGCTTCCTGCAACATTGGGAGTTCTATCATCAGAAGGGTATTTGTATTCCATTGTCTGTTACCGGAGCAGCGTTTGCAGGTCACGGTTACTCCTTCAGCATCATGAGCATCTGCATCTTGGTCCTCTTTCTGTTGATAGCTGTGAGACAGTGTCTGGTTTACTGGTCAGTAAGAGCTAATGCTATGTCTGACTAGGGGACAGAGGCCAGGACCAAATGCACAGCGAGTGTTAAGTCAAAATAAGTCGCAAGAGGCCTTTTGTTCGATGCAATGTCTGACTTTCTGTGCTGGTTTCCTATGGGCATATGGGGTGTGTTGTCAGAGAGTGGTGTCGTCACTCCAGGGGAGAAATCCGTTTTCAGAAGTTTCTCCATGCTTATCAAAGAAAGATGTGTTGAAAGAGGGACCATTGTGAAACTATGGCCCTGAAGTCCTTTGTGGCAGGGCTGTCTCTGATGGGGGCTCCAGTTCCTCTTGGCTGATCGTTGACACACAGCTACAATGTCGACTGGAAGTTAGTAGTTGTTTGTTAGACACTTGACGGGGATGCTTTTGAAATGTTTTTCAGTAGCCTTGTTGATAATATGAAACATGTTTCCCGGACAAACAAGTGCATTTTTGTCTATGTCCCTGTTCCTCCTCTGTGTCTCTGTTCCTCGCCTCTGTTTCTGTTCCCATTCAGTGTAGCGTGGCTTGTTTATTGTCATGCTTACGGAATAGGACGGGCAGTAACATTCCAATCAAACATGTTCTGTTTTATGCAAGGTATACCCAGATAATACATTCTATTCGAACTGCTTAAGTTGCGTTTTTTTTTTTTTTTTTTTTTTGTTTTGTTTGTTTTGTTGATGATCATATTGACTTTATTTAGCAGTTCTAGACATTTCCCCTGTCCCATCAGTGACATTGCCGCCATGCTGTTCATTCCGGCTTCGTCCACATCCACAGCCTGGCATGTCCTGCTACAGCCCCGTCATCAGCATTCCACAGGGAGCAGTCAGTGTCAAGCCGTCACGAATTAACCCACCAGAAGACACACTGTACTGCTGGCGAGTCACATTGATGGTGTTCAGTGGAGCCCGTTCTTATCCAACATACGCCAAAAAATCAACTACTAAGCCCCTTACATGCAACAATGATTGCAGAGGCCGCCACCATATCGTTTCAATGACAGTCCCCATAACCTCGCTGATATCGGTGACTCCACACCAAATTCGTCCAGAGCATAGACGTGGAAAGAAAACTGAAACTAAAGTTACAGCGACAGCAAGGCATGGAGAGCCATGGAATTTGAGACATTTTTTCTATGGTGATTGAGGAAAGTGAGGATGACGCAGATGATGCTATGGATTTCCAGTCTGGTCTGTGACTTCATGACAGGCTGTATACTACGTTTACTGTCTTAGTATCCTTCGACGTCAACCAGACCTGTGAGATACAGATACCTGCAGTGTTGGTTAGGAAACATGAGCAGCACCTTCAGAGACGCACCCACTGGGTGGAGGTAACTTGGCTGTGGTCCGATTCTTCCCAGTTTAGCTCAATGCAGACTCAACTGTGGGTAGGAGCTAGCCAGAGCAGAAAACTCACAGAGATATATACGTCTGATGAGAGTCAAACCCCAGAAGCCTCAACCCCACACCGTCCCACCCCAACCCTATCCTCCCATCCTTCTTCAATGTACGGTCACTCACTCTACAGTTATGTCGTCGCTTTATCCTAAGTACGCTTTACCTTGGCCACCCCTATCTCCATTCCCCCATTCCCTAAACTCTTTTTCTTCCTCCCCTTCCTCTACCCCCGCCCCCCTTTCCCTCTCCACACATCCCACCTAAACTCCATCTGCCCGTCGCGACCATCGAGGGTATAGCAATTGCACTGTCGATGACCACCATCTGTAAATATCTTCCCATCTTAAACTGAACAAAGATACGTAGTTACACTTGAGAACTGAAAACAGTTAGTAAGCAAATGCATTGGCAGACAACAATTGCTCATAGGGTCTTTTTTTTCGAAAAAAAAAAGGAAATATTTTTTAGGAGAAAATGGTAGAATGTTCCGTATTCAAGCACACTGAAAGCGACAAAAACAATCTTTGATCAGAAGATTTTTAAGGTTAGAAAGTTTGTTATTGCAAGGGTGCACTGTGGGAGAAGGTAATAAGATGCGAGTTTTTTCGGAAAGACATCAAGGAGTACCTTTGAAATCCTTCAAAATCAATGTAGATCTTTAAACTGGTTGATTCTGATTGTTAAAAAAATAGTAACTGACCCCAGTTTTTCAGGAAATGAAAACTTGATGTTACGTTGTTATGCATTACAGGAAAACAACGGTTCTAAAGTAATGTATCAATACATTTCCAAATGAGGGTAAATACATATCTGATTTTTTTCACTCTCTTTATTATAAACAGTCATCCTCCGCAATTATTTTTATTTCTTCACATTTCAGCAAGAGTGATCACTCGATAAAGTTCAACATTTCATCGCATATGTGTTCAAAGGCTTTGCCACTGAAGATTAAACTGACTGCAGTCAACTATGAAATTGCGTTTATGAGGATGAACACATGTGCTTGTTATTTATTTTTGTTCAAGTACAATTAGATCTTCCTCTTTGCTTTTATTATGCTATTGGTTTCCAAGTCAAGTAGCCTTTGAAGCCTAAGGTGTGTGTGGTGTGTGTGTGTGTGTGTGTGTGTGTGTGTGTGTGGTGTGGTGTGCGCGCGCGCGCGCGCGCGCACGTGTGTGTGTGTATTTGTGTGTGTGTGTGTGTGTGTGTGTGTGTGTGTGTGTGTGTGTGTGTGTGGTGTGTGTGTGTGTGTGTGTGTGTGTGTGTGTGTGTGTGTGTGTGTGTGTGTGTGTAGGTTTTGTCATGTAATTTATTTTTTTAACCAATCAGTCATTAATCGCTTGTGTAACAGCAGGGATATTCTGCAAGAAAGACTCCAAGAATGTCTATCGAATTTCTACCTCACTGGAAAAGACACTGGCAAGAAATGGAACACCTTCAAAGAATATATGTACAACGCTGCATCTGACACTCTGGGCTTTCTTGAACACAAACATAGAGTCTAGTTTGATGAAACGACCAAGATATGAACAAGCTCATATGCTCCACAAGACCCACAGAGATCACCTCAGTGACACGACCTGTGCGAAGAAAGAACAGCAGAACCAGCAAGCCAGGCAGCTCACCTAACAGAAGCTCTGGCAGATGGAGATTGATTGGTGGGAAAAGAAAGCAGAAAGCCTGCAAACTACGGCTGACATCAACGACATGAAGACATTTCACTAGGGCCTATGCACCATTCATGGACCAAAGACTACTGGTCAACACCCATTCATTCTTCTGACCAGACCACACTGCTGACAGACAAGACTGACATTCTTGCTGGCTGGGCAGAGCACTTCGATGCTCTCTTGAACAGTCTCATCAATATCTGAAGAAGCAATTGCAGCGCTCCCCCAACTGCCAGTGAAAGAATCTCCGACAGACCCACCCTACAGTGCAGAGGCTGTGAAGGCTCTGAAGCAGACTACGTCCGGTAAAGCACCAGGAGCAGATGGAATTCAGCAGACATCTACAAGAATAGGGGTGAGGTACTCCTGGAAAAGCTGACCAATCTCTTCCATATAAGAAAAGGGAGAAGTGCCCCAAGGCTTCAAAGACACCTGTATTGTACACGTGTACAAGAGGAAGGGCGATAAAGCGTCCTGTGACAATCATCGTCGGATTTCTCTCTTGTGTATTGCAGGAAAGATTCTTGCCAGGGTCATCTTGAACAGACTCATCACCCACAGAGCAGACTCCATCGTCCCTGAATCACAGTGCGGGTTTCGCGAAGGTAGGGGCACAAGTGACGTGGTATTTGCTGTTCGCCACCTACAGGAGAAGTGTCGTGAGCAGAATCAGGAACTCCACATGGTGTTTGTTGATCTCACCAATGCATTCGACACCGTTAACTTTTTCACAACACGCGGCGAGAATGATCGCGGCGCCCGACTTACCACTTGGCGACGTGAGGCGAAAATACTTGCGGCAGGCGATCTGTCACTCAGGACACGTCGCGAGAATGATAGTGACGGTCTTCTATACATAAATATGACCGAATTTCCCGGATCACATTTAGCCAGTTGTGTCAGCGTACAAATACAGTCTTTCCTACGTCATATCATACCAGTTAGCAGGCTACTAACAGTCCATTTCCTTGGTTAATTTGAAGATAAAGCAACCAGCATGTTGGCGTTTTCAAGCACTGAATCAGTGCTCCTTGTTCGAAGTATGTCATTTTCAACTCAATAACAACAACAAAATAATAACTTTAACTTTCAAAACATTCATCACCAAGAAGATGAAAGATAGCTCTATTTCGTTGTCCAAAAATTAAGTCACTGTCGGATTTAGGCTTTTAAGAAAAAAATACTTTAAAAATGGTCAACATTAGGTGTCCTGGGGGAATTTCAGTGCTGTGACTTCAGTGGTAACTGGGCACATAGAGCAGAAGGAGTGTCCGTGTTGATAGTGTTAATCGGACTGGCTTGTGGAAGATCCTTCAGAAGTTTGGTTGCCCAGAAAAGCTCATCTCACAGATAGTTTCATTCCATGATGGCATGCAGTCGAGGGTGCAAAAAAACCGAGATACCTCTGACCCATTCCCAGTGAAAAATGGAGTGAAGCAGGGATGCGTTGTAGCTTCCATCCTCTTTTCCATTCTGTTTGCTGCAATGCTGATTGATGCATTTCGGGACTGTGACAAAGGGGTATACATTCAGTTACGTTCAGATGGCAAACTCTTTAATTTTCGACGATTTCAGACGAAGACTAAGTATCTGATGCCCTTCTGAGAAAGTTCCTGTCGCAGAGGACTGCGCACTGGCGGCGCACTCCCGTGAAGACATCCAATGCATCACAAACCACTTTGGCAAGGGTCTGTCAACGCTTTGGACTTACAATCAGTCCTGGTAAGCCTGAGGCCATGTTTCAACCTTCACCGTCCGCTGCTGGCAGTGCTCCACCACCACCTGTCGTCATCAACAACACAGAGATCAAAACTGTGGACACGTTTTGCTATTTGGGTAGCATTGTAAGCCGCAATGGATATCTGGATGCAGAAGTGATGTTAGCATCCTAAAGGCCAGCCCTGTCTTTGGCAGACTTTCAAAGAGTCTGTGGCAAAACCATGACATCAGACTGTGCATAAAGGTTGCCGTGTACAGAGCTGTGGTTCTGTGTGCTCCCCTCTACTGTTGTGAAACTTGGACCACGAACCACCGACACGTCCAACAACTCGAACAGTTCCATCAACGATGCTTGCACAAGATCTGCAGCACAAATGGCAAGACAGAGTGTCCAACTTACGGCCCTTGACGAAGTTTGGCTTACTCAGCATTGAGTGTATACACATCAAAAGCTAGCTTCCGATGGACAGGACACGTTGTCCGAATGGAGGACAGCTGAATTCCAAAGATGCTACTTTATGGAAAACTGAAGAAAGGACAACGTGACCAAGGAAGGCCTCTCAAGAAATACAAAGGCACATTGAAGGCCAATCTCAGAATCTACAACACTGACACTGCTTCCCGGGAAGATGTCGCCGTTCACAGAACACAGTGGAAGCAACAGTGTACACAGGGCACAAAGAATTTTGAGCGCAACAGAGCAGCTGCCATCCAGGAAAAGAGAAATCGGAGAAAACGGGCCCATCCTTGCAGGACTCCATTCCACGCAGCATCTGTGGACAACTTTGTGCCTCAAGAATTGGTCTTCATTCGCATATGAGGACCCAGATCAGGAGATGACCTGCCTGCCTATTCATCCGTCGGACACGGCGGGAGAATCCATGATTAATCAAATCAGTCTGTAAACAATCATTGGACGCTAAAACAATATAAAGGTGTAAATATTATAGCAGCAGTAATGGTACGGTGACAGTGATAGGAATATTCATCATCATCATCATCATCATCATCATCATCATCATCATCATCACCACCACCACCACCACCAACACAATCATCATCATCAATCATCATCATCATCATCATCATCATCACCACCACCACCACCCACCACCACCAACACAATCATCATCATCATCATCATCATCATCATCAATCATCATCAACATCATCATAATCATCATCATCGTTAATGGCAGTAGGATCAAAATTGTAACAACATCAACATCAGCAGCAGCAACAACAATCATAACAATAATAACATAATATGATAGTGATAATGACTATGATGACAATGCGTGGTATTTCAAAAGGTAAACACACGCTTCAAAAGTCAGTAACCTCTATTAGTCAATAGACAGGTCGACTAGAAAAAGGGGCACTGTTGAACAACACTGTGCACATTTTCTGCCATCGGCCAGTCATTCAGTTGAATTTTCTGTAGACTCAAATTCGTAAGTGTACCGCCGGATTTAAATTTGTTCTGATTTCCAGTTAACGAGAGCAACACGCCTTGACGTAGGACATACATTCCCAGAGCTTAGATTGTCGCCGACGACAATATGTGCTGACGTCCATGGGACACAGTGTCACCAGCACATTTTGTCACCAACATGTATTGTCGCCGACTATTGTGTGTGGTTAGTCCTACGACACATGTTCCACCAGTCTTCATATCAGACAGTTCAAATGTGAGATGATAATTATTCTGCTTCTGTTGTTGTTGCTAGTGCTGTTGCTGCCAGTGATACTGCAGCAGATGACGATAATGATGGTTACAACAAATACAACAATCCTCCACCACCATCAACACCATCACTACACCACCACCACCAACACCATCATCAGTATCATGATTATTACCATCAGCAAGGTACAGAGATAAAGAAGGATGTGTGTGTGTGTGTGTGTGTGTGTGTGTGTGTGTGTGTGTGTGTGTGTGTGTGTGTGTGTGTGTGCCTGGGTGTGTGTGCATGCGTGCATGCGTGCGTGTGATATATATATATATATATATATATATATATATATATATATATATATAATATCTGTCAGATTAAAAACAAGCTAAAACCAAGCTTAAAACATCTACAGATCTGTTTCTTGCATGTGCAGTCGTCAGGATGTAGTGGGCTTGTGCTGCCAGTGTTATATATATAGGTTGCTGTTTTCCCCCCTGTTGCATGTGCTTCTCAGGTGTTTTTGATTTTGTTCACTGATAAAAACTTCCATCTGTGTCTGCAATTGTTAACCATTTCAGTTCTAATATTTAAAGTTGCTAATTGTGGTTTACATAATATAATGTATTTCTCTGTTAGGCATAGATTACATCTTTTTGAAATGTTATTGTATGGTGCTGCTCTTTTTAAGATTTTCCAGGATATTCGTCACGGCAGGAGGCGGCAAATCATGGCCAAGAACAACAGTGCCACTTGGAACATGCAGGCAGAGTCTGCTGGACGGGGCAGATGACTGGGAGTGCACTGCAGACCTCCCAGAATGGAAGAGTCACCCAGAGATCATCAGCAAGAGTGGCATGAGACCAGACATAGTAGTCCACTCTCAGTCAACCAAGCAGCTGATCATGATCGAGCTCACGGTGCCATATGAGAACAGAATGGAGGCAGCTCAAATCTACAAGACTGAAAAGTATGCTGATCTGGCAAACAGCCTGAGGAGAGAAGGCTATCAGGTCAAAGTCCTCACTGCAGAAATTGGAGCTAGAGGGTTTGTAGGAACGTCTGCATACAGCCTCATGAAACAGCTCTCAGTTGCAGGGAGGGAAAAAGCCAGAGCCCTGAAAGCAATGGCAGAAGCGGCAGAGAGGTGTTCAAGCTGGATCTGGTCAAGGAGGAACAAAAGTGAACTTCATAAGGCTTAAATTTCCTAAAATATCAGGTGTCCCTGTGGCTCAGTGGTTAGAGTGCGAGTCATTAAGTGGAAAATGAGCATGTCCAGAAGGTCATGGGTTCGAATCCCAGCCATGGCTCGTCCCAAGATGGGAAAAAAAAGGGCAGCAGAGGGACATGCGGAGTCATGAACCGGGTGTGGCCCAACCCCCCTAGAGTGTCAGGAGATAAGGGCCGAAACACTTGCTTGAAGGGGGCTTCTCTTCTGAGGACTCTCTGCTGCCACACTCTCCACAGTTTCTTTCTACCAGTCTGTGTTTTTATCTTTAAGTTTCCAAATGTATTTAGTCAGTTCTGTTTGGTTTTTGTATCTTTCTTTGTTGAATGATTGTTTATGGTTTGCATATCTAGTTTTGAATTGATTTTCAGTGATACCTACATATGTTTATTCTGCGTTCTCTGATGTTACAGTGGCTTGGTACACAATGTTGTTGTAGAGGCATTTGTTGTTTAGGGGACACTGTTCTTTTTTGGTACAGTTGCAAGATTTCCTTTCGTCACCCTCATTTTTCTCTGTGCTGCTTTTCATTTTATTTGCTGAATCAATGATATTTTTAAGACTCGGCATACATGAATATGATAGTTTGATGCTGTTTTTGTTGAATATCTTAAATAATTTGTGGTCTTTTGGGAAAGATGATGTCAAGATTTTAAAACGTTCTTTCCCTACGTTTGTTTTGACTCTTCCATCATATGGGGGATTGTACCATATGATTTTCCTTTTCCTGTTCTTTCTGCATCTGTTTGTATCATTGTCTGGATCGTATCGTAATTCATAATTGTAGCCACTTTTATGTAACGCCTCTTGGTATTCAGCTGTAGCATTGTTGAATGCTGTTTCGTTACATGACAAATTAGATAGTTTTTTATTTATGCCTCTGGGTATTGTTTTCAGTATGGAGGGTGGGTGATTGCTTTTGATGTTTACATAAACAGGATATCATTTGGTTTTTTGTATGGTTTATATGTATGTTGGTTGAGGTCTAATGTTATGTCTAAATAATTCACTATCTTTTTGTTTGCTTCTATGGTGATTTTTAAGTTTTGGTTGTGGAAAATTTTACACAATTCTTTTTTTCTTATTTTCAATATTCCTAGAGTTGTCATTCAGAGTGGCAAGGCCGTCATCTCTGTACAGTCCAGTTTGTTTTCCAAGGTTTTTTTTTAAATATTGGATAACATGAATAGTCCGACAAGTTCGCAAGTTTCGGCACCATCATATGATCCCATTGTAACATCAAAAGTTGAGTTCCTGCTTGTGCTCTTAATCCAGGTTTCATTTTTACTGTACAGTAAGGTTTTCTTTGTATGGAAAATGATTTCCATTTCTGACCCTGACATTTCTGTGTACTTGTTGGCAAATTTTATAGCTTTAGTAAGAAGCTTTTCATCTATAGATGGATAGAAATCTATTATGTCGAATGTTATAAAAACTGTATTTTCTTGTTTATTGAGTTTTTTTAACCATTGTATGACTTCATATGTGTTTTTCCAGAGATTGAGTTCAGTATTTTCTTTTATGTTTTTTTAAATGGTTTTCTCTATTCTCTTAACTGCTCCCTACATTGAGCACTTTGAATCAGCAGATTTTAAAATGGAAAAAATCAACTTCAAACAATCCACTAAAAGCATTCCGTTCGCTAAACCCTAGTGCTACTTGAAGAAAATGATAGAACAGACGGAAAAATTAATCAAAAATATGAGATGGAAAGCATTTTTCTTTTTAAACCCCAATGCTAAAAAAGAAGAAAAGAAAATACATATGACTTCAAATCATGGTGAGTACCACCAGCCATTGAAGAAATGAAAACATTTGAAAACATTTTTAAAATGAAAAGAATGTTAGCCAACATAGAATTTAAAAAAAAATCAAATAATAAATTCCAAACAGCGTTAGAAAAGGAAATTAAACAAATTCAAAATGATAAAAAATATTTGTGAAGGTGGATAAAACCAGCAACTTTTATAAAATAGAACCTGAAGAGTACTCAAAACGTCTTGACAAAAATATTCAAAAAAATTACAGAAAGACTGACAAGGTTACACATGATCACATCAGAAAGAAAGAAAAGGAACTTGTACACCAAATGGACCTAGGAGACAGAATAGAGACCACAGCAGCTAGAGAAGCTTTTATTACACTCAAAGATCACAAACCTAATTTCTTGAACAATCTAACATGTAGATTGATAAACCCTTTCAAATCTGAATTAGGGAAAATTAGTAAAAAAAAAAAAACAACAAAATCTTAGAGAAAACCATAAAAAAACATAAAAGAAAACACTGAACTCAATCTCTGGAAAAACACATATGAAGTCATACAATGGTTAAAAAAACTCAATAAACAAGAAAATACAGTTTTTATAACATTCGACATATAGATTTCTATCCATCTATAGATGAAAAGCTTCTTACTAAAGCTATAAAATTTGCCAACAAGTACACAGAAATATCAGGGTCAGAAATGGAAATCATTTTCCATACAAAGAAAACCTTACTGTACAGTAAAAATGAAACCTGGATTAAGAGCACAAGCAGGAACTCAACTTTTGATGTTACAATGGGATCATATGATGGTGCCGAAACTTGCGAACTTGTCGGACTATTCATGTTATCCAATATTAAAAAAAAAACCTTGGAAAACAAACTGGACTGTACAGGGATGACGGCCTTGCCGCTCTGAATGACAACCCTAGGAATATTGAAAATAAGAAAAAAGAATTGTGTAAAATTTTCCACAACCAAAACTTAAAAATCACCATAGAAGCAAACAAAAAGATAGTGAATTATTTAGACATAACGTTAGACCTCAACCAACATACATATAAACCATACAAAAAAAACAAACAAATGATATGCCTGTTTATGTAAACATCAAAAGCAATCACCCACCCTCCATACTGAAAACAATACCCAGAGGCATAAATAAAAGGCTATCTAATTTGTCATGTAACGAAACAGCATTCAACAATGCTACAGCTGAATACCAAGAGGCGTTACATAAAAGTGGCTACAATTATGAATTACGATACGATCCAGACAATGAAACAAACAGATGCAGAAAGAACAGGAAAAGGAAAATCATATGGTACAATCCCCCATATGATGGAAGAGTCAAAACAAACGTAGGGAAAGAATGTTTTAAAATCTTGACATCATCTTTCCCAAAAGACCACAAATTATTTAAGATATTCAACAAAAACAACATCAAACTATCATATTCATGTATGCCGAATCTTAAAAATATCATTGATTCAGCAAATAAAATGAAAAGCAGCACAGAGGAAAATGAGGGTGACGAAAGGAAATCTTGCAACTGTACCAAAAAAGAACAGTGTCCCCTAAACAACAAATGCCTCTACAACAACATTGTGTACCAAGCCACTGTAACATCAGAGAACGCAGAATAAACATATGTAGGTATCACTGAAAATCAATTCAAAACTAGATATGCAAACCATAAACAATCATTCAACAAAGAAAGATACAAAAACCAAACAGAACTGAGTAAATACATTTGGAAACTTAAAGATAAAAACACAGACTACAACATATCCTGGAAAATCTTAAAAAGAGCAGCAGCATACAATAACATTTCAAAAAGATGTAATCTATGCCTAACAGAGAAATACATTATACCATGTAAACCACAATTAGCAACTTTAAATATTAGAACAGAAATGGTTAACAATTGCAGACACAGATGGAAGTTTTTATCAGTGAACAAAATCAAAAACACCTGAGAAGCACATGCAACTCGGGGGAAAAAACAGCAACCTTTTATATATATATATATATATATATATATATATATATATAACACTGGCAGCACAAGCCCACTACATCCTGACGACTGACATGCAAGAAACAGATCTGTAGATGTTTTAAGCTTGGTTTTAGCTTGTTTTTAATCTGACAAATGTCGCTCCCACTGTGGTTGAGCACTTTTTTAAAATTGCGTTGATTCTGATCGCAATTTTTTTCTCTCTCTCTCTCTCTCTCTCTCTCTCTTATATATATATATATAGTGTGTGTGTGTGTGTGTGAGTGTGTGTGTGTGTGTGTGTGTGTGTGTGTGTGTTGTGTGTGTGTTGTGTGTGTGTGTGTGTGTGATCACCTCATGCCTGCCTTACAAACACGGGGGGGGGGGGGGGGGGGGGGGGGGTGGTTGTAGACTCACAACTTATTCCTCGACTGCCTGCAGTTTTGTTTTGTTTTTGTTTTTTTTAGTTTGGGTGACGATTAGAGACTGCTACGCTGCTATGGCAACCATACGTTGTCTTTGAGCTTTAAAAGGAGGCTGGCGAGAGACGTTCCCTGTGTCGTCTGGTCTGTTCTGCACTTACTGGACTGATCATATATAAAGAATGATAAATACAACATATCTGCAGTCCTCAATCGCACAGGCTTGAAAATTACGTCTCCAGTGTCAGTTTCCATAGATGAATTACACACTTCTGTGGATTTGGGGGACTTCAAATGCAAAGAAAATGTGAAAATCAACAAAACATCACTTTTCCTGGGTTTTTCTTGGCGGACATTGTTATAATTCTCACTTCTGCTTTCGTAACAGGATGCCTACATTATCCTTTACCAGTTCTGGTGTTTGCAGTAATTCTGAAAATGAAGCGTAAGGAATTATATCATACTGGGTTTAGCATTCCCTAAGAAAGGCCCATGAAAAAATAATCTTATCTTGAATTCTGTTTCTTTTCTGTGTATTTTCAGAGTCCATCCAAGAAAGTGAAAAGCTGGTCATGTTGTCATGAAAACAGTGACTGCAGAAGGGAAGACGACGACGAAATGACTCCAGAAAACAATTTGAATACTGAGAGATTTTAGCAAATGTTAGACATGTGTACATCTGAGAAAATTTGTTATTTTACAAAAACAATAACCATCAAGAATGTTTAGAACTATACGTTAAGATAGGCATACCTACAAATGACATCAAATAAGCACAAGGAAGAAACTACCAATGAGCGCGCGCACACACTCACAGACAGACAGACGACAGACACACACGCACGCACGCACGCACGCACGCACGCACGCACACACGCACGCGCGCGCGCGCGCTTGTGTTGCAGCATACATTGTTTCTGTCTACGATCTTTTGCTGGCACAATTTTTTTTTTAATTCTACAAGAACAGTTTAATTTGCACTGCTACATGACAGCAATATACTTGTATAACACGCTGAGCCTGTACAATCTAAAACTAGGAAACAAAGCAATAAATACAAAGTTTATATCGCGGATCTGAATGAAACAGAATAATAAATATTTAGCAGATATAATAATAGTCATGATGGGAAGAAATAAAAAGCTAGGGAGACTGATCTAGAAAGCTGCAAATCAATATACAGCCTACACACATGACATCATCATCAATGAATATGAGACCAAAATCACACCTAGTTTTGTGGCTTCCCCACTCACAGATACACAAATGACCAGATTTACAACACACATAAAAAATACAAACGTCAGGAGCGATTGTAATTCAGCTGCATAATCGTACTTTCCAGATTAGTGTTACAACAATGGACACCATTTTTTGTTGTTGGGAATTTGATATTTTCCCTTTTTTTCCTTATCTAAACCAGCCAGAAAAAAAAAAAGTTGTTTCGTTACGGAGTCAACTCAAAACTATTCACATTACATGTAAGCCACAGTGAAAAGAAAATTGGTGGATGTTCCAAGGACTGCAACACAAACAAGCCTAGGTGCGGCGGCGGTATATCGGTTGATTTGAATGAGTGGCAGCAGAGTGCTTCCAATGAGAAGATATGAGAGTTTATGTTACGTTTGTTTTATTATCCATGTCTTTTCATTCGTTATTCCTTTTTTTCCATCAAACAAAATTAATAATGATGTCAATCAATCGCAACAAACAACATCAACAACAACGGTGACGACGACGACGACGACGTCGACAACAAAAGACACTGACAATATTGAATTTAAAAAAAAAAGAAAGAAAAAAACATAATAATACCACTTCACACACACACACACACACACACACACACACACACACACACACACACACACACACACACACACACATACTCAATTACATATACATTCTCACAGAGTCATAATAAAATAAAAAAATATTGCCCGTCAGATATATTTTGCGCTGTACAATATTATGCAGCGTACAATATCCATATCATGTGTTTGGTACCTCTTCATAACTGCATAATAAGATGTCTATACCAGAAAAAGAAGAAGAAAGTACATTTTTCAAGTTTGTTTCGGATTTCAAACATTTGAATCAAAATAGATGTGTCCAGTCTTTATGAAAGTTGGAGTAATTGCCACATATTTTCATATTGTTTTCTTCGACTTTGTATCTGTATTTCAGTTCTTTTATTAAACAAGAAACAAGTGGGCATGCACTATTCGTTTTACATTTAAAGATGTAGGTTTAGCAGACAAAACTATAAAATCTATAACACCATCTGTTTTAACACCAAACTTGGCACCGAATATGACAAACGTTTCCATGAATGTTATATCATAGGACAATGGACTTTTTTTTTCTTAAATAGGTTCTCAAGGTCTAACCAAAATTG
This sequence comes from Conus canariensis, assembly GCA_033310375.1. NCBI lineage: Eukaryota > Metazoa > Mollusca > Gastropoda > Neogastropoda > Conidae > Conus > Conus canariensis. Next base: position 92,098,340 of record CM065717.1, read on the forward strand.
GCCCTCGGTTTCACATCTTCAAAGAAGTCACAGTGGTCATTATTTACGATTTTTGCTGGCACATACTCTCACCAGTGCGACTTTTTTTTCAAAGTGACCCTCCTGATATGTAGACCAGTCTACGACAGTTTGTGCCAACGTGCATCAATATTTACAGGGGAAGCCACCTCATACTGTTGATGGTGAAAGAATGTGTCACACAGACTGGTATTTCTTGTTCTAGGCACCAACCTAAGCTGCAACAACACTCGCCAATAACTATTACTAGGATATTGTGCCATGCTGTTTATTAACTGAGAGTGTTCGCAGTTTGACGAGGCTTTTACAATGTCTAGTTACTGTCTAGTTACAGGCATAGCTATCTACTTCAAGGCCAAGATCTTAGCTGTCCCCAGTTTGGCCCATAAAGTACATTAAGTATTACAGGCTAATTAAAAAAAATGCCACCCATGAACATGTCAATAAAAGGCACGATATTTCACGTGACAGCTTCATAGCAGGTAAAGATTAATGGTAAATCCTATGCAACATGGGCGCCACATCCAGGCCTGGAGTGGGTATGAGGGTGAGAGGGGCCTGGAAAAAGCTTGTGGTTTGTTCTCTTTCAGTCATGTTTTCCAAATATGCTCCACGGTGTTGCAAGCAAACTTGAAAACGACGCGCACCATTGTTCAGAAACACGAACAGAAAGAATAACATTTTCTGGAGCACAACACCACCAACATCTTCCGGGGCAGAGCTCCACTTGAAGATTTTCTGCACAGGCCATTAAATTCCACGAATTGTACAGCACGGGTTGCAGTCTCACTCATGGATTTAACAGACCACACTGGTCAGGGGATAAGAACTGAACACTCACTGGGCACTAACTAGGAGAGCTTAAGAGGCACTGGCAGGGATAAACCATGCTTCAAACAAGATTGCTCCACTTCTCACCCCTTCAAATACACTCTGCAATGAGTAAGGATTTGTTTTGAAATATTTTCTTCTGTGGGAATTTCTCAATTGACAGGCCACACACTAACTGGATCTGATCCTTGCAGACTTTTATTTTTGGGATTATCTGAAAGATTATGACCATGAAACCAATCCCCAAACTATGCCTGGGCTGTAGAGGGCTGCTACAGCCTGGATGAGGACAATACCAATGGCAGGATGTGTTAGTTTTATTTTGCACATTGTATGTTGGCATGCTTGCAACACTATCGGATTATATATATAAATATATATATATATAATATATATATATATATATATATATATATATATAATTCATTTTATATACATTTGGAAAAAGGCATAAGATAAATTGTCTACCCCTAAGCTTGATTTGATGCACAAGATTTGATGCACAAGCTAGCGAGAAACTTTGCTTGTACATACATGCGGGAGTGGGATGAGAAGCTTTTGGAATTTGAACAGAAACCTTATTTCTACAAACGTTACATTGATGATGGGTTTGGAATTTGGAATGGTGACCTTGACTCCCTTTTACGTTTCACAGATAATACCAACACCATACATACCAACATAAAAATCACTCTACGATGGAGTAGAGAACAAATTGAATTGCTTGAAACTCTGGTTAAGTTAGAGAATGGCCATGTCTACACGGATCTATTCAGGAAAGGTACTGATAAACAGTTATAGCTCAGGCAGGATTCTTGTCATCCCCCACATACAAAAAAAAAACCCTCTAGCATATAGTTTCGGTGTTAGGTTGAGACGAATCT
>CM065717.1:92102572-92107572 GCA_033310375.1 Conus canariensis
ACACGCTATGAGACAATCTGAAGAAGAACCATTTAAATCGCTAATCGTGCCTTTTGTCAGCAGGTGTGGATTGTCAGGGAGACTCGGCTGATTGTTCTCTGCTCCCATAGAGCTTTTGGACATTATACAATCTACAATGCTGATTGTTCTTACCCCAAGGCTTCAAAAAGGCACACAATCCCAACAGCCAGTGAAAGTAGTAAATGTAAAACGAAAAGGAAAATGTGCTAAGGAAATAAGTTGCTGAAAAACTAAAATAATTTTATGTAAACAGTGTAAAATGAGAGGGAGGGGGGAACCATTGAGCCTATGCTTGAAGATCCATTTAGGGATGCAAGGGAGGTAAAAAAAAAATCAACAGTCGGAATGATCATCGTTAGTGTTTAATAAATCAAGCGCAAATACTGACAGCAGGTAAAAATTGTGCAGAACAGTCTTTACTTTGATCTCCTAAGAGATGCAATCTACCAATGGTCACCCAAGCAAAATAATTATGTGTGTGTGTGTGTGTGTGTGTGTGTGTGTGTGTGTGTGTGTGTGTGTGTGTGTGTGTTTGCGTGTGTGTGTTGAACAATCTAGTAGAGGGAGAAAACAAGTGCAGGCTAAAACAGTCCATCCGTCATCATGTTAATGACTTAGCCATGGGAATAGAAGGAAAAAGAGAATAAAAAATCAGGGAGATATATATTATAGATATAAAATCCTTCACAAGCTGCATATCAGAACATCGTAACCAGTCTTGGGAGACAGAACCATTCCTATCGCCTGCTCTGAGGCCTTTCGTCCGCTGAATAGGACTGGTGAGGTAGACACGGCTGCTGAGTGTGTCTGTGCTCCCTTGGCATCAAACCGAAATTCAATTCTGTGGTATTCTCACCACCACCATCTATCTATCCATTATATATATATATATTTTTTTTTGGTTAAATATATGTTTGACACACACACACATTATTATATATATATATATATATATATATTATATATATACACCTATATATAGCAAACCAAGCTGCTCTGAAAATTGCTGGAATGTTGCTCAGTTACCTATGCTTGGAATTTATTAGTATATTCATATATATATATATATATATATAACCCCTATTTCTCCTATCTAAGACATAAGAGCAAGCTTTGTGTATAATTGAATATATATATATACATATATATACATACACCCCACACACACGCTGAACAATGAAGTAGTGGGGGAAAACAAGTGAAGGCTAACAATTCTTCTGTCATTATAATTATGACTTAGCAAAGAATTGAACTTAAAAAAAAAAAGTGTGTGTGTGTGTGGGGGGGGGGGGGGGGGGGGGGGGGTGTTTGAAGATGAAGAAAGTGGGAACATAAATTTACGAAAATAATTTTATGAATATGAAAGCCATTCACTAGCTGCATGAGGGAACCATCGTTATCCCTCTTGAAGGCAGATCTATTCATATTGCCTGCTCCTAGGCCTTTCGTCCGCTGGATCGGACTAATCAGGGAGACATGACTGATTGTGTCTGTTCTCTTGGCGTCAAAAAGAGACACAGCACAGTCCATAATTCTGTGGTGTTCTCACTACCAAGGGTTAAAAAAAAATCCAACAGCACCCCTAAAGCAACCTGCGAAGGGTAGTTAATGAAACAAAACGAAAGTTTTGAGAGGGAAAAAAGTTGTTGAAAAACTAGAAACATTATGCAAACAGTATAAAATGTAGGGGACAATCTTTGAGCCTATGCTTGAGGATCCATTCAAGGACGCAAGGGAGATGAAAATGTATGGAACAGTCTGATTGGTCAGCTCTGCTGTTCAATAACCCAAGCATTGTCAGCAGCTAAGACTTGTGCAATTCAGCACAAAACATGAACAGAAAAAGTTAAGTGGAATGTTCCTCACCACAGCCATGCAGACCTAAGACACAAGGCCATGTTTGATTGTTGCATCCAATGTGAGGTCAATTTGACGGTCTGTGATGTTGAATGGAAGACGTTACTGAGGTCTTGGTAACTGGCCTGTTTGGCTTCACCGGGGTACACCATGGTGGGCATACGGACTGACGAGTGTCAAAAAGGAGCCTTTAGTGAATGGTAATCGTAGTCACAGGCCGGTCATTATTCCCTTCAGGAAGCGATTCCAGCCGATTGACCATCGATGACCGAATGAAAAGTCTAACACCAGCCTCTCATGACTCATCTCTCGCCTTTTCACTCCAGAAGAAAGTGTACTCTCCAACGACTTCAGCATGTTCACAAGTCTCTACGATGTGTGTCTCGCTCAAGGTCGCGATGTCGATATTGCAGCCAGACAATTCATGACCAACAATGGCTGTCATACATTCTCCTCTGTTGCTGTCCTCTGTGTCCATCAGAGTTCTGATGTACCAGCTCCTACAGAAAGAGTTCTTGAGTTCTGACCGCTTGATTGGATGTTCAGCCAGCTGCGGTTTGATGGCTGTGAGGCAAGTAATGCTTAGGTTCCCTTTTCTGGAAGAGTTCAGATGAAAATCGGATCCTTTATGAGTGAAAAGATAACAAATCCCCCCCCCCCCTCTCTCTCTCTCTCTCCTCTCTCTCTCTCTCTCTCTCTCTCTCTCTTGTTGTCGCCAATGGATATTTACCATTCAAATCCGCCTATTATTGAAACTTTCCCATCAGAAACATCTGCTGCCCAGAAAACATGGAAGGGGGAAGGGTTCCAAACAGGAAGGGTTTGGGACAACCGAAGGCATGGTTTATCAGTGAGCTATCTTTAACGTCAAAAGGGCGTGTGTCCCAGAAGCACATATTCCGAGAAAGTTTTTGAATTCATCTTTTGCGTATCTAGTCAATCGTTACGCGGTCAAAAAAAAAAAAAAAATACACAGACCTTCTGATCATCTTTCAGCGATGTTTTGCACGTGGGTTTAATCCTGGGGATACTTATGTAGTTCATATTCAAATGCATTCAAAGTTTGCATCCTACTTGAAGAACACCACCACCACATATACAGTGCTCCAACCATCCTGCAAACACATGGGCAGGTGTATTGTTCATTGTCGTCATCAAGATGGGTATCCCTGTTACTGTGGCTGCAGTTGTTACAGAAAAACAAAACCCTGCCACGACAACAAACGTTTAATAAACACGGCAGTATGGTAGAGGACCATGGGAAATCTACGCAACGACAACTCCAGGCCCCCCACTCACGTCCCCTTCTGGCAGCCATTATTGATCACCTTGCTAGCACCTGAAAAAGGGAAGGACAATTGGGTGGGAAAGGATAAGGAAAAGGGGAGGTCGACCGATGTGGGGAGAGTATTGATGGAGACATTATCATGAGAGGCTGGAGGCAATGTGACTACAAGCGGAAGGTGGGACAGAAGACTGGAGGTGAAGGGGGGGGGGGGGGGGGGGTACTATAGAGCGCGTCAGGAGCAGTTGGAGGTGAGTGGATGGGTCTGTGTGTGTGTTGGTTTATCGGTATATTGGTTATAAATGGCTTTGCGTGTCTACATATTGCCGTTCACGTTTGCTTAATTACAGTGTGTGTGTGTGTGGGGGGGGGGGTGTCCCTTAAGAGAGAGAGAGAGAGAGAGAGAGAGAGAGAGAGAGAGAGAGAGAGAGAGAGAGAGAGAGAGAGAGAGGCCACAGCAAATATCGGCAGGCGCATTGGAAAGTCAGACATAAGGTCTGTTCAGTCTCATAAACCCATGTAAGCACAATAGTGTCGCTATTATCGCTTGAACGTGGCCTAGATCGTCTTATTGTTTTACACTTTACGACGTGATTGATAGAAGGAGGACGAGGGTGTGGAAATGAGAACAGAAAGAAAGAAAGAAAGAAAGAAAGAAAGAAAGAAAGAAGGAAAGATAGTAATGGATGAAAAAAGGGAGAAAAGAAGAAGTGATGGAGGAAAAGCAAATGGAAGGATACACAGAAAGAAATAAAGAATGTTGATGAGAGGTCACAAAAAAAGAAGAAAGAAAGAAGACAGCAAATCAAATTGAGGGAAGACATGAATGAGGAAAGAGACAAGAGAAAAAGCAGAAAGAAAGACAGAAGAGAGTACAAAAGAAAAAAACAGAAAAAAGACAGAAGAGAGTACAAAAGAAAGAACAAAAAGCAGAAGAAAGAAAGCGAAGGAATAAGAGATAGAAAAGACCATAAAAGCAGAAAACGATAAAGAAAGAAAGAAACAAGAAGGAGAGAAGAAAAAAATGGTGGGGGGGGGGGGGGGGGGGTAGGGTTTTCAAAAGAAAACAGAAACTAGCAAGGAAACAAAAAAGAAAGTAAGAGAAAAAAAGGCACACACCCGTGCCTACCCAACTATTCCCTTCACTTCTTTTTCCTTTAGAAGAATCAGTGAATCTGCCATCAGCTGTATGTATTTTTGGTGTCTGTTGTTCCTGAGGTTCCTAGCAACGCCCGGACTCTTGAATCCTGGATCGATGTACCGGGGGCATGCAAAGGAATACGACGGTATGTATGTGTTGTGAAAGAACGCAGGGATCAAGAAATGCAGGTGTAAAAGAGAAAGAAGGAAAGAGGACTCATCTCATCCTTTTCTTTTCTCTCTCTCTCTCTCTCTCTCTCTCTCTCTCTCTCTCTCTCTCTCTCTCTCTCTCTCTCAAGTTCAAGTGAAAATATTATATCATTGATTACATGTTTACCTTCATGGCTATCATACGAAAACATTTTCTTTAAATCTCAAACTGCCTGTTACTTTTATTGACTTCGAGAAGGGCATTTGACTCTGTAAAAGAAGTATACTTTGGCCTATCTTGTTAAAAATGGTGTAAGTGATAAACTATACAAATGCTTCATGAGTGTGTGTGTGACTGCATAAGAGCAAGAGTGAGAAATGCTGCTGCTGTAACGGAGTAAATCACGAGTTCGTCTGGAGTTAAACGGGGTGATATTTTAAGTCCTGTTTTGTTTTCCTTGTTTATATATGAGTCGATGGTAGAGAAGAATTTGAAAGACATGGTGCAACGTTTACAAACGACTTCTTGGAGATCTTCATTCTTCTC
>CM065717.1:92112572-92130072 GCA_033310375.1 Conus canariensis
CCGCAGTCTAGGGGTCATACTTGACCAATCCCTCTCCTTTGAGAAACAGGTTTCAAATATTTGCAAGATTGCCTATTTAGAACTAAGAAGAATCAGCTCTGTACGTCACCTTCTCTCTACAGATGCTACAAAAACTCTCATTTGTGCATTTGTCTTATCTAGAATAGATTACTGCAACTCACTTTTGGCCGGCCTTCCAAAATACCTGATAGAAAGATTACAGCGAATCCAAAATCATGCAGCCCGAGTCGTCTGTAGAGCAAGAAAACATGCTCACATTTCGTCTCTCCTCCACTCTCTTCACTGGCTATCTGTCTCAAACCGTATCTCGTACAAAATCTCAACTCTCACTTTCTCTGCTCTCTTCGAAAATGGACCTTCTTATCTCTCAGATCTCCTTAAAATCTACACCCCCTCTCGACAACTACGCTCCTGTGCTGACGACCGCCTTCTGCGAATGACTCGCTTCAGGACTACTACTGGTGAAAGATCTTTTCTTTTCAAGCTCCAGCGACGTGGAACAGACTGCCAGACTGTCTCAGACATTCAGATTCTATCTCTTCTTTCAAGTCTAAACTTAAAACCCATCTATTTTCTCATAATTAGTCAATGCTGTGGGGAGGGGGGGGGGGGGGGTTACAACTTAACTCATAGCCGTCTGGGCCTTTTCAAATGTAGCGTATGTGTATGTTCTCTATTATATGTATTTGTTGTATGATTGAACGTTATAGGATTAAGTTTTTTTTTTTAGTGATATTTGAAGAATAAGTGAATGTCACATTGGTAGGATTAGGATTTGTTAGTTATTGTAGTAATAGTATTTGTAGTTGGGTGTAAGGTGTACTATTGTATATGAGAAGGGTGAATGTAGTATGACTTTGTAAAGCGCTTAGATAAATTCGTTTGATTAAGCGCTATATAAGAAATCATTATTATTATTATTATTATTATACTGTTATCATCATCACCATCATTACATCATTACAACAATACTGATGTCATTGTTATTATCACCATCACTATCATTTTTACCATTACACTTATAATCATTATGTCCTATTTTTATTAATCCCATTGCCAGCCTTAATTGTAGAATTAAAATAATAGTAATACTTAGATACAATAACTTATTTACCAAAGAGAGAGAGGAGAGAGAGAGAGAGAGAGAGAGAGAGAGGAGAGAGAGAGAGAGAGAGAGATTGTGTATAGGTGTGAATATGTTGCCCCTCCCCTCCCCCAGTTAGTATGTAAACGCATCCCCTTCTTCCCTCCACCCTCATAGCATCAACACCATAAAGTAACATGTACCTATCCACCACTGCAATTTCAGCCCATAATATCCTCCAACAACCTACATACTACCATATCTCCCACTATTTACCTCACACATAACTTACAGCTACCTTCCTTTCCCTTCTCACTACACTCTCTCTATTTCTCACATCAATCTCTTATTTATTCAGATATTTATCCACTCCATTTTCTTTATTTGGGTTTTTTTTGTTTTGTTTGTTTGTTTTGTTTTGTTTTGTTTTTTGTTTTGTTGTTGTTGTTGTTGTTGTTGTACTCCCAGTTCTTATAGAACAGGGAGTAGTTTAGAATGGGAACGAAGAAATGCTGTGTGTGTGTGTGTGTGTGTGTGTGTGTGTGGCTGCGCGCGGCGCGCGCGCGCGCGCGCGGTGTGTGTGTGTTGTGTGTTGTTGTGTGTGTGTGTGTGCGTGCCTCTGTGTGTGTGTGTGTGTGTGTGTGTGTGTGTGTGTGTGTGTGTGTGTGTGTGTGTGTGTGTGCCTCTGTTGTGTGTGTGTGTGTGTGTGTGTGTGTGTGTGTGTGTGTGTGTGTGTGTGGCGCGGTGCCTCTTGTGTGGTGTGTGTGTGTGTGTGTGTGTGTGTGTGTGTGGTGTGTGTGTGTGTGTGTGTGTGTGTGTGTGTGTGTGTGTGTGTGTCCGTCTGTGGTCAAAATGTGTTCCACTCGCTCCAGACAATACTACTGGGCCTATCGTTCTGAAAATTTGTAGGTATGTTCGATATGTGTCACGGATTATGCACAATGTGTTATTTTACCGTTGTAGCTGTTACTAATGGCTGTAACGGCCTGTAACGGTTTTTCTTCTTTATGGAATATCTCAGAAAGTACTTGGCCGATCTTTGAGAAAATTAGCAGGTATGTTCACTATGGGTCACGGATGATGCCCGATGTTTTAGGTTACTGTTATAGCCGTTACTAACGGCTGTAACGGCCTGTAACCGTTTTTCTTCTTAATGGAATATCTCAGAAAGTACTTGGCCGATCTTTGTGAAAATTAGAGGGTATGTTCACTATGGGTTACGGATGAAGCCCGATGTTTCAGTGTACCTTACAGCCGTTACTAAAGGCTATAACGGCCCCTAACGGTTTTACCTCTTTATGGAATATCTCAGAAAGCACTTTGTCGATCTTTCTGAAAATTTGTAGGTATGTTCATTATGGATCACGGGTGATTCACATTCTTTTAGTTTACCATTGTAGCCGTTACTAACGGCTATAACGGCCTGTAACGGTTTTTCCTTTTTAATGAAATGTCTCAGAAAGTACTTGGCCGATCTTTCTAAAATTTGTAAGTATGTTCGTTATGGGTCATGGATGATGCCCGACGTTTTACTTTACTGTTATAGCCGTTACTAACGGCTATAACAATCCATAACGGTTTTTCTTTTTTCTTTTTTTTATTTTTAAAGAATATCTCAGAAAGTGCGTGGCCGATCTTTCTGAAAATTTGTAGGTATGTTCATTATGTGTCACGGATGATGCCCGATGTTTTAGTTTACCGTTACAGCCGTTACTAATGGCCCATAATAGTTTTTTTCTTTATGGAATATCTCAGAAAGTGCTTGGCCGATCTTTCTGAAAATTTGTAGGTATGTTCATTATTGGTCACGGATGATGCCCAATGTTTTAGTTGACGGTTATAGCCGTTACTATATGCTTTGCATCTTGTTAAAATAAAAATTCACATACTATTTCGTCTACAAGAGCTTCTGTTCCATCTTCCTTCTTTCCTGTGCATATGTTATGTAGATGTTTGTAACTATGCGGAAACACACACACACACACACACACACACACACACACACACACACACACACACACACACACTACTTATTTGAATTTTTGTATTTCATTTTATTTATTTATTTATTTAATCAGTACACCTTATGTTACAACTTCATAACTATTACTAATGTTTATATGTGCTACTATCATTAATATACTTATTATCCTTTACAATATTTCTGACTTTCAAGTTTACCACTTTTCCAGCGTCCTATAGCATCACTATCATTACTGTATAGTTACAATCACAATTAATAAGAAAACTATTAATGTACATATGATTATTAATTTACCTATTAGATTCCATCCTTCTCATAATTTATACCTTCAATCTCCTTTCTGTTCTTCCTGTCCTCCCCTCTCCCTCCTTCCCTTGGTTGTCTTTTTTTTTGTCATTGTTGTTGTTGTTGTGGTGGTGGTGGTGATGGTGATGGTGATGTGTGTGTGTGTGTGTGTGTGTGTGTGTGTGTGTGTGTGTGTGTGTGTGTGTGTGTGTGTATGTGTGTGTGTGTATTAATACCTTTAGTACCATTACTATTGTTAAAATTGTTGACTTTTTTCATTATTATTTCTATTTATTTATACTGCTATTTTATCATTTTTCAATTATTTATTTACCTATCTATTATTATCATATTTTTATTTTGTATTTTTCTGTTTTTATTTTTATTTTGTTTTATCGTTACTTATTAATTTATTTATTCTTTTTTGTTTTTATTTTTTTAACTATTATGTTTCATTTATGTCTTTGTTCTTGAATTTATTTATTATGATTAGTACAAAAATGTATTTTCTAAATATGTTTCTGTATCATGCTTTTATGACCTTTACCTTCACAATAGTTGTTAGCAGTATCATCAGTAATATTATTGTTAATATTGACATCCCCATCGCCATCGCCACGAAGACTGTTGCCACGGCAACCATGGGCTTAAGAACCCTCTAACCCACTCTCCTTTCTCTCATACTACAACTTATATTGCCTTATTATCACCAAAAGTAGTAGTAATCCTGTCTTAATTTATTATTTCAATATTTTGACCTTTATCAGTATTCTTATCAGTAATATAATTATCATCATTACTACCTTGACTCACACGTTATCTCCCTTCTAACAGCGTCGTTACCATTCAACGCCTCCCTACCTTACGCTGAAGAGTGAAGAGATCGAAGCTGAGTACCAAATTCGTTCATTTTCTTTGTATTAGTTTGTGTCTTGCCTGAAGAAGACCTAAGAGATCGAAACGCGTCGTGTTTTGTCTTGTGACTCGTTTGTCCACGTTTCTCTTGGCGGTTCGCTAACATTTATTTAAGATTTGAATGAAGTGATTGAAAACTCACCTCTACAGGGTGCTTTTTCCTCAGTGATCATGTTTTTGGATAGTGATTTGTACTTTTGGGACAAAAGAGACTGCCTGTCACTTTGGCAGAAGCAGCGGATCTGCTAAGAGGAGAGAAAGAGAGAGTCAGGAAAAATGGAGAGAGATTAGTTAAGAGCAGCAGAAGAAGACAAAGTAGTGGGGAGTTGTACTCTCAACTACTTTTTTTGTACGCTCACATGTCATTGATCCTAGTGTGATGATGGGATATGTGAATATATTTCATGATTTTCAATACAATAGAAAGAAACTCGTGGAGAGCGTGGCAGCAGAGAGTCCTCAGAAGAGAAGCCCCCTTCAAGCAAGTGTTTCGGCCCTTATCTCCTGACACTCTAGGGGGGTTGGGCCACACCCGGTTCATGACTCCGGATGTCCCTCTGCTGCCCCCCCCCCCCTTTTTTTTCCCCATCTTGGGACGAGCCATGGCTGGGATTCGAACCCATGACCCTCTGGACATGCTCATTTTCCACTTAATGACTCGCGCTTTAACCACTGAGCCACAGGGACACCTGATATTTGTAGGGAAATTAAGCCTTATGAAGTTCACTTTTGTTCCTCCTTGACCAGATCCAGCTTGAACACCTCTCTGCCGCTTCTGCCATTGCTTTCAGGGCTCTGGTTTTTTCCTTCCCTGCAACTGAGAGCTGTTTCATGAGGCTGTATGCAGACGTTCCTACAAACCCCCTAGCTCCAATTTCTGCAGTGAGGACTTTGACCTGATAGCCTTCTCTCCTCAGGCTGTTTGCCAGATCAGCATACTTTTCAGTCTTGTAGATTTGAGCTGCCTCCATTCTGTTCTCATATGGCACCGTGAGCTCGATCATGATCAGCTGCTTGGTTGACTTAGAGTGGACTACTATGTCTGGTCTCATGCCACTCTTGCTGATGATCTCTGGGTGACTCTTCCATTCTGGGAGGTCTGCAGTGCACTCCCAGTCATCTGTCCCGTCCAGCAGACTCTGCCTGCATGTTTCGAGTGGCACTGTTGTTCTTGGCCATGATTTGCTGCCTCCTGCCGTGAAGAATGTTGCGGGTGCTTTTGGAGTCCTGATTTTCCCTTTTGTGGTGTTGGTACTAGCCCAGACTACTTGTACAATCTCTTTGAGCACTTGGTTGTGCCTCCATGTGTACCTTCCTTGAGCCAGGGCTACTTTACATGAGCTTAGGACATGCTCCACTGTTTGTTTTTCATGGCAGAGGGGGCATGCAGGATCGTCTGTTTTCCCCCACTTCACCAGGTTTGCATTTGAGGGCAGAAGGTCATATGCAGATCTGAGAATGAAGCTGATCCTGAGAGGGGCCATGCGCCAAATGTCATTCCAAGTGAGACTTCTTTGGAGTGCATTCTCCCACGTTGTCCATTGCCCTTGCTGGCTCTGCTGGACTGCTTTTTGGAGTCGTTTTTGGTCTTCTTCTTTTCTCATCTCCTGAATCATCATGTCTCTTTTGGCTTTTCCTTTGGCCTTTGACCACCATTCAGTTTCGGTCACCCCCAGTCCTTGTCTGTTGGTCTGTGTGTGTCCTGTTATTTCTCTGATCTTGAGACTTTCTTTTGCAGAATCCATCGCCTCTTGAACTTTCCATTTTCTGCCTGTCTTCAGCTGGGGCTTGATTGCTTCTACCACCTTGTCTCCTGAGTCCTCCAGCATGCTTTGAAGTCTGATCTTCCCTGCTTTGTATTCCTCCAGGATGGATTTCAGTGGTAGTTTCAGCTTTGCTTGGCGACAGTACAGCGCTATGTCAGTCAGACAGGGTGGGACACCAAGCCATTTCCTTGTGAACTTGTTGATTTTGGCTTCCATTGCCTCCACTATGCTGGTGCAGATGTCGTATATCATCAGAGGCCAGAGGAGCTTTGGTATCAGCATGAACTGCAGACACCAGACCTTGTATTTGCCAGGGAGCCCACACTGGTCAATGGTCTCCAGGCCTTCCTCCGCCATCTGCTTGGTTTCTTTTGCTCTTTGTGTGTCTTTCAGCGTATCATCATACCATCTTCCCAGGCTCTTGACTGGTTCTTCTGTGACTGTTGGAATGGCCTGGTTGGCAACACTGAAGACCACAGATCCGGCCACTTTTCCTTTCCTCAGTGAGAGACTCCGTGATTTCTTTGGCTTGAACTTCATTCTGGATGAGGCAACTATGTCGTCCAGCCTCTCCAGCACATGACGTGTCTCGTCTTCTCTGGATGAAATCACTGTAGTGTCATCCATGAAGGCCTTGAGAGGAGGCATCTTGTATCCATCGCCAAGGTCTGTTTGTCTTGCGTTGTTTGTTGCTGCTTTCAAGATGAGTTCCATTGCCAGCACGAACAGTATTGGGGAAATTGCACAGCCCATTGCAATACCCACTTCCAAGTTGATCCAGTCTGTTGTGTACTCCTTGGTAGAGAACCGCATTGAGAAGCCATTGAAGTACTTCTTGAGCATGTCGCGGATGTTCTTTGGCACATGGTACATCTCAAGAGCCAACTGTATCATCTCATGGGGCACAGACCCATATGCGTTTGCCAGATCAAGCCACACTACGTCCAGGTCTCTCTTTTCTGTTTTTGCTTTTTGGATTGCGTCCCAGATCATTGTGGCGTGTTCTACACAGCCAGCCACGCCTGGGATGCCACCTTTCTGGACTGACACATCCAAGTACTTGTTTTCCATCAGGTACTTGGTCAGCCTTGCTGCCATGACAGAGAAGAAGATTTTCCCTTCGACGTTCAGTTGTGATATTGGCCTGAACTGGCTGATGTCACTTGAGTTTTGCTCTTTGGGGATGTACACACCATCTGCCGTCATCCACTGGCCGCTGATCTTCTGGTTTCTCCAAGCCGATCGCAGCAGCCTGTGGAGCCACTCCAGCACCTTGGGACATTTCTTGTAAAGCTGGTAAGGTATTCCGTTTGGCCCTGGTGATGATTTGGCTCTGGCTTTGTCGACCACCTTCTTGATTTCCGCCAACGTTGGAGGCTTGCCATTGAACTGTTCCTCAGGGTTGGTTGGCCACACCAGACCTTGAATGTCGAGTGGTGCTTTGCTCTGTGGGTCAGAGTATGTTTTCCTCAGATGCTGCACAAGAACTCCTTTGTCCACACTTAGGGTCCCAGATTTTGGCTGCTCAAACAGTGTTCTGGCAAACTGGAAGGGGTCTCTGAAGAAGCGCTCTTGTGTCTTCTTCTTTTTGCTCTTCCTCTTCCTCGCAGATTCCGCTTTGCTGAGGGCGCTGTGTTTTTCTTTCAGGTCTTTCCACAGTTTTTCCAAGCCTTGTTTTTCAGCTGGCAGTGCGGTCTTCATTTGCATCTTGAGGTTTTTCTTTTGGACCCTGATCTTGTCCATCTTTTCTTGGCGTCTGGATTTCTTTGGAGGTGTTTTCTCTTTGGGTAGTTTTGCTCCATAGGCGTCTCTACATGTGGCATACACAATGTCCCCATATGTGGCTAGTTTGTGTTCCAGGGTGCTTTTCCCTATCAGTGCGTCGAGTCTTTGGACGATTTTTGCATCCAGTTTCTCCCAATCTTCAGTTTCGTTTGCTCGTGGCAGGTTGAGTTTCAGGCGCCTGGCATCGAGGGCCTGTGCAAATTCCTCATCTGAACCAACAGCGTGGATGTCATTGGCACTGTGGTTTAAATCCTGGCCTTGGTCTTCCGACGTCTTATCTGCTGATGCAGTGCGCTGCTGCTCATTCAGATGAGTCTTCACACATCCCATCTTTGTTCTGTGGATCTTCATGCCACGGGTGGTAGCGAAACGCTTTCCACAGACACATGGATATTCCATTTGGTCCATGTTCATAGTCCGTTTGGGATTTGCAGTCATGATTGGTTGAGCACCGATGGATTCATCATTCTCTCCCCCTTTCGGTGAATCCTGGGAGCATCTTATCCTTTTATTCTTAGTAGCCACATGTTTAAGGCAAAGTGGGGAGCCAGCCCACAGAGCCCTTGGTTCTGGTCTTTCCCAGTGTCCTCCGGTCTTTCCCGGACGTCCTCCGGCCTATTCCCGGAAGTCAATGGTTTACCCATGCATCAGTAGAAAGAAACTCGTGGAGAGCGTGGCAGCAGAGAGTCCTCAGAAGAGAAGCCCCCTTCAAGCAAGTGTTTCGGCCCTTATCTCCTGACACTCTAGGGGGGTTGGGCCACACCCGGTTCATGACTCCGGATGTCCCTCTGCTGCCCCCCCCCCTTTTTTTTCCCCATCTTGGGACGAGCCATGGCTGGGATTCGAACCCATGACCCTCTGGACATGCTCATTTTCCACTTAATGACTCGCGCTTTAACCACTGAGCCACAGGGACACCTGATATTTGTAGGGAAATTAAGCCTTATGAAGTTCACTTTTGTTCCTCCTTGACCAGATCCAGCTTGAACACCTCTCTGCCGCTTCTGCCATTGCTTTCAGGGCTCTGGTTTTTTCCTTCCCTGCAACTGAGAGCTGTTTCATGAGGCTGTATGCAGACGTTCCTACAAACCCCCTAGCTCCAATTTCTGCAGTGAGGACTTTGACCTGATAGCCTTCTCTCCTCAGGCTGTTTGCCAGATCAGCATACTTTTCAGTCTTGTAGATTTGAGCTGCCTCCATTCTGTTCTCATATGGCACCGTGAGCTCGATCATGATCAGCTGCTTGGTTGACTTAGAGTGGACTACTATGTCTGGTCTCATGCCACTCTTGCTGATGATCTCTGGGTGACTCTTCCATTCTGGGAGGTCTGCAGTGCACTCCCAGTCATCTGTCCCGTCCAGCAGACTCTGCCTGCATGTTTCGAGTGGCACTGTTGTTCTTGGCCATGATTTGCTGCCTCCTGCCGTGAAGAATGTTGCGGGTGCTTTTGGAGTCCTGATTTTCCCTTTTGTGGTGTTGGTACTAGCCCAGACTACTTGTACAATCTCTTTGAGCACTTGGTTGTCTTTTTTATTGCAGTCTCGAATTTTGATCGTCAGTTCTCGTATTGATCGTGATCGGGATCATTTTCAAGTTTTACTCCGTTCACACATCCGATACGTAAGATGTGGATCCTGTGATCGATCGTCGAGTAAGGTATCAATTTAGATACTTAATTAATTGAGTGCCTTGTCTTCCTGGGCTGAGCACCGTCTACATTGGAACTATTACTTGGACGTAGCCTCTCACAGCCCCTCGCCGCCCTTGGGGTGCTTTGGAATGTCTATTTTTGAAAACAAAATGACTAGGAACAAAAATGCATAAATAAATAAACAGATAAACAGGGAAAGGAAAAATTAGATATATAAACAAAGAGATAAATAAAATGAAATAAAATTAAATGAAAAAGGACCACCTAAATTAGTATTATCATCACCATTATCATCATCAGTGTTATTACTGTTACGATCACTATTATTACTGGTATTACCTTTTTCATAATTTTGTTTTCATTATTACTACTATCATCAGTATTACTGTTGTTACAAATTCATAACTGCTACAACTATTATATCTACTGATATTATTATAATCAACATTATACTTCACAATATTTCATACATATCAACTACCACTTTTCCAGCCTCCTAAATCATCACTATTATTACTATATGGTAAAAATCATGATGATTATCAACACTATTAATATGCCTACAGCATTCCATCCTTCCTACAGTTTGTGTCTTCCTTCTCCTCTTTGTCGTTCCTGTCTCCCCCCGACCCTCTTTCTCCTTTTCCTTCCCCCTTTCCTTTCTTATTATAAGTATCAATATTAGTATTATTATTACTATTATTGATATTGTTTTTTTTATCATATCTTGGTACCTTTACATTTATTTTCAATACTATTATTACCATTATCGTCATCATCATCATTATTATTAATATTAATATTATTATTATCATTATTATTATCACTATCATCATCATATTAATATCACTATGGTCATTATTATTATTATTATTGCTATTATTATTGTTATTATTATTATATTGCTAATACTAGTGTCATTATTGATACTGACACTTAACCATTATCATCACCATCATCATCGCCACTCACACTGTTGCCATGACAACCATGCTTTCGATAATCCTCTCACCCCTCTCCTTTCTTCCTTACTACAACTGATATTGTCATAGTATCACCAAAAATGGTAGTAATCCTCTCTTTATTATCTGTTAATATGTTTATCATCGGCGTTATTTTCACTACTATTACTATTGATTTCAGTATTATCATTATCGTTATAACTATTTGAACTCGCATTGTATTCTTCCCGACGGCCTCGTGTTTTCATTCAACGCCATCTTGCGCCGTATTCAGTGAGATAAGCGATTGCTCGTTCTTCATTTTCGTTGTTCTGAGTGTTGTTTATCTTGCCTGAACAAGACCTAAGAGGTCAAAAGGCGTCGTGTTGTGTGATTCGTTTGTTCATATCTGGCGGATACAGTACATACATTCTTCGCAAGTTTTGATCAGGAAATTTGATTTGATGAATGTTCTCACGGAAAGGATGAGTTTTATATTCCCACTGGAAAATTTTAAAAGAATTGCGGTCTGTAAACCCACAATAGTTTGTTTTTAGGCATCTGGTCGTCTGTATGACCTGAAAAAGAAGTTTGTGAAATTGACTAATGAGTTGAGGTCAGTGTGACCTGAATATATTCTCTTTTTGCAGAACAGTATTAACCCTTTGTATGTTAGTGATGTCTTGTTGAATAACATTTGTAACATGGGAAAAACGAGGAAATATTAACCCCCCTCACGCCAAATGAAGTGAGGCGCCAATAGAAAGAAAACCTTTTTTTAGACCACGGAAGAAATGTGAAATTCTGATTTGTTATGTTGAAGGAAAGGAGACAGATGTGTTGTTGCGTGCAGGGCGCATGATTGTCTGTAAGTGTATATGAGTGTGTACATGGGGACCGTCGTGTAACGGTGGTGATCCCGACACACACACACACACACACACACACACACACACACACACACACACACACACACACACACACACACACTCTCTCTCTCTCTCTCTCTCTCTCTCTGTTCACGGGAAAGACAAAACATTCTAACCGCACCTAAGCAGAACTGAAGCGGGCAAATGTTTGTTTTGGACAGACGCAATGCCACTGACCCAATCAAAGACCTGTATTGTCATTAAATATCAGTTCTTCTGATAAAACGTTTTTTTTTTTTGTTTTGTTTGTTTTTTGGTTTGTTTTTTTTTTCCTCCTAAAGATGAACCATCACCGACATACTGGCAACACGGAATAAACTATTATGCTGACAAAACCGCTGTTGTTGTTGATAAGGCTTTTGATGTTAGAGCGACTTTTGTTTCCATTGTTATTTTCACAGTAGCGTTAGTCAGAATTAATTATATGATGATCATCTGTTTTCTTACATGCACACGACATTGGAATCCAAACGACATTCCAGGAGAATGTCTTTATGTTATTTTCTTCCACCAACATACAGAATACCGTGCAAAGACTTCATAATTTTCAGCGCGAACAAAAGAACAACTAACGCAGTATTAGAAAGTCACTCAGTTAACAGTATGACCACATTGAGGATGTATCTTGGTTTACAGCTCTCTCTCTCTCTCTCTCTCTCTCTCTCTCTCTCTCTCTCTCTCTCTCTCTCTCTCTCTCTCTCTCTTCTCTCTGCACTTTAGGGCAGATGCGTTGTGCGCGCGCGCATGTGTGTGTGTGTGTGTGTGTGTGTGTGTGTGTGTGTGTGTGTATGTGTGCGTGTGTGTACACGTGCGTGCGTACGTGCGTGCGTGCGTGCATGCGTGCGTGCGTGCGTGTGTGTGTGTGTGTGTGTGTGCGTGCGTGCGTGCGTTGCGTGCGTGCGTGCGTGCGTGCGTGCGTGTGGTGTGTGTGTGTGGCGTGCTTGCGTGCGTACGTGCTTGCGCGCGCGCGCGCGCGCGCGCGCTTATGTGTGTGTGTGTGTGTGTGTGTGTGTGTGTGTGTGTGTGCAGTGTGATGACACAGAGAGAGAGGAGAGAGAGAGAGAGAGAGAGAGAGAGAGAGAGAGAGAGAGAGAGAGAGAGAGAGAGAGAGGAGAGAGAGAGAGAAGAACAGAACAGAACAGAACAAACAGAATTTTATTCAGTAAGCCCCCCCCCCCCCCCCCCCCCCCCCCCACCCATTTGAAGGGGTGTGAACATTGATACTAGACATAATAAGACAAATTCGAATTATACTATCAATCCCTCATCTGCTTGAAGCTACTTAAAAAAAAAAAAAAAAAAAAAAAAAAAAAAACGAAAATGAAAACATTACACCAGTTCGTACATGGTATCATACACTAAACTGACGCCAACAGTAAAATTGGTAATTCAGGACATTGCTATTTCTCTTTTCTTAAAGGCTTTATATAGATATATAGCAAAATTACTGATGACCTGTGCGCTTTGTGATGCTAAAAGTAACGTTAATCTGAAGTTACTGGGATTGTTATAATATTTTGGATGGATTAAACTGTGTCTTAAATCATCAAAAGCAGGACAACAAAAAAACAAAGTGAATTTCATCATCAGCGGAGGATGTACACAAAGGGCATACTGTCCTAAATTCGCCGTTCCTTTTGTATCTTGAACTATGACTGATAAATTAGACATTCCAAATCTAAATCTTGTCAGAGTGTATCGAATAAATCTATCCATACCCAAGAGTAAGTATGGCTCCAGATCATGCGATATCTTGAATTTCCTGTATTCTATAAATCTGTTGCTACCATTCATATGACGATTCCAGTTCTGCCACCTGCAGTCGATTAGTCTTTGCTTAAACATCTTTATAAAGGAATTTATGCACCCCACGCCTTGGTATTCCCATACATAGGAGAAGCCATAACTTTTCAAAATATCACGAACTTTTGAGGCCCAATTTACTTTTCCTCTATTGGCCAAATTTAACAACATTTTATACGCTTTAGATGGTAATCTATGTTCCTCCATTCGAGTCAGTTTCAACCAGTATCTAATGCAAGAAACATTAGAATTAATCGTTAATGGGAATCGATTCAATTCACCATATACAAGGTCGTTTGGTGTTTTAATACAAACCCCTAGATACTTCTTTAATACAAATAAATGGACACTTTCAATGACAGATGAAGCATCTTCTAGACCCCAAATCTCAGCACCATATAGGAGTATGGGTTGAATCTGAGAATCAAAAAGCTTCAAATACAATTTCAAAGAGTTGTTATTTAGCTGATACAACTTGTAAATAATGCTGATGGCAGCTCGTTTCCTTTTACTTGCTAAATCTTCGCATGCATGCTTAAAACTCAGTCGTGTGGAAAACAGGATGCCTAGATACCAATAAGAACTTACTACGTTCATTTTTATGTTATTGTAAAACCATTTCTCAGTACTTGCTAAATACCCATCTTTCCTAAAGATTACTATGTTAGATTTGTCCGAGTTTACTTTCAGCTGTAACTGGCACGCAGCTCTATGAAGAGTATTCAATTGGGTTTGTAAGCTAACCACAGTTTCTGATAATAAAATCATGTCATCAGCAAACAAAAGAATAAACAGTTCAATGAAATCAATATTAAGGCTAACACCATGTCTACCATTATTAATAATATCGAGAGCAAGTTCGTTTATAAACAAGGAAAACAAAAGAGGACTACAAACATCACCTTGTTTGACACCATTAGTGCAATATATGTAACCTGTATACTGTGTACCACAGCGAACTCGAGCTTTAACAATTTCGTACATACTTCTTATACATCTGTAGATTTTACCCTTAATTCCATTTTTAATCAAAATAGGCCAAAATAAATTTCTTGAAATAGTCTCAAAATCAATGAACGCAACGTATAATTTTCTATTAGACGAAAACTGTTTTTGCACAATTGCCAACAATGTAAACATGTGATCGATAGTAAAATAATTTTGTTTAAACCCTGCTTGCAATTCACCTGTAATATTGCTTTGATCGACCCATTCAGTCAATCTTGAATTAATTATAGAGCTATACATTTTGCTACTTATATTTGACAGAGAAATTCCTCTATAATTATTTGGATCATTTATATTGCCTTTCTTAAACAAAGGAATAATTATGGATTCTTTCCATAAATTAGGATATTGACCTGTGTCAAATAATGCATTGAAATATTTAACTAAGAAATCAATGACGTCATTTCTTGCATTTTTAAATATGTCTCCAATAATGCCATCTGGTCCTGCTGTTTTCTTGTTTTTCAGTTTTTTAATTGAGAGTAATAATTCTTCCCTTGTTATGGGCCGGTTCATAAAGTCAACATTATCCTCATCATTCTCATGTCTATCAGTTCCAACCCCTTGACTGTCATCAGTTTCATTAGTACTATCAGATAAGTTACCTGAAACATCAGTAGCATCTGTAAAAATAGGTCTATTACTATCAATGTCATGTTTTTCTAAAACTCCTTTAAAATGTTGAAACCATTCTTGGACAGAGATTTTGTTGGATTGAAACTTGTTCTTACTGGAAACTCTGCTCATATTATGCCAAAATTCTTTCTGGTCATTAATGCACATGATCAGTCACTCAAGTACAGTTTTGTTGTATTCCTTTTTCTTTCTTTGCAACAATTTATTGTATTCTCTTCTAGCTTTGCAAAAAGCTGCATAGTTCTCTTTCTCGATTGAATTCTCAGTAAGTGACACTTCCATTTCTGTTTTAGAAGATTCTGTTTCTGTTTTAGAAGGTTTTCTACAAGTTCTCAAAAGTTTTCTGACATTACGCTTAGAAGTTTTACATTCTTCATCGTACCATTTCTCTGATCTTTTCTGATTTGTATAAATTTTCTTTTCCATGAAAGTTGCTTGTTCTCGTATACATTCATTAAATAAAGTTAGTGCCTGATTTATGTCAGTAGCCATCAAACTGCTGGCGTGGTTAAGTTTGTCTTTTGTCTTTCCGGAACGCATGCGATCATGGAACTGCTCTGCTAAATCATCATTCCAAATTATCTTATTAATAAAGGATGGTATATTACTGCATTCATCATCACAACTTATTATATCATTATTTGCATCAAAATAAAATTCCAGTGATTGATGATCAGAATCAATCATATCTGAGACTTGAAGACGGCAAGAATTCCTTATAGTATCAAAAAGATCTTCAGAAACTATAAAATAATCATTCACACTACTTCCTGTTTCCGACATGTATGTGTAGTGACCAGTATGAACACCATTCCATACTCCATTCATAATAAACAACCTAAAAGCGATACATAAATTCAAAATCATTCTTCCATACACATTCAGCACTACATCTTTTGAATATCTTATGAAATCTGTTTCATTATTCTCATCATTGATACCGAATCTACTAAACGCATCACTACTGAAAGGGAAAATGTCTGCTGTTTTTCCATTCACGTCTCCACACAAAATGATATCAACTTTATCATGTAATAATATGTTGTCCATTAAGACCTCTTCAAGAGGACTGATTCTATGTTTTGTCTTTCCCGTGAACAGAGAGAGAGAGAGAGAGAGAGAGAGAGAGAGAGAGAGAGAGAGAGAGAGAGAGAGAGAGAGAGAGAGTATGATGGGTTGATTTATGACATATTCCTCCTGACATGTTCCTGACTGTTCATAATGATGTATGTTCTTTGTTGCGATAGTATGTCGAAGTCAATGCATAAGCCAGTGTGTGTGCATGCGCGCGCGCGCGCGCGTGTGTGTGTGTGTGTGTGTGTGTGTGTGTGTGTGTGTGTGTGTGTGTGTGCGTGCGTGCGTGCGTGCGGTGTGTGTGTGTGTGTGTGTGTGTGTGTGTGTGTGTGTGCGTGCGTGAGTCGGTGCGTGCGTGTGTGTGCGTGCGTGCGTGATTGCATGAGTGATTGCATGTGTGTGTGTGTGTGTGTGTGTGTGTGTGTGTGTGTGTGTGTGTGTGTGTGTGTGCGTGCGTAAGTCCGTCCGTGCGTTTGTGTGTGTGTGCGTGTGTGCGTGCATGCTTGCGTGATTCCATGTGTGTGTGTATGCGTGCGTGCGCACGTGCACGTTGTGTGTGTGTGTGTGTGTGTGTGTGTGTGTGTGTGTGTGTGTGTGTGTGTGTGTGTGTGTGTGTGTGTGTGAAACCACATCTAGGCTTGCATTACCATAAGAGCACAGTGCACGCTTTGGTGGTAGGATTGAGCTGGAAGTGCATGGGCCTAATAAAATATAAGTCGTTCTGTGATACTGTTGTTCAAATTATATATGATTATTTTTGTTCGGGTCTAGATGCACCTTCTTTACCTTCGCCATTCTTGTACTAAATGCAGTGATTTGCTTTTTTTTGACGAGCTGAAGACGGCGTTCTCCTTAATGTTCTATATGATTTGCTGATTTCCCTTCAACAAATACTCATGAGAGTTTGTACTATAGCGGTTTGTTTGCAATAAGCCGTGATTCACAACACAGAGTTTCTCGTTACCTGTATGGGAAGGTTCTTCTTCAGTCGAGTAACGATCAGATATCAAGGAAAGGCATTAATTACCCATCAGCAAAAGACAGTTGCTATATTCAAGGGATGGTATCGTTAAAGAAAGGGAACTTTTGGCTTGACGAACATCATTTTGAAAATTTAGACACCGTGTGCAAGACGTGAGGAAAGAAGGGGGAAAGTAGAATGGAAAGAGAAAATAGCGAAGGTGATGGGAGGGGTATCATGAATACAAGAACATTGTAGAAAAAAAATTATAAAAAGGCTTAAAGAATCTCAGTACCGCGGTTCCGTCACTTTCTGCATGCGAATTTATGCAAGCTGATAAGATTGAGACCAAAGCATGAACAACTGTGGTTATTCCAGTATTGCGGCACTAGCAGCACTTCTGGGTCTGTGACTGGGATCCAGTCTGAGAAAGCAGAATAGAACCGATATAACCAAACGATCGCAGGTTAGGATTGAAACCAGTCAAAGCACAGGTGATTCATTCATTTGAACGAAAAATTCATCAGTGTGCATCAGTGATGTTCGCCTTTATTCTTTCTGTTTCTGACGCTGTAGATCTACCATAGTTTACTAATGAAGACAGTCATTCTCACGGTAATACCCTAGTAGCACGAAATTTTCAGTTTTTTTATGAC
>CM065717.1:92135072-92142572 GCA_033310375.1 Conus canariensis
AGACGTAAAACTGAAGTACTACTACTACTATCTTGTTCTGACTCGTCATAAACTTAATGATCAGACGACTTGCGTACTCTTGCTTTTTTTTGTTTTTTGTTTTTTGCTTTTTTGTGTTAGTTGTCCTAGTCTTAGTTTTAGTGTGCTTCTCAATTTTGTATCAGTAGTTCACTTTTCCTGCACGCACGCACGCACGCACACACACACACACACACACACACACACACACACACACACACACACACACACACACACACACACACACACCACACACATACACACTTCAAAATTAGACACGACTGTAAGACCATAACGAATGCTGTGCTTTCGATCAGACATTGTTTTTCTTCTAGCTGGTCCAAGACAAAGACTTGTTCTAACTGTGCAGGTTATGTACAGACAACAGGCTGGAACGGCCGTCCAACGTTTTCACCATGGGCGTGGGGCTGTGTCACTCTAACACCACCACCTGCCAGCATCATCTTCGTCAGTTTGTTCAATTTCAACGTCGGGCATCGCAATTTTTACGTATTCTCTGGGCAGTGTGGATCTCTCTGTTGTGAACCCTCTTCTCGCAAAAAAGAAGAACGCACAGCATTTCTTTTTCCTGATAGTGCTAACAGTGAAAGCCAGGACCAGGGTTACCTTTTATCTTTACACCTCTCCAAAAGTAATTCTAACTGTCAGCACCCTGGATTCAGAGCTCGGTTTTCATTTCATTCCAACAAGCTGAAGCCAAGACAGGTACCCGGGTCAGGGTCAAAATGGAACTGTTCATCATCTGTGTGGCCTACCTTGCTCAGACACTTTCCTTGTGACCTGATTCCTCAGTGCTCTGAATCTGAAGACGAGGTTCTGTGTCCCTACACAACTGACAAATGTGGGCTACATAAGGTACATTTAACCTTCAGCGCTTCTGTGTGTCATATCATTATGAACAGATGAACTAGAGGATGAAAGACATATTTTGTTCGCGTGTCTCAGTAAACAATATTCACCAAACATTTTCAAAACTATCCCACCTCATTTCGAAAACCAGTATCTGATATAAATTTTGACACGTGAAAAAAGCGACTATTACACAACGGCTTGCTTGGTTCTTGTACAATATTTTGTAGTAAGAAAAAAATAGCCAATTGCTGAAGACTCTATAGAGATGCGTTACAAGAAAAATCTCTAGAACGTATCAGATGAATGTCTACACATGGAACGATAGACAAATATGTTTTTTGTCACATCCTTACTGATGTCTGTAAGAATTTTGTTAGACTGTTGCTTCCAATGTGACTTCTTCCTTTTTCAAAATGATTGGTAACGTCACTCACCCTGTTACAGAGGCCATCGTGCCATAAGTCATTAAATGTTCGAGTTCGAGTTCGAGTTCGAGTTCGAGTTTCTCTCTCTCTCTCTCTCTCTCCTCTCTCTCTCTCTCTCTCTCTCTCTCTCTCTCTCTGTAACTAAAGTCTTTTGACAACTACATTTGGACTTAAAATCCAAATGAGAACATCCCTGCACGCTTGGAACAAGTTAGTTGGTGCCTGTCATGAGCATCGATCTAGGTGCTGAAGGGTGAACGATAATGGAACAGAAATGGAATGAGATAAGAAACTTCCTGTATCTTAGCGTCATGGCTGTTATTATTTATATTTATCTTATTCATTTTTTTTTTTTTGGTTGTTTTCTTAAAGATACGTCCATTCTGGTTCGGTAATCAAATATTTGATGCGAATTCTCAAGCTGCTATTAACGTCAGTTCCACTCATAAAATGTAAGAGTATGGCTATACAAAGAGGGAGATCATCCAACACAAGCAATTTGAAATGCTGGGTGCTTTGCGAAAAAAACAAACAAACAAAAAAAAACTACCCCCAAACTGTATGTACTTTTTTTATTTACATTTACAGCTCATCTTATTCCGTGCATTTAGTTCGTTTTGTCAACTTCTGGCAGGTGAATAGATGTTTTGTCTGTATATTTGTGAAGAAGTTTGCAAATCCGAACAGCCACATCATCAGCATACTGTGCTACATATTTTTTGTTTTTGATAAGCATTTTGTTAAATCATGACACAAAATACTAATGTGCGTAAGGATGATTATAGGTCTGTGGGAGATTCGTATAGCCGCTCTGAAGGTAAACATCCCCTAAAGCATGCATGTTGATATGTTTGATGAAAAGTTATCATAATTCTATGCTACACTTGAAGTTTTATTGAGGTTTGAGTTATATTAAAATTTAGCATTTCATACACTGTAACAATCTGCCTTACATTAAATGACGTAGCAATTTTCTTCGTTTATGAATGAATGAATTAATTGCTGTTTTTTTTTTTTGTTTTGTTTTTTTGTTTTTTTTCAACCAACTCTGTACTGTATATACACAATTGTCATGAATGTTTGCAGAAAGCTCTGAGGATATCCCTTCTCTCTCTCTCTCTCTCTCTCTCTCTCTCTCTCTCTCTCTCTCTCTCTCTCTCTCTCTCTCTCTCTCGCCGCGGTGGTCATAAACAGACTCAGGAAAAATCTGTGCAAACCTGTTACACACTGTTCCGGTATTTGGCGTTCGTCAAAAGTCTGTGGCAAAAGGAAATCTTTATATGGCTGTAGGGATGCTGCCTTGCAAATGAACTGACAAACTGACAGTGAAATCTTGCCCGCTGGTGCCGTGCGGACGAACTGATGAACTGACGCTTGGTGCGGATGTGAAAAGTGGATGAAAGCCAACAACACAGACGCACAAACATGACTGTCGCCCGCTTTTCACGCCGCGCTTTTAGCGGAAGTAATGTAAAGTGGAAGTACTGGACACTGACATACGAAATCAAACTCTCTTGGCCTATGTCAGTACTGAGAACAGTGCTACTAGCCTACCTGCTCCTCTTCGTGTGTCAAATAAAGGGAACGACCAACCTGTCTGGTGGCTGTGATAACACTGTGACCTGTCAACGTCTACAGTGCAGCGACTGTGTCAGCTGTCAACCCCTGCAGTTCAGCAACATCAAAGGTCTGCCTTTCACGATACAAATCTGCATTTGCCAACTTAGACGCCTCTTCCTCATGTTAGCTGTAGCAACTGGATTTGAAGCAGCCACCAGATGGAGATTGTACCGAAGGCCTCAGTATAGAGTGACTATCCACATAACATCGGGGGCCCAGTTCATCCTCAAGCTTATCATCCTTGAGACGTGCATGATCTGGATCGGATGGTACCTTCTCTTCTGTATGGATGTGGAATCAAATCCAGAGCCGGGGAGGTGGATGCATCAACAAGACCAGGCACAGGACAGTCACAGCTTTGGCCCTTCAGACAGGTATAGGCAAAAGGCACGGGTGGGTACTTTCAGAATCCAGGGTTTGAAGCTTTCAACACCAACCCAAGAGATCTTCAAAGAAATCTGTTTACTCTAGCTAGATATCCGACAATTCAAGAAAAAGAATCAACAGACGCTGTGCTGAGACTGGAGTCTCTATGTGGTGCCCTTCAAAGAGACAATCAACAACTGAAGCATGATGTGCAGTGGTTGACTAGCCAGTGCCAACTCCTGGAGCAATGCTGCAGTGAGTTATACCAGTGGAAAGACTCATTCATGGAGATGTCAAAAACATAGATGACCACATGGATAAACTAGAATCTTTCTCAAGACGCAACAGCATCAGATTATTTTACGTCTTTGAAGGCCCCAATGAAGACACTTCAAAGTGCATTCGGAAGGTAGTGCAACTACTGAACAGGTACTTTCCTTGCAAGTCATGGACAACTGACGATGTCGAACGTGTGCACCGTCTTGGACCTAAAACTGAAAGCCACAATAATCCACGTCCCATCATTGCACGTCTGTTCCGATGGCAGGACACACTGGCCATCCTTCAGGCCACAATAATCCACGTCCCATCATTGCACGTCTGTTCCGATGGCAGGACACACTGGCCATCCTTCAAGCCAAAGAGTGCAGAAGGGAGATGGCAAACGATCTGGGAATCCGAGTCGCCTCTGATCTAACAAACCGCCAGAGCCAGGCCATCCAAGCAGAAAAAGATGCAGGCAGACACGCCTATGTCTGGAAGGGCCGCCTGTACTACAAAAATGGATCTCAGAAAGGACAGAACAGAAGAGACCAAAGAGGTCTCACTGCAGGGGCAAACGCAACAAAGCTTGCCCACAACCAGAGACGTGACACAGCTCACCCGAACAGAAAAGGCAGCAAAGTAGGCAGTCGACAGGAAAGCAGTGATCCTGCCAACAGGCCTACACAGGATGATCCCTTTGAACATCAACAACAGCCTGCAAGAGAAGCAGACGAGAGACCACCATGGACCTGGGATACGAACATATTCCCACTACTGAGCAAACCCAGACGAAACGTACGCCTTGGTGACAAAGGAACAAGACATGAGGCCCCCCATCAAAAAGACCGAAAAGCCAGAGGCCATCAATCCAAACCGGTGCAATACAGCACTACACCAGAAGATTGTAAAGCCACCAAGACAAATAATAAGACGCAGGATTCAGTACCGTTAGAGAGACTGAGTCATCCGAAGTCAAACAGCACCTCCCCAACAAGATACAGGAAAATAGTGGATGCACGGGGCATTAGGCTGGTACCAACCTCAAACAGCAGTGATGAGTCTCTGCCTGCAAGCCCTCCCCACAGTATTGAGGACAGAAACCATCCAGTCTTTGCTGACGCACAGCCAACAACCAGAGAGGCCACACCCACTCCCAGTAAAGTACACAGCCACACGGTGTCCCCTGTGCCCTGCCCAGTCGATGGGACTAACCAAACCTGTGTAGAAGGAAATCTACCCAGCAATTCATCCCAGACAAGCAGTGATATAAGAGTAGCAACCGTACCCAAGGACCCCTCAGCGCAAGATGCTGTAAGCAAAATCCCCACTAGTCCAATATACCTTCAAAGTACTCCAATGGCAAAACACAAGTTTCAGATTTCACCAACGCCAGACAAGCCAACAGAAGAGGAACCCCAGAAAGATAGCAGTCAAAGTTACGCTAAACAGCTTGCTGATCCTTGGACAGACGTCCAGAACGATAGCAGCCAGACCTCTGTCAAACAGCTTGCTCACCCGTTGACTGCCGTAGATGCTATGGAGAGTCAGCCTTCTGATTCCAGAACAGAGTTAGGGGACAAAATCAACACAGGCAGAGACCAGCAAGACGTGCAGGAGCAAGCCCAGCAAAGCTTCTCTCTAGAGACTGAAACCCCTACAGCAAAAAGTAGGTTGACCAGAAGCAAAACTAGGGCAAAACAAGCTCAGGCAACACAACAGCAAGGAAGGCAACAACACGTCACAGAGCTATTTCCACATGCCAAAACTAACTCCGCCCGAACGGAATCGGGAGCTCAGCCTCCAACAACGTAGGGATACGGCCCTGCCCATGTCATCAGCCCTGCCTCTGATGGCCAGCCCAAACAACCGAACATACATGGTCACAGTATATCCTTTTTAACATATAACATAGAAGGACTAAATACCATCTATCAGCCTGATATTAGACAATTCTTGTCAAGTTATGACATTGTTTTTCTTACAGAAACATTTTCATCAAACTTTCCGTCTCATTTATTTCCTGCTTTTGATGTGTTTGTCTCCCCAGGCGTGAGTGTATCAGACAGCACCACAGCTCGCCTCTCTGGCGGTGCTATCATGTTAGTAAAGAAAATGTATTCTAGTTTAGTAAAACAAATTCAAGTTGAATACAACAGCTGCATTGTGCTCAAGATTTCAAAGCTTTTGCCAAATTTACGAAACGAATGTGTATTGAAAGGTATGTATGTTCCTCCTGTCTATAGCGTCTATTATGTTGACACAGAAATCGAGAATGGAATTGACTTACTAGAGCAGTGTATACTTGATGTTTATGAATTGATGGGGGAATGTCCCCTTATGCTTATGGGTGATTTCAATGCTAGGACTGCTGATGCAAACGCGAAAGAGCTTTCTTTGCCATGTGATGTTGATGATGATGATAAGGATGACGAAAATTTACTGCCTGAAAAGGAGTACCAACGGGAATCGAAGGACTCTTCAACAAACGACTTCGATCGTTGTCTACTTTTGTTATTCGAACAATTTTCTCTTGTTATATTGAATGGTTTGTTACCAGGAGACCGTCATGGGGCATATACATACATTGCTCACAATGGATCAAGTGTAGTCGATTATTTCCTTATTTCTCGGTCTATCTTTGAATATGCCTCATGTTTACAAGTTATCTCAAGAATTGATTCCAAACATATGCTCGTGAAACTAACCCTGAATGTTCAAAAGCAGCCGGTAAAAGCCTGTGGAAAGTTAAAAAAAAAAACTATTATTGAAAAGTATGTTTGGAATCAAGAGCTTGAGAATGAATATAGGCAAGCATTGTTATCAAAAGAAATTTCATTAATTTTCACACAAGCAGCTGAATTGATTAATAGTGATATCAATGCAGCTGTAGAAAAAAAACAACAACAGGTATTGCTGATGCTGGGCAGTGTATGAAGAAAAAGATAGTATTGGGGAAAACAAGTCATTGTACTTGGTTCGATAAGGAATGCAGGGACAAACGAACAGCACTTCGTCAGTCCCTGAGAAATTTGAATAAATGTGTGGATTCATACGATGCAGACGTACTTAGGGGCGAATACGCCACTATGAGAAAGGATTACAAATTATTGGTGAAAATTTTCAAACTTGATTTTCTCAAAATGGCCGTTTGCTATGTTACACACTTCAAACACCATAACTTCCTTATTTTTAGGAGTATGAATGATAAATTTCATTATGAAAAGAAAGGTAATAATCTGGACATTTTGAAAACCACAATATCCTAAAATTATAATTTTTTCACCTTAAGACTCATTTTGTGAAACAGGTCACATTTATAAAAAGTAAACAGATAGAAGATAACAAAATGTTCTTGTAACGCTTGAATGCAATAGTACTGATCCTAAAACATTTTGGGGTACCATAAAAAGACGTATTAACAATAGATTAACAACCTGTACTATTTCAAGTGAAGATTAGTATGACCACTTTGAAAAAATATTTAATGACGCATCTATACATAATGATAAACTAAATAGTAATAATTCATTTTCTAACGAAGTTTTTGATAATCAATCTCTGACTGTTTGTGAAACAGATTGTTCCACTTTAGATGTAGAAATATCAGAACTAGAAGTATATAATGCCATGAAAGCATTAAAGAATGGAAAAGCAGCAGGACCAGATGGCTTCAGCAGTGAGTTTTATAAAAACTCTTCTCCTCAGGTCATTTTGTTCCTGACTAAGCTCTTCAACAAACATTTGGATTCAGGTATATTCCCCCAAAATTGGTCAGAATCAATTATACAGCCATTACATAAAAAAGGAGACATTAATTCCCCTGACAACTACAGAGGTATTTCGCTGTTGAATATCAGCAGCAAAATGTACACATTCATACTTAATAAGAGATTGACAAATTGGGCAGAGGACAATAATTTGTTAAGTGAAACGC
>CM065717.1:92147572-92180072 GCA_033310375.1 Conus canariensis
CTCTCTCTCTCTCTCTCTCTCTCTCTCTCTCTCTCTCACACACACACACACACACACACGCACACACACGAGGACCCGGATGTTGGCATTGAAACGAAGTGGCTGTGTCTGTTTTTCTTCTGTTAATATTTTGCATCGTTTCCTTGGTCTAATTGTGGCTAGGTCCTGTGGAGTTGTGTTAGGGATTTGCTTCTCTCTCACGATGTAGCTATTTGGTGTTTATTTGATTTAAAACCCGTGTGTTTTCTTTTAATTGTGTATTTTGTTTTTAATCGGCACTGCCAGCTGCAGTTTTGCTTGATAATCCTGATCCTCGTCTGGCCTTTCATTTCATCGTTCTGCTCTGCTTATTCATTTATATTAGCATCGGTTCGTTTCATCTACAATCGTCCGTTTTCCGACTGTCATCTCAGGCTTTATTTCGGTTGTGATTATTATGATTTAGGATTTCTCTTTGTTTTTTTATGCAAAAAATAAAAAATAAAAAAATAATGACGTCTGTGTACCTGTACGTCATTCGGCCATTACGTCGAAAATGTTATATGCGTCATGGCTTTCTTGTTCTTCTCTGGGTCCTCAAGTAACTAGCACCCATCCTCCCCCCCCCCCCCCCCCCCCCCCCCCCCGTGGTGTGTGTGTGTGTGTGTGTGTGTGTGTGTGATTTATGTTTTTTTTTATTATTTTTTTTTTAAGATGGCACTGCCATTTAACATAGACAATTTATCAAAAGTAACATCCACTAACAAATGTAGTATTGTTGTAAAATCTCCGGGAAAAGAGACCAACCTAAAATATCAAGAGCGGACCTTCCTTAATAGTACGCCATCCCCAACTCCTTTTCCCGTGATTTTGAAAGACCTGGGTTCTGTTTTTTTTTAAGCTTCAATATCCGAGATACAACTTCAAACAGGCATTTATAGGCTCAATTGGTGAGGTGAAAGCAGTTCGTCGTCTTCGATCTGGAGAGTACTTCGTCGAATGTGCTTCAAAAAAGCAACAAAATCAGCTTCTGTCTACTACTAATTTACCTGGGATTGACATTAGCTGCCGCATACCATCAGTTAAAACCTTCGGCGTTGTATTCGAAAATCTGAAAGAAGACGATCTGAAACAATGTTCGTGTGTACTGAATGTTGACAAAATACAAACAAGGAAGAAAAACAGCACACTCCTCAAAATCACTTTTAACCTCCCTCATCTTCCCGATAAACTAGAAATTGATGGTAAATCGTACTCTGTGCACCCGTATAAGCCTCCCGTCCGACAGTGCACAATATGTCAGAGACTGGACCACACCAGGAAACAGTGCAGGGCGAAGCAGGGGAAGTGCAGCAGGTGTGGGGAGAGCTCACATTCAAGGAAAGATTGCAAGGCACAATGCGCGAACTGCAAAGGGCAGCACCCTGCTGCTTACAGACACTGCCCAGCAAAGAGTGTGGTCAAGGCCGCAGCCACCCTCAGATCCAAACAGTGCATGCCCTTTTGTGACGCCATGGCAGCAGTAAAGAAGGCGGATGCTAAGTGTGAGTCAGCAAACAACACCAAGATCACATATGAACCCTCAATCAACTCCTCATCCTGCTCTAGTGCGAAGAATGTTGTATGCTGATGCTGTCAAGTTTGGCCGTACTGCCCCTCATTCTCTTCTCTTCTGTCAACTGTTGTCTTCCCTGCTACTTCCGTTCTTCGACAACACGGAGACCCTTCAAATGTGTTTCAAAATTTGCTCTCAGTCTATTCAACCTCTCTCCCTCATGTGTCATCTTTCCTATCCCAGCGTGAAAAGATCGGCTGCCTGAAACAGTTGGAAACATTCATGTCCTCTATCTCTTCATCCCGCTCAACTTCTGCTGTTCCTGAGGAGATGCCTACACGCTCTACTGCCCCTGAGGAGACGACTACACCTCCTGATACCCCTGAGGAAACAGCTACACCGCTTGCTGTTATTGAGGAGACGTCTCCCCCTTCAGCCAGCATGAGGTGACGTCTCTTCCTTCAGCTGTTTCTAAGAGGACGACTCATCCTCTTGCTGGCCCTAGGGAGACTCCTACTCCTTCTGCTGGCTCCGAGGAGACTCTCCCTCCTCCTACAGGCCTTGGGGAGACTCCCCCTCCTCCTGCTGGTGCTGATGAGTCTCTTCCATTTCCTACTGGCCCTGAGGAGACACTTCCTCCTCCTGCTCGTCCTGAGGAGACACCTCCTCCTCCTGCCGGCCTCGAGGAGATTCCCCCTTCTCCTGCTGACCCTGAGCAAAATCTCCCTCGAGCTCGTCCTGCTGGCCATGAGGAGACTTCCCCTCTTTCTGCTGGCCCTGAAGAATCACCTCCTCCTGCTGGCCCTCAGGAGACACCTCCTGTTGTCCCGGAGGTGACGACTCCTCCTGTTGTTGGCCCTGAGGCGTCAACTTCTTCTCCTTCCAGCCCTGAGGTGACGTCTCCACCGACTGCTGACCCTGCGGTGACTTCTCCTCATACCGGTCCTGAAGGAGATGATTCCTCCTGTTAGCCCTGAGGTGACCTCTTCACTCTCTGCCGACTCAGATGTGACGACTTCACTTCCGGCTAGCACTGATTCGCAGTCTCCACATCTGGCTAGCCTTACTATGTCAACTTCACACAGATAATAATCCTGTTATCATTTATTGTACTAATTTCCTTTTTTTCAGTAAATGTAAATAATTCTGATGGAAGAGCTTTCAAATATTGACATCTTTCAATGGAACTGTCGTTCCATTTTCAGAAATATTGATGAACTGATACAACATTTGTCGTCAAATCAGTTTAAAGTCTTATTACTACAATCTTTAAACGTAAGTAAAAATAAATTGCCCCATATTCCGAATTTTCATTACCCACCTGTGTACAATCAAGATCAGTCTGGTAAGATCAACACAGCAATATATATTCATCGAAATATTGATTACCGTCCTATGAAATCTCCAGTGCCTTTGAACATTCCTCATTTAAACTCTTTCGCTGCTATGGTAAAATTCAACAGCAACCTAGTTGTTGATATTGTTTCCATCTATCTTCCAAAAGGTCCAGATAATGACACTACAGAATGGTTGCGAAACTTACCTAATAAGGAAAAATGGCTCATATGAGGTGATTTTAATGCGCATGCGGCTCTCTGGGACGATAGTTGTAAAAGAACACAACCTTCGATTTGTCGAAAATGTTGTGGATTCAAATTCGTACTTGCTGAATAATGGTGACATCACAAGAATATCAGATACAGAAGGTCCATTTCTCCTGAATTAGTTCCAGACTGTGTGTGGGAAACTTCTCCCGGTACACTAGGTGGTGATCGTTTTCCCATACATATACAATTAAACGAAAAGTTGGGTCCTGTTAATTCAATACAAGATAAAATCAGGAAATATAATTACAATCGAGCAGACTGGGATAAATTTACATCAATTTTAATATCTTCTTCTACTGACATTCCTCAAAATGAAGACGTGGATCTTATGTATGATCATTTCACAAGATCTGTTTTTCATGTGGCTGATACTTCTATTCCCAGATGTTCGTGTGTTTCTACATCTAAATATGCAGGGAACTTGTGGTGGACAGACGAGTGTGAAAGAGCAAAACAAGAAAAAAAAATCTAAGTATAAAATCTATCTGCGCAGTAGATCTCCATCTAAACTAAGAGATTCAAAGGTGGCTAAATCAGCATATAACAAAATATTAGCCAAAGCAAAGTGTGAATATTGGTCAAGCATTTGTGAGGAAGAGGTAAGTTCTCCTTCAGATAGGAGTAAAATATGGAAGAAAATTCGATATATGAAGCACACGGTTTTCATTCCTAAGTGCAATGTAACATTTGAAGATAATAAATTTCCAACAGCTTATCAAAAAGCGGAAAAGGTTTGCTGATATCTTTTCATTTAACAGCAGACTAGAAGGTCTTTCAAGAAAATGTAAGACATACAGACAGGACCAGGAAGCTAAACCTGAAATTAAAGATCCAGAATCTAATGATAACTTATACTTCAACTCTCCTATTACGTTTTTGGGACTAAAAGAAGGAATCTCTAAATTGAGTAAAAAAAAAGAACAGCTGTTGGCCGTGATGAAATTTCCAATGAAATGCTGAAACATTTACCAGTATCTTCATAAAATAATGGAAACATGCTGGAGTGAAGGTAAATTACCAGCCGTGTGGAAACATTCAATTATAGTTCCCATACATAAAAATGGCAAACCCAGTAGAGATGTCAACAGTTACAGGCCAATCTCTCTTACTTCACACACATGTAAGTTAAAGGAGAAGATAGTAACTGCTCGCCTAGTTCACTATTGTGATAAAAACGTTATTCCAGTCCATCAAGCTGGTTTCAGGTCGGGAAGATCTACAACGGATGACTTGGTGAAGTTATCTATCAATATAAAACGCCAATTTGCTCGTAGGCAAAATGTGTTGTCAACATTTTACATTAAATGAGCCTACAATCAAGTGTGGCACGCTCAGTTGTTATTTAAACTGAAAAGAGCAGGTACTTATGGAAGTTTGTTTTCCTTTGTGAAAGATTTTCTTTCCTGTATAACTACTGAAACAAGAGTTGAAAATACATATTCTTCCCAGAAAGATTTACATATGGGAGTTCCTCAAGGATCCATCATTGCTCCATATCTTTTCAATATGATGATATCAGATCTTTCTAAGAAGATATCAAAGAATATTAAGATTGTTCAATATGCTGATGATATTTTTTTTTCTCCAAAAAGAGTAGTTTTAATCAAATAAGGTTAGAGCTGACAGGAGTGCAGAAGCGGACAGGCGCAGAAAGATTATATGAAAACAGAACATAAACATATCAATTATATATCAAACTCATAATCATAAATGACTAAGATTGAGGGAAGAAAAACGGGAAGAAAAACCCCTTAGAGAGCACGAGCCCTCCCACACACATCCACCAACCTTTCAATAATTCATCAGCATAATTTTAGTTGTTTTTTTTTCCTTCTCTACTCCCGCCCCTCCCCCCTTTTCTCTTCTCTTATTTAACATCGCACAATTCAACTCGTGCGAAAAGAAAAACAAACATAGAATGTCAACGTTCATTTTCAGTGGGAAACGGTAAACAATATAAATCGTAACAAAAGAACAAAAATAAAAACTAATAGGGAAAAAGGATTTCCTTCCTCTCAGCTAACACCCCCCCCCCCCCCCCGCCCCGCCCCCCCCCCCCCTCCCCCCCCCCCCCCCCCCCCCCACACACACACACGCGCGCATTTATTTTTCTATGTCTGTAGATACGTCAAAAACTCCCTCTCTTTCATTTTTCACCTCCACCCCATATCCCCATAATTTCAATTGTCCTGTAATACTAATAAGGCTAACATGTTTTGTTACGTGGCACATATTATAGTAGTAAAACAGTGAAAGTGAATATCTGTTAGTTAAAAGTGATTTGAAGGGAGTAATAGTTTCCATCTAAGGGCCCTTGTTTTTGTTCATATAGCAGAAGTAATGTTTTCAGGGCTGGGTTGTTTATCTAGTCCTTTATGACAAAAACAGGCACACTATAGCATCGAGTAAAGAAAAACGTAAAATCAAGGTACACTTAATCATTAAGTAACACTGAATATAGTAACCATTTTTTTTCAAACTCAGAATGGTGCATTTCTAAACCATGCTTATATTTTTCGGTGCGATAGTTGTATTTGAGTTCTCTATAAAAAGTTGTCACGGTTGGTCTAATTTTATGAATCCTACATTTGTAGATAAAGAATTTTGCCCATAAGATAATGATATACAGAATTTCATCGATTTTGGTTTTTCCGTCTGTTCTAATCAAAATTAATTGAACGTTAAAGGATAATCTTTCACAAACATGACATTTTCTTTTCATAGATATTTCTAATTCCATCCAAAAGTTGTGTGCGAAGTCACAGTTCCAGAGATAGTGGTAGATCGAATCTAATTCGTCATTACAAAAACTACATTTATTGCTCATGACTAGGCCCATTTTCTTTGATATATTGTTTGTAACCAATATTCTGTAGCAAATTCTAATCTGGAACCATTTTAATTTTACTTCTTTTATTTTACTAATCAATCTTAGAACGACTTGCCAGTCTACCACAGAATTTAACTTTCTTTGCCAATTAATGAGTGGTTTGATATTACCGACAAGTGTTTTTCCAACCAGTATATTATAGTATGGTTTTGAGCCTTTTTTAACACTGCTTATCGTTTTAATCGCTTTCGGATCCTGGTTACTATCATTGTTTTGAACAGTTATATTTCTTTTTCTAGTATATTCTTTTATCGCTTGAATGGAGCTTAGATAGTGTAAGTAATTTACTCTCAAATTCCATTTCTGGCAAAATTCATCATAATTCAAAAAGCTTCCATTATCACCAACAATATCTTTTACTACGAACACATTCTTGGCAGTCCATGTTGTGAAACAAAAATCATTATTATTGATTTTAAATTGTTATGTTGTGAAAAATAGGTTCTGATAAAATTTCCTCTTCGTTATCTAAATCTATGTGGCTGGTGAATTTTTCGTAGGCTGAAAATACATCTTTCCAGTAGTTACATTTACTCTTTATAAACTTTTTAGACCCGTA
Source organism: Conus canariensis (assembly GCA_033310375.1). Classification (NCBI taxonomy): domain Eukaryota; kingdom Metazoa; phylum Mollusca; class Gastropoda; order Neogastropoda; family Conidae; genus Conus; species Conus canariensis. Next base: position 92,154,163 of record CM065717.1, read on the forward strand.
ACAACGTATATAGTTTATTTCTGGGCACAATGTTTCTAGTAGGTGTTTCATTTTGAAGTTCCTGAAAGCAGCCTTCTCAACCATGACAACTTCAGTGCATGCACAAAGGCTTGTATGTCAGGTATTCCTATTCGTCCTTGCTCAACATTTTGCACTGAATATTGTCGCCTTATTTTGTCTGTTTTGCCATCCCACACAAATTCGAAGCACATTTTTTGCAGTTGTTTCAACTCATTTTCCGGTGGGTTAGGGAGCAGAATCCATAAGAAGATTAATTTTGAAAGAATCAAATACTTGAGTACTGCAACCCTACCCAAAGGAGTACATGTTCTTTTTGCCCAAATTCTAAACAAAGTCTTAACTTCAGCAAATTTATCGTTTACATTAATCTCGGTTAAATTTGTTATCTTGTTTGAAAACCAGAGTCCCAGAATTTTAAATTTTGGGGGATTCCATTGCATATGTTTGTGATATAAATGTTTTTCTGCTGAATTTTTCCTGTTTCCTAGCCAAACATTTGTAGTTTTCTTAAAATTTAGTTTTAGGCCAGATATATTTTCAAATCCATTTAACCTTTCGAACAGTTTTTCGTAAGATGCTCTGTCTCCTTCTAAAGTGAAAGTTGTGTCATCAGCAAACTGATTTACTTTAAATTCGGTGTCTGATATTTTTATTCCCCTGATATTTTCATCTTTACGAATTTTGCATGCCAGGATTTCGGCACACAGTATAAAAAGATACTGAGATATGGGCTCACCCTGACGACATCCTCTGTATTTCAATATGTCTTGACATTTTCCCATTTACTATAACATAAGACCTTACATCGTTATAAAACGCAGATACCCATTTACATATGTCATCTCCAAACCCAAATTTGTTTAATACTTTTTTTATGAAATTCCAATCTACTGAGTCGAAAGCTTTTTCAAAATCAATTGATACAAGTAATCCGGGCAAGTTCCTTATTTCTAAATAATGCATCATGTCGTATAAAGTTCTTAAACTGTCTCCAATATATCTTCCTGGTACGAAGCTTGTCTGATCTTCATTTATAATTTTCGGTAGTATAGATTTTATGCGCTTTGCGATGCATGCTGATCCAATTTTGTATGTCACATTTAATAGTGTAATTGGTCACCAATTCTTCAAGTATTCCCTTGATTTATCACCTTTCGGTAAACATATTATTATGCCTTCCCTCTGTGTTATAGACATTTTCCCGTTATAAAAACCTTCATTGATGGAGCGAACTACAAAATCCCCTATCTGTTGCCAAAAGAACTTGAAAAAAATTTACCGTCATGCCGTCCGATCCTGGGCTTTTATCATTCTTCATATTTTCTATTGCCTGTGCTGCTTCTTTCTTTGTTACAATTCCTTCTAATTTGTCAGCTTCTTCTTTTTCTAATTTTGGTAAAGCTGTGACATAGTCATTTAGATTAACATCCTGAGTTCTACTTTCTTCATAAAGTTTTTTCATAAAAAGATGTGGTTTCATCCAACATTTCTTTTATTTCTGACAACACGCGTCCTTTGTTTGTTACTAATGTCGACATTTGTTTGCTGACATAATGTCTTTTTTCCAGAGAGCAGAAATACTTCGTCACTTTTTCTCCTTGCGATGCCCACCTTGCTTTTGATCTGATAATAATTCCATCCATTTTAGCTTTTCTTAGATCTACCATTTTTTTCTTTTTTTTTTCTCTAAACAAACTCTATCACTGTCACGTTTCTTTTGCTTTGCTTCCAAGTATTGTATCTCTTTCTCTAGATTTTCTTCCTTCACACTTTGCTCTCTTTTCTTTTGGATAGAAAATGCTATGGTTTTCGCTCTTATTTCCATTAAAAGGGTGTCAAGAAATAATTGGTCTGTTACACTCAATTGAACTTCATGATTCGGGACAAACTTAATTTTTTCTCTTGCATAAACAAGAACCGCGTATTGTTCTTTTACAATTTGTATAGTTTCCTTAACAAGTTCAACATATTTTTTTTATCTCTTAAAAGCGAGGAATTGAATTTCCAATAAGTTTATGATCGTTCTTCTTTTTTAAATGTGATTTCTATTGTTATAAGAGAGTGATCACTTCGATAACCATAGAGAATGTCAGCATTCTTTATATTGAAAAGAAATTATTCAGAGACCAGAAAGAAAATCTAAACTGTTTTGTTGAAAGGAATTTAATCGTCTCCAAGTGTAGCGAAGAATTTCGGGATTATATTCTCTCCATATGTCTACTAATTCTAAATCTGACATCATTTCGAATACCTTTTCTTGTGCTTTAACATTATTGACGTGTTTGTAGTTGCAATAGTCTAAATTAGGATTCAACACAAGATTCCAGTCTCCAGCTATAATGATATTCGGTACATATAACTCTTCGATTTGGTTCTGCAAATTAGAGAAAAAAGTTGGATCATCCCTGTTTGGTCCGTATATGTTTACCAATCCTATTTGTTTTCCCATAGTGCTTATTACTAATATTATGTAGTTACCCCCACAGTCTTTGATGTTTTTTTGTGTTTTTTTGTCTATCTTGAATTCGAAATTGTTGTTTCGTAAAATAGCTACACCTCTAGACCTGCTATTGTTTGACGAAAAAATACACTCATACCCCCATTCTGCTCTAATCTGGCGTTCTAATTTTGACGAAAAATGTGTATCTTGAAGAAGGTATACAGAGTATTGTTTTGTCTTATGTATTGAAAAACGTCTCTCCTTTTTCCAAAATCGGCTAGGCCCTGGCAGTTAAGAGATGACAACGTAAAACTACTCATTGCATTTTATCAGTCCTATACGGTGAAAAGCTCCTTTTAATTTAACATCAATACTATTTTTGTGTCACTTACAGTTTTCCCAGATACGCAGTATGTGGTTTGTTAGCTTATCAGCCCAGTTCTTCATGTTTTGGTCATCTCTTACATTCATAGCACACGCACATGCTCTTTCTGTCTTTTCTGTTTACAAACATTCGCTCGCACGGACATGTTAACTGCGTTTTGTATGTTTTAAGTTAAGTAGTCGACATGTGTTAACTGCTGACTATTTTTTCTAGCATGGAATAACATTACTAACATTCACCACGATATCCAGCTCTGTGCTGGGCATATCCACCAACCAGATTATGTATCCATAAAATCAATATCAATATTAGTAGTGACAATGACAACACCACCACCAGCAACGACAATAACACTAATTGTTATCGTCATCATCATAATCATCACCACCACCATCACCACCACCACCACCATCCTGATCATCATCAACATCGTCGTCACCCTCACTTGCAACTTCATAGTAATATTCAAGGACAAATGGCACACTATAATAATAACAGTATCAAAAACGTGGTCAATGTGGTTGAAAGAAAAACTTTGCAACATCGACGTGAAAGTTGAACATGACCAAGATATCCTTCTCTATAATTAATCTCCACCGACCAGTGTGGAAGGGTGGGTCTTGTAGACGGACAGGAGGAAGGGGAGGAGGAGGCACCGCGGGATATGAGGCGGATGTGCGTGAAGAATGATTGATAGGGATCTGGGACGGGATGGGGGGGTAGGGAGGACTAGAGGGGGGTGGAGGGGGGGACGAGGAGGGGAGGGGGGCGAGGGCGGGGAAGAGGAGCACGGGACGGAAAGGAGCAAGACAATGGCAGATTCCCATAGGGGAAAAAAAGATAAATTAGTCTTTGACTCCCAAACAGTCCCCGATGCACCCTCGATCCCCTCCCCCCCCCTCCCCATCACGTGAAACAAAAAAAAACCAAGCCCCCCCCCCCCCCCCCCAAAAAAAAAAAAAAAAAAAAAAGACCGGCATACGCACACTTCAGTCATCAAATGAGTCTGATCAAACTGCCAATCCTGTCCCCCACCCACCCTCCCCCATCACTGACTGTCCATCCCGTTAGAACCACGTAGATTCCTCTTTTGAAGGGCTGGGAGGACTGATCACAACCTGGGGATGGTTCACCGTCTGCTGGCGTTCCCGTGGACTGTCAGGCTTGACAGGGGAAGATGACTGATGGACTCTGGCATGGCTGGTCTCCATTGGATGTTGCTGTCTGGACATCCTTCCCTCCTTCGGCTGGTGGCTCGTGTCCGGATGAGGATCCTGGTAGCTGGGCCAGGGTCTGTTGCGGCGGGGGTCAGGTGGTGGGCCACGAAGCTGCCTCGGTGTGCTCGTCCTCTGTTGATCGGAGCCTCTCGGTCTTCTGTCGTCACGGTCCAAATTTGCTGTGGATCTGAATCTGTCAGTGGCTGTAATGTGGGCCGCTGGTTCCTCTAGTACACTAAGATTTCCTTGAAGTATTTTCACGATTTTATTGTTTTTGAGTTGGGCGTAGATAGTGCCATCTTTAGTCCAGCAGTTCTGAATGTTAACATTGTTTTTCACTTCTTGTAATCCCTTCATGTTAAGAGGAGTAAGGTCTTCTACTTTTGCTTTGTGTGTACCTTTCAGCAGTCGTATTCTTTGTATAACTTCAGACTTGATTTTTCTCGATATGAATTTAACAATAATTGGACGTGGTTTACTGTCACGTTTTTGTCCAACTCTGTGTGCAGTGCTAATGTCTGCAGCGGATATGTGGTCAAAATGTAAGAGTTCTCTGATGAATTTTATCACTTTCTGTTCACATTCCGTTATGGATCCGACTCTATTCCAAGAAAACGAACAGAATCCCTCCTCTGATATTGTTCCAGGTCATTTATTTTTTCTTTATCTGTTTGGATGGTGCTTTTTAGATTTCTTACTTCGTCTTGTAAATTTTCCACAAAATCTTCGCTATCTTCCAATTTAAGCTTCAGTCTATCGTTTTCCTCCTGAAGTGCAAAGATGTCACTTCGTAATTTTTCGAAAAGTTCAGAAATTTGTTCGGACAGCCGAGATTCACTGGCCTCAACTTTTTTTTTTACAGTATTGAATTTTTCATTAATTGCCTTTTCAAGGTTAGGTAACTGTTCAGGAATGCCGTTTGTACCCCCACCTCTAACTCAGTATATGTTTTATTTACTTCTTTTCTTCTGTTCCGCTAACAGATGATTTCAAAGTCTTTTGACCAGGTAACGATTCCGATCTTTGTTTTTTGCTATTTTTTGGTCTCTTTGAGTTTTTGATTGATCCAGAATCTTGAAAAGCACTAGTTTTGTCAGACGACGATTTTTTCTTTAACTCGCAGTGGCCTTTTTTGGTGCCGTTACAAATAAATCTTTGAAGGCATAACTAGTCCCCAGCCATTTGACTCATGTTCACTGACTTAAGGAAGAGTACCCCAGTTGATCAAGAGGAAAAAAGAAAGAAAAAAAAAACAAACAAAAAAAAAAACACACACAGAAGACAGTTGGGAACCTATCTTCACTCAAGCACAACTTGTTACAATTCGTCTTCCGCCAGCACACATCGTTGGATATTCGTTATCACGAGTATATACAAACTTTATGATCACATTATTTGTCACATTTCACTTTGTAGTTAATTTGCAGTAACATGTCGAGATGAAGGGGTTACACTCGAAGGTTCATTTTGACTTCAGCGGAGCGACGAAGCGACACGTCCTTCTCCGTCGTCGGTGAGCGAAGTTCCGATGACATTTGTATTTGGTTGGATGCAAAATTGAAGTATATCTCAAACAGAAAACTGAAACAAATTCAAATCTGTAATCAGTCTGAATTAGATAAGATAAGTGCTTTCTTGACACAGAATGGTTTATCTTTATCTGTTGAAAAAGCTCACATGATGGTATTTAGTGCTGGTGACCCTCCCAGAAGATTACCTAGTTTCTTTATCGATGGAGCTGAGCTACAATTCAAAGACATAACACAATTCTTAGGTGTCTATTTTACATCGAAATTATCATGGAAATTTCACATTGAAAATAGTCTATCAAAAGCTCAAAAAAGCTTAAATATGCTTAAACTTATAAGCAGACAAAATTGGGGTAAAGAAACAAGAAGCTTGACTCTTCTTGCAACATCTTTGGTTAGATCAAAGTTGACTTACGACCAAGAAGTTTATTTTTCTGCTCCTAAATATCTTATGAAGAAATTACAAAGTATTGACTCTGAGGCATATAAATTAGCTTTGGGAGTTCCTGTCCACACTCCGACTATTGCTACATATGGGGAGGTTGGTGTTCTACCTTTGAACGAGTATCGAGAACTGTCTTCAGCTAAGTACATTATAAGAGCAGTGCTGTTGAAAATGTCAACGTGAATGAAAGTGTACTTATATCAGATCTTCAATTTCCAAAAAGAGCAAGGGCCATAAAATCTTTGACAACAATAGCCACTTATACTTTGTCATGTGATGTAGCCTCACATGGCGACATGTGACGTTCCATCGCGTACGCCCTTATTTGTTATAAAGCATTTCCCTAGGTAGGAAAAAGAAAAGGTAAAAGAAACAGTAATTCACGTGGCCTGACCAGTGTGATCGGTGTCGCTGGTGCCTATAGACGTAGGGCGATTATTGGTTGAATGGACGGACGTTGTCCATTGGTCAGCAAACAAGGGCTGGTAATGCGTAGAGTTAGACAAGTACTCACTGAATGTGAGCGCAGGAGGGAAAAAGAAAGTATAGGAAGGAGATGGCTTGGGGACACTGACCGGACAGGTTGTTTGAAGAACGAGTTCCACCTTCAATTCACCACTACCAGGTGAGGTATAGACAGATGGGGAGAGAAAAAAAGAGAGTTAAGAAAAGGGAAAAAGGGAAAAGAATTTATCATTATTTAGATTTTGAAATAGATTACTTACACGGACTTCATTCGTGTTTCAGCCCTTCCCGGTGCTGTGGCAGCACCAGTAATGATAGAGGCAACTGTGGCAGTTGTGTGACAACAGTGTTGTGGCAGCACCTAATTGTGAAGAGGTCGACAACTGCCGGAGTCGTGAGAAGATTTAAAGAATCTGTCATGTTGTCCCACAATGAATGTTAAATGTCCCCCCTTAGATTGGAACTCACTTGATATATCTATATTTTAAGCCATCTTTTTTGATTCTTCTTTGAAAGTATAAATATTGTTTCTCCAGTGAGGAGGAGAAACTGTTGAAAGAAGTATCTGGGAAAAAGTATATAAAATGAAATGAAATTTGGTCCCAACTAGTGGATCTGTGGAATGCTTTTGCCTCCACTGGAGTGGAGAAACAGAAGTTATAAATTGGAAAACAAATTTGTCATTATTTGAAAAACTGATTATCGTTTAGTAAATTATTCCCCTGGAGAGGAGGAGGAGAAGAAGAGTTATTGTAGTGCGCCTTCTGGTTGTTTGGAGAGATTGCGTGTGCACGGATGAATGCTGGGCTGAGTGCAGGCATGCATTTATGCACAGTGTGACAGTGGTGACCCCGACATAGGACAAGGTTTTTTTTTCGTACCCCCTCCAAGGAAAAAGAAAAAGATTTCTATTTGTACCCCTCCAGAAAGAAAAAAAAAGATTTCCCCTCCAAGGAAAAATTAAGGGAGGAAAGAGTATTATTGATTGGTGTGATTATTGTTTGTAGTCTTTATTTTTCATTTGTTTCTGTATGTGTGTGTTCGAATGCTGTTGATTTCTTTTGTTTGCTCTACTCTGTTAGGGTTGGTTTTTTTTTTTTTTGGTAGGATTTCTTTTTGACCCTTTCCCCCCTCAGGACTGATAGCCTCAACCTCCTCTTGCTCGTACCTGGCAGCAAGGGGGCAGGGCGTTAAGGTGTCGTTGTCCTTCCCCTAGATTAGATTTTATTTTGTCCCCTTCCCCAGGACTGATAGCCCCAACTTCTTCCTGCTCTAATTTAGCAGGGGGGGGGGGGGGGGGGGGGGGGCATGGCGTTGGGGAGTCGATAGTCCCACCCTCTCTCATTACTATCTAATTCTTTATCTTTCCTCTCGTTTTATTTGGATTTTCCCCCTTACCCTCTGAGTGTGGGATCGACTTCACCTCCGTCACTCAACTAGTGTAGGTGGTGGAGTGGATTTCCGCTCACTCCAAATAAACATCTTTTCTTGATTGTCTTTTGGGTTGTTTTTTGTGTGTGTTTTTCTGATTGTATATTTATTAGATTAATTGTTTATTGCGTTGAGTTTTAGTATATTGTGTGTATTATTATTTGAATACTTCCCCGTCTCCAGCTTTACGGGAGACAGTTGCCATTAGGGTGCTGTTTGAGGGCCTCTTTCGCTTTTTCCTATTTCCTCTTTCTATACCGGACCTGTCTATTCTTTCATTTCTTTTTCACCCCCTTTAAAAAAAATCTCCAAACCTTCTCTTCAATAGGCACCTATCTAGTTTTTTTTCATCATTGTCATCTTTTAGGTAGGATTTCCATTAGTGTACGTTTTCTCCCCCTCTTTTTAATTGTTCGTTGATTCATTTGTTTTGTAACTTTGTATTCACTTATTGTGTAAGGCGATTCATTTGTTTTGTAAACTCATCTATTTTGTTTTACCAAGAAACTAAGTAAGAAAGTAACTACTACAATAAGAACAGTTAAGAACATAAACAGTATAAAGAATTTATTTCCGGGAAAAAACTTTATATTTCTCTGTTTTCTTTTCATTCGGAAAAAAGAGTTATTAGTACTGCATTTCATTTTTTTAGCTGTCTTTTTCCCTTTCGGGAAAAATATTGGTGAAAATCTCTTTTGGAAAGATCACATTGTCACTTCATATTAGTGCTTCTCTTTTGTAAGCCTTTCTTATTTTTCTGTTTATACTGGCATTTAAATTCTTTATTTGTACATACTGTAACAAAGTGTTTTTTTAAACGTATATAACATCACATATCGCCTTATTTTAATCATATTTAGTCATTGTTTCTTGTTTGTTTGTGGTAAATTATTCATGATGGAAAATTTTGATGAATATGTACGACAGGCCGAGCGTTTAGGCTTTAAAGGTGATAAATTAGCAAACTATGTCCAACAATGTCTGGATAGGGCAGAGAGAGAGAGAGAGAGAGAGAGAGAGAGAGAGAGAGAGAGAGAGAGAGAGAGAGAAAAACAGAGACAACTAGAAGAAAAAGATAAAGAACGACAAGAAAAAGGTAAAGAACGACAAGAAAAAGATAAAGAACGACAAGAAAATCTAAAAAGATTAGAGTTTGAAGAGAAAAAACTACAGAAAGAGATGGAACAAAATCAAAGAAAACTAGAGTTAGAGGATAAGGATAAGGAACGGCAATCTAAACTGAGACAACTTGAATTAGAGACTGATGCGGAAAGTAAAAGATTACAGGCATCGAGAGAACTTCCACCACCTCCATCGGTCGGTTCCGCGAGTACATTTCATCCGAAGTCAACATACATTCCGAAGTTGCCGCCGTTCGAAGAAAAACCCGACGATATTGACAGTTTTCTTTTTCGGTTCGAGAACCACGCTACTTCTTGTGGTTGGCCGAAGGAGAAAATGGACGTTGTTTATCGCGTCGCTGTTTAAGGGAAGTGCTTTGGCACTATACCACACACTTGCGGCAAAGGAAGGCTTGACTTGGGATCAATTAAAAGAAGAACTCTTAAAGAAGTTTCAGTGTTCAGCTGACCGTTTTCGTGAGCGTTTCCGATCATTCGTCCTGACAAGGGAGAATCATTTCCGTCTTTTTTGATAAGAATGAGTCATTGTTTGGACAGATGGATAGACCTAACAAAGACGAATAAAACTTTCGAATCACTGCGAGATTTGCTACTTCGAGAGCAACTTTTTCAAAGCGTCAGCAAAGATTTGGCCACTTTTCTTAAGGAAAGACAGTTCGATAGCGTTGATGAAATGTGTCAGATGGCGGATCAGTACTGTATTGCTCATCTGGATAAAGGTGTTGCCCGCAAGGAAAATTCGTCCCTTTTCGAGTCTCACGCGGCATTTCAGATACATTCTGGGCAAGGAAACTATAGAAGAGCAAATCACGCTTCATTCCAAGGTCCGCACTCTTACACGTCTTTTGGCAACAGACAGCGACCTTTCCGTGGTCAAGGCCATGTCGGTTCTGGCGATTTCCGTCAGTGCCAATATTCACCACCGGAAAGACCTTTTCCTTTCCGAGGGCGTGGTGAACAACAACCGCGAAGACCCTTTGGTCCAGTGCGTGGTCAAGGTCGAGGTTCACAGACTAATGGTAACAGTATCCGCAACAACATGCGTTACCATTTTTGTGACGGCAAATTCCATTTGAAACAGGACTGTCCTTTCAAAGGAAGTGGAGCAAAGACTGGATTTGTTTCCACTACATGTGAAGAAGGTCTTGTTTTGGCACCAGATCAGTCCATTGATGGTCTTCTTTTGGAGGATTGTGCCATTAATGGTTTACAAGGTTCTGTTTTGCGAGATACAGGTTGCACCACAGCTGGTGTAAGGAAATCTTTTGTTCTACCAGACCAATATCTTGACAGTGTTCAGAGATGCAGATCGTTTGGTGGCAAAATTGAAACTTTTCCACTTGCAAAAATTTCCGTTGATACACCATACTACTCCGGGTTGCTTACCACCTGTGTTATTGAGAATCCAGTTTGCGATTTGATTTTGGGAAATCTACCAGGTGTTGTGACAGTACATGGTGGTGCCGGAGGATCTTTCGTTCTTTGTCTCATCAGTACAAGGTCAAAAGTTGTAGAGCAGGGAAAACCCACAAAACCGCTCAAGGTTTCAAAACTGAATGAACTAAAAGTTACGCCAGATGTTTTGAAGACCATGCAGAGAAGCGACGAGACATTGACGACTATACTTTCTACTGCAAAGCAGAGTGTCTCTGACAGACCAACGGACAAGCCGACGTACATACTGGACTCTGACATCCTCTACAGGCATGTACCTGGACAAGACAACAAACAGATTGTGGTTCCCAAACCACTGAGGGAAACAGTATTACATACGGCCCATGATGCATTGTTCGCAGGTCATTGTGGCATCAAGCGAACGTTAAAAAGAGTTCTGGATTCATTTTTTTGGCCAGGGGTCACAAAAGAAGTCACACAGTATTGTCGTTCTTGTGACATTTGCCAGAAAACATCTCAAAAAGGTCGCGTCCCATGTGCACCTTTGCACAAAATGCCCCTAATTTCGGTTCCCTTTCGGATGGTGGCCATTGACCTTGTTGGCCCTTTCCCACCATCTTCCTCGGGAAATCGGTATATCCTCACTTTGGTCGACACGGCGACAAGATTTCCCGAAGCAATTCCCCTGAAGAAAATCGATACCGTATCTGTCGCTGAGGCACTGCTGTCTCTTTTTTCCAGAGTAGGACTTCCCGAGGAAATTCTGTCAGATTGCGGGACACAGTTCATTTCAGACCTCATGAAGGAAATATACAGACTGCTGTCGATCTCTTCTGTTTCAACCACGTCATACCATCCCCAGTCCAATGGAATGGTTGAAAGATTTAATGGAACATTAAAGTCCATGTTGAGAAAAGTCACAAGGCAGGAGCCCCAAGAATGGGATCGTTTCATACCTGCGTTGCTCTTTGCATACAGGGAACTGCCGAACGAAACTTTGGGGTTTTCGCCTTTTGAACTGCTTTTTGGACACTCACCGCGGGGTCCTTTGGATCTGTTAGTCACACAGTGGACGAACAAGACGGACATATCTGAAGACAAGAACGTTTACCAATACGTCTATGACCTGCATAACCGAATAAAAGATGCATGTGAACTTGCCCAACAGTCAGCTGACAGGAAAACTGATTTGTATAAGGACTTTGCTGACAGGAAAGCAAAGGCACGTTCATTCAGTGTAGGTGACAAGGTACTTGTCCTGCTGACAGACGAGCACAACAAACTTCGTGTCATGTGGAAAGGTCCTTTTGATGTCATTGAAAAACTTTCTGGAGTGAACTACAAAGTGAAAATGGCAAATGCTGAAAAGGTGTTCCATGTAAATATGCTAAAAAAGTATGTTGAACGTACAAATGTTGCCATTAATGAGTCAATTGAATGGATATGTCCAGTGTCTGGAATAGACATGGCTGTTACAGAAATCATTGATTCTGATTTTGTACCTGATGTCACATACAGAGACAGAGCAAAGACTGTGCAAACAACAAATGTGGGATTGTTAACATCTACCAGTATAGATGATACTGTACCTCTGCCCACTCTTTCTGTCCAGGGAGAAACTTATCGTGATGTTGTTGTGTGTGATGATCTGTCTTTGATTCAGATGGAACAATTGGAAGGTATTTTGAAGGACTTTCAGGATGTTCTGACTGATACCCCAGGGACAGTGACAGCAATTGAACCCCATACTATTCACTTGAGTACGGAAAACCCAGTTCGAGTCAAGCCATACCCTCTCCCATTTGCGAAAAAACAGGTTGTCGAGAGAGAGATTCAAGTTATGCTCGGGTTGAAAGTTATTGAACCGTCCTCGTCACCATACAGCTCACCCGTTGTATTGGTGGACAAACCTGATGGCTCGGTGCGGTTTTGCATCGATTACAGGAAGTTAAACAAAATCACTGTGTTTGATGCAGAACCTATCCCAGACATTGAGGAACTTCTTTGTCAACTGTCAGAAGGAAAATATTTTGTCAAAATAGATTTGACTAAAGGATATTGGCAAATCCCAATGGCTGAAGCAGACAAGGAAAAAAACAGCTTTTCAGACACCTTTTGGTCTGTTTCAATGGACGAAGATGCCATTTGGTTTACAAAACGCCCCAGCTTCTTTTGCCAGAATGATGCGCGCACTAAAATTTCATGAGTGTGGAGCAGTAAGTTTTTTGGATGACATTTTGCTTGCTGCAAAGTCATGGAATGATCTTCTGGAAAACTTGAGAGCTGTTTTTTGTAAACTCCGGAATTTTGGTCTGATGGCTAGACCGTCCAAAATTCGTGCTGGATTCCAGACTCTTGAGTTTTTGGGTCATGTCATTTCTGTTGGGAAAATGACACCAGAGGAAAAGAAAGTAGAAAAGATCTTGGCCTTGAAGAGACCCAGTACAAAGAAACAGATCAGATCACTCATTGGATTGTTGTCCTATTACAGAAGATATGTACCGCACTTTGCGTCCTTGACAGCCCCTTTGAGTGACTTAACAAAAGGAACAAAAAACAAAAGTATTGTCTGGTCAGATGAGTGCCAGAAAGCTCTGGAATGTGTTCAAAACATCCTCAATTCATTCCCTGTGCTGCTTTTGCCCTCTCTTTCAGAGGATTTTGTTTTGAGAACTGATGCCAGCTCCAAAGGCATGGGAGCTGTACTATTGCAGGAAAAGAATGGATTGTTACACCCTGTGCAATATGCAAGTAAAACGTTCTCTAACACACAAGTCAAGTACTCAACAATTGAGAGGGAGTGTCTAGCCATTGTTTGGGCTTGTGAGAAATTTGCCTGATTCCTGACTGAAAGACAGTTTCGGTTACAAACCGACCACAGGCCATTGACATTTTTGCAGTCGTCCAAGACCAAAAATAGCAGGCTGTTAAGATGGGCTTTTATTGCAGAAGTTCAATTGTGACATTGAGCCATTACCTGGCACTCAGAATATCATGGCAGATTTTCTGTCTCGTGCGTGAGTGCACAGTATCCTTCGTGCTGCTGTAACTGCTGTTTGTTTTCATTGTGGACAGACTTTTTTTTATTCTGCTGTTTGTTTTCATTGTGGAAAGACTTTTTTGACATTTTGGCAGGGTTATGTCTGCTACTGTCAATCTGAATTGATAAGTAGTTGTGACTGATCTTTTCTCTAAAAGTACATATGTATTGGCATTGGTGGCTCTTTGTAGGATGCTGTTTTGTGAATGTGTGCAGAATACTTCATTTGATGTCTTACAAGTGTTTTTTTTTCTCACGTCAGTCCATTGTGAAGAATGAAAAAATGTTTAACTTTCGAGTGGACTACTATATTGTATATTTTTGCTTGAACAAAGACTTTTCACTTGCCAAATTTTTCTCATCAAGTGAGTCATGAGGAAATTCTTATTGTGCGAGGATGTTGGGGAAAAAGGCAAGAAAAACTATGTTTACATTTTGGTATACATAAACATGATTGGCATTTGGAATAATCAGTATCATTATATGTTCTTCGTGTCTATGTAACTTGTGATTTGTGATGGAGTATAAGTCTGGTTTTTGTTGTTGTTGTTGTTTGTTTTTTTTTAAAGGGGGAAAACTGTTTTTGCATTTTTTTCCCCTAAGATTTTGAAATGTGATTTTCGATCTTTAAGATGTTCATGAAGGTTAGTTCTATGCATTAATGGCAACTCCTGAATGATGAAAAATTGATGATTGATGGCTGAAGTTGTATATTAACTAGATATGTATGTGTATTTTTAAAAACATTTCTTGGCGAAATTTTTTTTCACCCCGGATGGGGGGTGTCATGTGATGTAGCCTCACATGGCGACATGTGACGTTCCATCGCGTACGCCCTTATTTGTTATAAAGCATTTCCCTAGGTAGGGAAAAGAAAAGGTAAAAGAAACAATAATTACGTGGCCTGACCAGTGTGATCGGTGTCGCTGGTGGCTATAGACGTAGGGCGATTATTGGTTGAATGGACGGACGTTGTCCATTGGTCAGCAAACAAGGGCTGGTAATGCGCAGAGTTAGACGAGTACTCACTGAATGTGAGCGCAGGAGGGAAAAAGAAAGTATAGGAAGGAGATGGCTTGGGGACACTGACCGGACAGGTTGTTTGAAGAACGAGTTCCACCTTCAATTCACCACTACCAGGTGAGGTATAGACAGATGGGGAGAGAAAAAAAAGAGAGTTAAGAAAAGGGAAAAAGGGAAAAGAATTTATCATTATTCGGATTTTTAAATAGATTACTTAACGGACTTCATTCGTGTTTCAGCCCTTCCCGGTGCTGTGGCAGCACCAGTAACTGTGGCAGTTGTGTGACAACAGTGTTGTGGCAGCATCTGATTGCGAAGAGGTCGACAACTGCTGGAGTCGTGAGAAGATTTAAAGAATCTGTCATGTTGTCCCACAATGAATGTTAAATGTCCCCCCCCCCCCCTTAGATTGGAACTCACTTGATATATCTATATTTTAAGCCATCTTTTTGATTCTTCTTTGAAAGTGTAAATATTGTTTCTCCAGTGAGGAGGAAAAACTGTTGAAAGAAGTATCTGGGAAAAAGTATATAAAATGAAATGAAATTTGGTCCCAACTAGTGGATCTGTGGAATGCTTGTGCCTCCACTGGAGTGGAGAAACAGCAGTTATAAATTGGAAAACAAATTTGTCATTATTTGAAAAACTGATTATCGTTTAGTAAATTATTCCCCGGAGAGGAGGGGGAGAAGAAGAGTTATTGTAGTGCGCCTTCTGGTTATTTGGAGAGATTGCGTGTGCACGGAGTGAATGCTGGGCTGAGTGCAGGCATGCATTTATGCACAGTGTGACATACTTAAGATATTCACAGTAGATTAGATCTGAAAACTAAAGATATAGGTAAGCGTTCAATTACGTCTCCAATTCCTCCATGGGAACTGAACAGAGCAGATTTTGACTTTTCCAATGACGATTTAAAAAAGAGTGATAACCCTCATCTACTTGCTGTTTCTTTTCGATCTCATGTTCATTCAAATTATTCTAACCATTTGAAGGTATATACCGGATGGTTCTCTTATTGACACTAATGTGGGGGTGCTGGGTTTGTAATACCTGGACTAAAGAAAGAAAAATCGTTTCATATTGGTGCAGGTCATTCTATTTTCACTGCAGAACTGGTAACCATTCTCATGGCTCTGTGTTACATTGTTAATCTTCCTAGGTTGTATTTCCAATACTTTTTTGTGTTGACTCTAAGTCTGTCTTATTTACACTGAAATCCATGAAGTCTCAGTCAGCAAGACGTGAGAATGCACTGGGGCGTTTGCAAGCTGGGCAAAATCAGCCTGATGTCGCCCGACACTTCAACGTGAGCCAGATCACCTTCAGCAAGCTTCTGAGTCGTCATCGCATCAGCTGCTCTACGCTAGAACGACCACGACCTGGAAGACATTTGGCAGCAACTCCAGCTGAAGACCACTACATCCAGAACAGGGTCTAGTTTTCAGATGAGTCTTTCTTCCTGCTCCAGCGCCATGACAGGAGGAGGTGGGTGTACTGCAGACATGGCGAGCGCTTTACCCAGAACTGCGTGGATGAGGCATCTGCCCAAGGTGGTGGAGGCGTCATGGTTTGGGGGCCATTCACTGCGCTGGCAGGAGTCTCCTGGTGTGAGTCTGAGGCACGCTGAACGCCTAGCGGTATGTGGCTGAAATTCTCCAGCCTCATGTCCTGCCCCTTATGGCCGGGTCGCGCACATTGTTCCAACAGAACAATACCAGGCCTCATACTATGCGACTAAAAATGCAAACCTTCGCCAACAACATCATCAACTTTTTTCCTTGGCCCTCAGTGTCGCCCGACCTCAACCCCATTAAGCACATATGGGATGAACTGGACAGACAAGTCTGGGCGTGAGTGCACGCTCCTGACAACGTCAGTGAGCTGTTCACCACCCTCCAGGAAGAGTGGGACACCATGCCAGCAGAGGTGATCCACAATGTGATCTGCTCCATGCCAGCCAGCTACTGGGCTGCTGTTGCTGCAGTGTTGGACATACCCCTAACTGAGTCCTCGCTGCCTGAAACTGTGTGTCAGTGAAGTGAACGGTACAGATACTGGAAATTAAACAGGAATTGATGACCTTTAGCACAAATAAAACTCTGCTATAAAATGATTTCAATGGAATTTCTTCATTTCTTCATCAAAAGTATGCGTTTGTTTTTTCTTAACAATTTATATACATATATACATACAGACATATGTACACACATATGTACATACATAGATACGTACGTACATACATACATACATACATACATACAGACAACATACATACATACATACATACATACATACATACATACATACATACATAAGGTAAGGTAATGTTGCTTATAGCCCAGCCAACCGCAAAAAGGGCCATATCAGGGCTGTCACCGTGTTGTAGTCAACTCACGAGTCATTCATTCACACAACCCTTTGAAATACATCTAAATCTTCTAAAAAGACTATCTAAATTTTGTTAAAAAATTTTCCCATTGTAAACAACATGCATACATACGTACATACAGTAGGTAAGGTAATGTTGCTTATAGCCTAGCCAACCACAAAAAGGGCCATATCAGGGCTGTCACCGCGTTGAAGTCAACTCAAAAGTCATTCATTCACACAACCCTTTAAAATACATCTTCTAAATCTTCCAGAAAGGCACTCTAAATTCTTTTAAAAATCATTCCACTGTAAACAACATACATACATACATACATACATACATCAACATAGCATACATACATACATACATACATACATATATCCATGCATACATACATACATACATGCATACATACATGCATACATACATACATACGCACATACATACATGCATGCATACATACATAAATACATACATACATACATACATACATACATACATACATACATACATACATACATACATACATACATGCATACACACACACATACACACTTACGTACGTACGTACATACATACATAAGTTAAAATGTGAGCGAGCCATGATGCAAATAGAAGCTCCATTAGAATGCCTTGCCTTCGAAGAAACACGGAAACATAGCTGTTTAGGTTAGAAGACAATAAGAAAATATTCATTCTTAGAGAGAGAGCGAGAGAGAGAGAGAGAGAGAGAGAGAGAGAGAGAGAGAGAGAGAGAGAGAGAGAGAGAGGAGAGGAGGAGGCTCCAGTGTCTTGGCCACATGGGAAAGGTAAGCAGATGTAATTTCGCTTTCATGATTAGGCCATATATTTGAAAAGTACTTTTATTCTGTTGAACTACTTAAGATGTTTACTTTCAGGTATAGTAACACGTGGTACTGGGAATCAGGATCTGTTGCTTACTACTGGCACCCTGTAACTGAAGCTCTGCTAGAAGATGTTGATGCATGTGGATATGTATCTATCTCTCAAAATCTCTTCAGTTTCTCCATCAAAAAATGTTCAAGGATACTCCCTTCACTTGCATTTTGTCTGTGCGAAATCTTCTCTAAAACAGTCTGGCACATCACTCTTCCTGTATCCAACATGACCACACTGTCACCTGTCTCAATCGTGACGTGTCCTTTGCAGCACGTGATACACACCATGCTGGCCTGTGACATGCAAAGTGTCTGCAGAAGACTGGACATGACTGGAGAATGGTACAGTGTGAAGTGTGATATGCCTGGGGAAGTGGCACAGCCCTATTTCTCTTGTGCTGTGACTGGGGAATTCGTCCCCTACAGTCTGCTGTGTGACTTTAGAGAGGACTGTCCTGGTGGAAATGATGAAGACTTCTGTGAGCACCCAGCGTGTCAGCAAAACAAAATACAGTGTGGACAGCAGCAGGTGTGTTCTCTCTGAGCCACGGTAACTCGTGCAATTGCCGACTTATTTGTATATCCACAATAAATGAAAGACACATAATTGAATGATCGAATTAGTACTCGAGTGGGCAGGAAGGGGGTAGGTGGGTGTTGTTTTCTATTGTCTAATAATTCATGATTTTATTCAGCCAAGTGCACAGAAATACCCTAATCTCCGTCTGTCTATATGTCTGTCTGTCTGTCTGTCTGTCTGTCTCTGCCTGTTTATTGGTCTCTCTCTATATATATGTCTCTCTGTCTCTGTCTCTGAACTTTATTTTGATTATGTCTTATTTTGTGTACACCACTGTGTGCAGTGCCCATCTGTCTCTATTCAGCTGTCTTCCCCACCACTGTTCAATCTCTCTGTACTCTACGTCCCACCCCCACCCATCCACCCCTGCCCCCAGGCCCCAATGCCCTCTCCTTCATTTTATAAGTGATAGCAGTGTGGAACCAAGAAACTTACTGAGGAGGCAAAGTGCATGATCAACCTTTCCCTAAGGTCAGATCCTTTGGTCGGATCTTGGTTGCCACTAGAAACCGTCGTTCCTTTCTCCCACTTCATTTCAACATACACATTCACTTCTCTGGTGTTGTGTCTGAAGTAAGTGTGTGACAGACCACTTCTCTCCCATCTCTTCACATAACTCATTCACCTGTGTAATCGGTATTGTATACTGAGTAAGTAATACGTTGGATTGTGTTTTGTGTTAATGTTTGTTTTGACATGAATAAGATATGCAAATGTAAAGTACTTGTATCCAGAAAGGCCCATCTCTAGACATACGACTTTATGGAAATCTATGTTGTTTGCTGTGTATACTTCATGTACAAGGACTCTCTCTCTCTCTCTCTCTCTCTCTCTCTCTCTCTCTCTCTCTCTCTGTGTGTGTGTGTGTGTGTGTGTGTGTGTGTGTGTGTGTGTGTGTGTGTGTTCATAATACATACTCTCAGTGTGTGGATTTGCATCACCTGTGTAATGGTTATGAAGACTGCAAGACAGGCATGGATGAAACAGGATGTGATTGGCATAGTATGATAACGACAATAACTACCAGCAAACCACCAGTTCTGGTAAATTTTGACAAGCCTGGAGCATTCACTACGGTTCCTCTACCTGGAAACATGACTAATTGTCCAGAAACTCACTTTCAGTGTCATGGTGGTGATTACTGTCTACCTGTCTACGTCAGGTGTAATGACGTCAATGATTGTCCAAATCATGAGGACGAGGAAATTTGCAGTTCTTACAAATGCCCAGGATTCTACCGATGCCGTGGTAGTGACCGCACACCATGTGTGCACGTGTATCATTTATGTGACAGTCTACCACAATGCCCACAGCATGATGATGAACTGATGTGTGACATGACGTGTCCTGAGTCATGTACGTGTTATGGTCTGACCTTCATCTGTAGACACACTTTCCACACCAGCTCTTTTCCACTTCTGCGCTACCTGGACGCCAAGGAGAGCGGGCTACAGCAGGTTGATGTTGCAGACCATATCATGTTGGTCCATCTGGGTGCTAGGGGCTGCCGGTGGAGCAATGTCTCTGCGTTTGAACTGCCCAATCTTCACAGCTTGGATTTAAGTGGCAATCTGATCACCCATGTCAGTTTCATTTTTTCTGTGAAAACACCTAATCTTCAAAGACTGAATCTGGCAGGTAATCCTATCTCCCAAAGTATGTTTGATCTGAGAAGAAGGCATCAGTTGCATTCTTTGAGAGTTTTCAATTTTTCCAGAGTCAAACTCCATTCTCTTAGGCTAGACGACTTGTCGCTGATGCTGCCAAACTTAGAAACTTTGGATTTATCTCAAAATGAAATAAGATCTCTTCGGGGCAAACACTTGTTTCCCAATCTGCGTGTTCTAGACATGGAGGGGTGTCCTGTTCTTGACTTTACTCCAGACTTCATGAAAGATATGAGAAGTTTGACCCACGTGTTTGCAGACAACACCAAACTGTGTTGTTCAGCTAACTTTCCTCTTGCGAGAATTTATTAAAATCAAACATTTATCGTCTGGCTCTTGGAGCATCTGCTGTGATTGCTGTTTGTGGAAACTTATGTAGTTTAATTTATCGTTTGTGTTTTTTGTCAGAGGGATCAAAGTGGGCTTTGCTGTCTTTATACTTCACCTTTGTATTTCTGACTGTCTGATGGGAGTGTACTTATCCTGCATAGGAGTGGCTGATCGGGTTTTTTCTGGCGTGTACGTCTGGAGAGAAACTGAGTGGAAGAAGAGTGAAGTTTGCAGTGTTGTCGGATTTTCAGCTTTTATCTCTTCTGAGGTGTCGGCTTTGCTCATCTGTCTGATTACGTTAGATCGATTTCTCGTGATCCGCTTTCCATTCAGTCAGATTCGATTCGGAGCCAAATCAGCTCACACAGCCTGTTTAATCACATGGATAGTAGGGCTTGTCTTGGCGAGTGTACCTCTGCTTCCTGCAACGTCACACTGGGAGTTCTATCATCAGAAGGGTATTTGTATTCCATTGCCTGTTACCAGAGCAGAGTTTGCTGGTCATGGTTACTCCTTCAGCATCATGATCATCTGTAACTTGGTCCTCTTTCTGTTGATAGCTGTGGGGCAGTGTCTGATTTACTGGTCAGTAAGAGCTAATGCTATGCCTGACCATGGAACAGAGACCAGGATCAGAAGCACTGTGAGTGTGAAGTCAAAAGAAGTCATCATCGCCAGACGTCTTTTGTTCATTGCAATGTCAGACTTTCTGTGCTGGTTTCCTATTGGTGTGTGTGGTGTGTTGTCAGTCAGTGGTGTCGTCATTCCAGGGGAGGTCAATGTTGCCATGGCCATTTTTGTGTTGCCACTAAATTCAGCACTCAATCCATTTCTTTATACTCTGAATATTCTCTACGAAAAACGACGAAAAGCAAAAGAACTCCGTTTTCAGAAGTTTCTCCATGCTTATCAAAGAAAGATGTGTTGAAAGAGGGACCATTGTGAAACTATGGCCCTGAAGTCCTTTGTGGCAGCGCTGCCTCTAATGGGGGCTTCAGTTCCTCTTGGCTGATCGTTGACACAGCTACAATATCGACTGGAAGCTAGTAGTTGTTTGTAAACATGTTGTCCAGAATTTTCTTAGATGAAATACTTTACATTTACTTTGTACATGTTTCCAGGACAAACAAATGTATTTCTTGTCACTCTTCCCGTTCAGTGAAGAATGGCTTGATCATGGTCCAATCAAAGATATACTGTTCTAAGCAAGTTATGCCCAGATAATTCATTTTCTTAGCACTGGTTAAGATACCGTTTTTGTTGTTTGTCTGTTTGTTTGTTTTTGTTGTTGTTGTTCTTGTTTGTTTTTGTTTATTGGATGGCGGTCCTGACTTAATTTGGCAGTTCTAGACATTTCAAAATAAAATACAAAAAAACAATATCCCATATTCTGTCTTATTTCCCATGTCCTATCAGTGACATTGCCGCCATGCTGTTCATTCAGGCTCCTCATCCACATCCACAGCCTGGCATGTCCTGCTACAGCCCCATCATCAGCATTCCACAGGGAGCTGTCAGTGTCAAGTTGTCATGAATTAACCCACCAGAAGACACACTGTACTGCTGGCGAGTCACATTGGTGGTGTTCAGTGGAGCCTGTTCTGATCCAACATATCCAGAAAATGAACGACTAAGCCCCTTACATGCAACAATGATTGCTGAGGGCGCCACCATATCCTTTCAATGACAGTCTCCATAAACTTGCTGATATTGGAGACTCCACACCAAATTCGTCAAGAGCATAGACGTGGAAAGAAAACTTAAACTGAAGTCACAGCGACAGCAAGGCATGGAGAGCAATAGAATTTGAGACTTTTTTTTTCATGGTGACTGTGGAGAATGAGGATGACGCAGATGATGCTATGGATTTCCAGTCTGGTCTGTCACTTCTTGACAGGCTGTATAATACGTTTACTGTCATAGTATCCTTCGACGTCAACCAGACCTGCGAGATACAGATACCTGCAGTGTTGGTTAGGAAACATGAGCAGCACCTTCAGAGACGCACCCATTGGGTGGAGGTAACTTGGGTGTGGTCCGATTCTTCCCAGTTTAGCTCAGTGCAGACTCAACTCGGGGTAGGAGTCTATCAGGGCAGAAAATTCACAGAGGTATATACGTCTGATGAGAGTTAAACCCTAGAAGCCTGGACCCCACACCATCCCCACCCCAACCCTATCCTCCTATACTCCCACATACGGCCACTCACTCTACAGTGATGTCGTCACTTTATCCCAAGCACGCTTTACCTTGGCTACCCCTATCTCCATTCCACCATTCCCTAAACTCTTTCTCTTCTCCGTTCACCACTTTCTCACTCAAAATGCCCTGACGACTCTAATCTGTGCTTTTGGTCTATCTCAGCTTGACTATTGTAACTCCCTCCTTGCTGGTTGTCCCTCAGGGCTCATCTCTAAACTTCAAAAAGTTCAGAGCAATGCCGCCCGTCTGATCTCCCGCTCCTCTAGATCTGATCACATATCACAAATTCTGTCATCCTTACACTGGCTTCCTATTCAGCCTCACATTGACTTTCAAGTTCTCCTCCTGGTTTTCAAATCACTGAATAATCTGGCTCCCTATTACCTCTCTGACCCCCATCATCTCTATGTTCCGTCTCGCAACTTACACTCATCCACCGATTCTGGTCTGCTTCGGCTTCCCTCTGCTCGCCTGAAAACCTCAGGCCAGCGATCTTTCTCTTACCTGGCACCTGCTCTGTGGAATGGTCTGCCTTCTTCTCTGCCTAACACGGACTCTTTAAAGACTTTTAAAACCTCCCTAAAGACACATATTTTCCCCTGGACTGATTAACGATATCTATTTACCTCTGTGAGCGAGTCTGCTTATCTTGACGCGCTCGTATGTTCTTCAATTTAATGTCCTTCCACTGAAAGTGATTCAGACAATAGTGAGTTTGTAAGTGAATGAGAATAAGTGGATTTGTCTATAATAAGGTTAACAAAAATTGAATAGTGAGTTTGTGAGTGAATGAGAATAAGTGGATATGTCTGTAACAAGGCTTATAAAAAATGCAATAAAAATGTATCCTTTTCGTCCTACGTATTGTCATGTACCCCATCTTGATCCTAATTATATAAATAAATAGATAAACTAGTAACAATGAGCAACTGAATTACCAAATCAATAAATTAACAATTTTACAAATAAACACTCAGTGAACTATTCAATAAACCTTTACATACAGATTGAAGAACAGGATAATTGTTAAGTATGCTAGATAAAGACAAAGGAGTTGATCCATCGGTGAAACCATCAATACCCAATTTCTTAAAAATGTCTTGTGTTTTTGAACAATGTGTCAATATATGATTGACGCTCAAGGATTCACCGCACATACGTCTGACATTGTTACAATATTTTGTTTTGATTGAATTTAAATGAAGTTTATGAATAAGACTCTCAATCTCTCTAGGTGAGCAAATAAAACGCTTGGATGATCTGTTTTTGTTGTCTCTGTCATATTGATTAAAACAATTACGACTATACTGTATGTCTGTATTTAACAATAAGATTGTAGTTTTTCGTGAGATTTTCTATTAATAATTGAAAAGCATTCTGTTAAATCTAATGGAACATTTACAGACACAGCATCATTACTATTTTGGGCTGCTTGTGTTGCAGCTCGATCTACTCTTTCGTTTCCACATATGCTGCAGTGAGAAGGCACCCAGCAAAAAGTCACAGTAGTTCCTTTGATTGAAAGAAGGTATATTAAATGATTTATTTCAATTATCATATCTTGGCGTATGCGTGAATTGGGAGACTTTATCGAAAGAAGCGCTGCTTTGGAATCAGCACATATTAAAAGTTGACTATTATTTATGGGAAAAGTTAGTATGAAATCCAAGGACTTTAATATAGCAAATAGTTCTGCACTGTATATAGGTAAGCTGTTACCAAGATAAAATAACTTTTGAATTGTAAACTAGGGATTACGAAAGCTGCTCCTGATTTTAAATTATCAAGCACTGAACCATCTGTATATATTTCAAATGATTATTGTGATTATTTTCTAAATTAGAGCATACGTGAGTTTTTAAAAGATTAGGTGAGTCATTTGTTTGATAAATCTGTGTATTCTATATCAAAGATTGCTGTTGAATATTCCCATTTTGGCATTAGAGAAAACGTTGGATTTTTAGCAATGTTATTTTGATCTATATTAGTTTTTTCTCAGAAGATCACAAGAATAAGAGCAGATAGATTTTGTTGAAAGTATGTTTTGAGCACGCTTAAAAAAAGTCCTTTTCCGAATCTAAGCACACCTCTTGAGAACATTTTTTTTTTTGTGAGAAACTTTTCAAAACAAACTTTGAAGCAGAAGCTTTTCGGAAAAGTCTGTGAGTGGTAAAACGCCCACCTCATTGTATGTCCCTAAATTTGATGTATGTGTGGGGATTCCAAGGACAGTTTATAAGCTTTGCAATCAACACTTTGAAGTTCATTTAAAAGATATTGAGGTGCATTAAAAAAATTCTTGAACGAACTAAAGCCTTTGCTAAGATGGTTAATGTTATGCAATCTTGAGCCCAGGATTGTTTAAAGGAAGTTTAAGCTTTTCCTTGCTTTGTTTAGAATGTAATCAATGTGAGCATTCTACGTAAGTTTGCTACTTAATATGACTCCTATGAATTTAACGTTTTTATCATAGTTTAAAATGATACCATCCAATGTAGATTTCGGTTGCTTTTCTGGATCATAAGCAAAGTTGAAGAGCATCATCTGACTTTCTTCTGTTGAAAGGGAAAGCCCATTTTCATGTAAGAAATTGTTCATTTTATTAAGCTCATGCTGGTATTTGATTTTGATGTAATTCAGAGATCGTAGAGAAGTACGGCTCGTGTGTCTTTCTGCATGTGTGTGGGTTTTGTTTTTCGTGTGTGTGTGTGTGTGTGTGTGTGTGTGTGTGTGTGTGTGTGTGTGTGTGGTGTGTGTGTGTGTGTGTGTGTGTGTGTGTGTGTGTGTGTGTGTGTGTGTGTGTGTGTGTGTGCGCGTGCATGCGTGCGTGTGTGCGTGCGTGTGTGTGTGTGTGTGTGTGTGTGTGTGTGTGTGTGTGTGCTTTGAGTTAGAATGTTTCTGTATAATGCGCTTTGGGCTCTCGCGAGGTAAAGCGCTCTGCAAATATCCCTTTACATTACATTAATTCCTCCCCAATGCAATTGCTCATAGGTTTTGTTGGGGTGGGGGTTTTTTTTGGAAAAAAGGGAAATATTTTTAGGAGAAATGGTAGAATGTTCAGTATTTAAGCACAATGAAAGCGACAAAAAATCTTTGATCAGCAGATTTTTAAGGTTAGAAAGTTTGATGAGTTTCTTATTGCAAGGGTGAAGTGTGCGAGAAGGTACATAAGATGCGAGTCTTTCGGAAAGATAAAACGAAAAAGTATCATTGCAATCCTTCAAAAAAGCACTAGGAGCAGATGGAATTGCAGCAGACATCTACAAAAATGGGGGCGAGGTACTCCTGGAAAAGCTGACCCAACCTCTTCCATATAAGGTAAGAG
>CM065717.1:92185072-92190072 GCA_033310375.1 Conus canariensis
GACCAGTCTACGACATGATTAAACACAGTGTTTTACCTTTTACTGTCCTTTACTGTCTACGACAGTTTGTGCAGAAGTGCATCAATATTTGCAGGGGAAGCCACCTCATATTGCTGATGGTGAAGGTATGTGTCACACAGACTGGTATTTCTTGTTCTAGGCACCAGTTTAAGCTCCAACAACACTCGCCAATACCTACACGTAGCATATTGTGCCATGCACTTTATTGACAGAGTGTTCGCAGTTTGACGAGGCTTTTACAATGTCCATTTATTGTCTAGATACAGGCATGGCTATATACGTCAAGACCAAAATTCTTAGCTGTCCCCAGTACCGCCGGATCTAAAGTCGTTCTGATTTCCAGTGAATGAGCGCAACACGCCTTGACGCAGGACATACGTTCCCAGAGCTTAGATTGTCGCCGACGACAATGTGCTGACGTACATGGAACACAGTATCACCAGCACATTTTGTCGCCAACATACATTGTCGCCGTCCACCACGTGTGCTTTATCCTACGACACATGTTGTCGTCAGACCGCGGGACAAGCAATTTAATTGTGAGATGATAATTATGCTGCTGCTACAGCTGTTGCAGCCGCTGCTTCTGCTGATACCTCTGCTGCTGCTGCTGATGCTGCTGCCAGTGATGGTGCAGCTGATGATAATGAAGGTCACAACGAATACAACCATTATCCTCAACCACCACCACCAACACCACCACCACCGCCCACATCATCATCATCATCATCATCATCATCATCATCATCATCATCATCACCATCATTAACAACATCATCAACATCATCATCATCATCATCATCCAACAAAAACGTCATCATTGTCATGATTATTACAATCAGCATGGTAAATAGATTGTGAGTGAGTGAGTGAGTGAGTGAGCGAGTGTGTGTGGTGTGTGTGTTTGTGTGTGTGTGTGTGTGTGTGTGTGTGTGTGTGTGTGTGTGTGTGTGTGTGTGTGTGTGTATGTGTGTATGTGTGTATGTGTGTGTTACGGATGGAAATGCGTGTGTGTGGAAGTCTGACTCACTCAGAATTATGGATGCATGCACGACTTTTTCTAATTCACATACACACACCCACTCATCCGAACATGGACAGCCAGGCAACAAAATAACTCTTTTTTTATGCCGCCCGAGCCATCAAACAAAACACACAATTAAACATAGGTTGGTACACCCACCATTAGGTGTACATATACAAGTCAATACAATTTTAATTATCAACTGCCGGGTCCAGCGCTGATGACGACGACGGCAGCGACGAGGCAAGTCTGACACAGAGTCTCTTCCAAGCTGTGGTTCTCAATGAAGGAGGGAAAGAAAAACTGACACGTTCGTGGCGTCTCTGTCAGCAACACGGTGACAGTCTCACCCACGAGCTGTGGCTCAAACACCTAAGAGCTGTGACTCAACACCAACCAAGAGCTGTGGCACACACACCACCTGTGGCTCAACACCAACCAAGAGCTGTGGCACACACACCACACACACAGCAACGGCCTCGGACGCAGGTCGCTGGCACAAAAGAAGGGGCGACGTCCTGGCTCACCAGCAGCGACGTCTCCAACCACCGGCCCAACAGTGGTCGGTCACGGGCGCAGTGGCAGGTAGGGCAATTGTCGGCGCTCAGGCCGGCCTCTCAACACCAGCAGCAAAGAGGTGGAGAACGGGGCGTCAACACAGCTATGGCCCCGGCCCTAACCCGGTAGCAGCCAGTCCCCGTCAGTCCAGGGAACACTATCAACCTGGGGCAACTGATTAACTACCTTGATTATCATGGCCACTATTCATTGCAATCACAACTATCTTCATATTCATTAGCCACATTATATCTCACTAGAACTTGAGCCACATATCAGTATATTCGTTCACATTCATTAGCCACATCATATTTCACTAGAACGTGAGCCATACATCAGCATATTCGTTCATCATTACAATCTTCTTTTTTTCCGGAATCACAACATTACAACATTCCCTTTTCCGGAATCATTACACCACAACATTCCCTTTTCCGGAATCATTACACTACAACACTCCCTTTTCCGGAATCATAACATTGCACAGGAAAGGATTTCCCTAAAAACCTTTCAGACTCTAGTTTTCCAAATTGGGGAAAGGATTTCCACATAAACCTTTCATAATCTAGTCTTCTAAATTAGGGAAAAAGGATTTCCATCTGGATCCTCTTCAATAAACCATGAATACAATTCATTACACACAATAATTTCATTACACAATTGATGATTATTTTTTCAAACTATAAATGTCTTTCGTTAATTCAGGAAATGTTCATTTCTTTTGTTGTAACACAAGAACGCTCACTTCACTTCAGTTCATCAGCTTCACTATATGCGAGGGAAAGATTTCCTCCACGCTTTTGTTTAACAACACATATATTGATACCCATGTAAACACATCACACATCAGAGTGAAAAACAAAAGTCTATGTCGCTCACTCTGGGAGCTTATTATCCATAGCATCAAAACTCTCCATCTTCTTGCAAACCATATTAGAATAGACACTTTTTCTTCATCATGAAGCTCAAAGCCAGTTAAGTTACAAAATAAACAAAATCTTTTTTCTTTTTTTCTGAAGACCACTTCTTATAACACTCACTTCATCTATTCACATTTTCCGAAACAATTGCGTTTTGTTACCCTATCAAGTCATAGGATAACAGAACAACAATACTTTCTTTTTTAAATAAAACCTTCACAAGAGCGCTGAGGAAGTTTCAGTCGCTCCTAAACGGGAATACAGTTTTAGTTTGTTAATAAAAAAAAACATTCAATGATAAATACCTGACTGCTACTAGCAAACGGCTGAGTTCCTCTTCGGCCTTCTGTAACTTGTATTGCCGGAATCACTGCAGAGACTGCCTAACCGGTGCAACTCACCCGGCTTATAGCAATGCGCCGGTGAGTAGCAGTCAGCTAACTTTTGCAACCGGCTTCCGGACAACTACCTTCCGGTAAGCACGGTCGCACATGAAACTTTGTGACCGGATGAAAAACGGTCTGTCACAGTGTGTGTGTGTGTGTGTGTGGTGTGTGTGTGTGTGTGTGTGTGTGTGTGTGTGTGTGTGTGTGTGTGTGTGTGTCTGTGTCTGTGTGTGCATCTGTGTGCTTGCGTGCCTGCGCATGTGTGTATGTGTGTGTGTGTGTGTGTGTGTGGTGTGTGTGTGTGTGTGTGTGTGTGTGTGTGTGTGTGTGTCTGCCTGCATGCGTGCCTGCGTGGCGTGCCTGCGTGTGCGTGCGTGCGTGTGTGTGTGTGTGTGTGTGTGTGTGTGTGTGTGTGTGTGTGTGTGTGTGTGTGTGTGTGTGTGTGTGTGTGTATGCGCATGCGCGCCAGTTTGATAGAACTCTCTCTCTCTCTCTCTCTCTCTCTCTCTCTCTCTCTCTCTCTCTCATACCTGCCTTGTAAACACGGGTGGAATTGTAGACCCTCAACTCATTTCTTGACTGCCTGCAGTTCATGTTTCTGGTTTGGATGACACTTACGGACTGCTGCGCTGCTACGATAACAATACAACAACCACACGTTGTCGTTGAGCTTTGAAAGGAAGTTGGCCAGTAAAATTTCAGTTTTTGTCTGGCTTGCTCTGCACTTGCTCGACTGAAACTTCGGCGGGCACTCGATCGGTCGATTCAAATGAAAGGGAGCTTGATCCATCTGAAGATGAGATAGACGAACCGCTGGTTCATGTTCAAGAAATCCATGGAGATGCTGAATGTGACATGGATGTGGAGAATGGAGTGCCAGCCATGCTACAACGAGCACGAGTACGTTCATGCAAGGCCAATGGACATGGGTGCGTACAGATCAAAGTGGCAGACCTAGTTTGTCCAGATGGCACCAGGAGAGGGTGCATCAGGCAGTTTTCACCTGAAGAAATCACTGCATTTCAGCTGTTAGTACTTGACATGGAGAAAGGTGGGTATTGTTAAACTTAACAGAATATGTGTGCGTGTGTGTGCGTGTGCGTGCGTGCGTGCGTGCGTGCGTGTGTGTGTGTGTGTGTGTGTGTGTGTGTGTGTGTGTGTGTGTGTGTGTGTGTGTGTGTGTGTGTGTGTGTGTGTGTGTGTGCCGCGCGTGATTGCGTATGTGTGTGTGTGTGTGTGTGCGTGCGTGTGTGTGTGTGTGTGTGTGTGTGTGTGTGTGTGTGTGTGTGTGTGTGTGTGTGTGTGTGTGTGTAACTGAAATGACAAAAATAATTTCCAAACAGTAAACTTGGAACAAAGTGTTTCTTGTGTTTAAAGAAAAAGTGTTGACTAATTTCTGATCATTGTTTATTGCTGTACTTTATTATTTTTTCTTCTTCCTGTTGTTATTATCACTAAGATATAATTATAATTGTTATTCTTGTTGTAGTAGTTACTTGATTTCATTTCATAAGTGTTGTTTATGTAGATTTTTGTTTTGTTTGCAATCCACTTCATGAACATTTACAAATCTGCATAGTATACTTATAAAATCATATTTCACACGTGCAGTGACACAGAGTGCAAGTATTTTCTATAAGCAAGAAATCTGGTAGGAGGTAGCTAAAAAAACTACAAGACCTAATACCAAATTCTGAGTAGATTTATTAGGTTTTATTCATTTTAAGTTGTACAGAGGAAGCAAGTATTCTGTGAAGTATTGTGCAAATTTGCTGTGTTTGCATCTATTTGAATTTTGTTTAGTTCTGACTGTAAGTACAGTATAATGTTTTTGCAGAAATAATGAAAATAATGTTCACTACAGATTTTTAATCTGTAACAGAACAATGCCAGCTGATTTTGTTGGAATTAAAAAAAATCAGCACTGATTGGAATAATGCACATAATTTTTCAGTGACAAACATAAGCTTGTGTGTGTGTGTGTGTGTGTGTGTGTGTGTGTGTGTGTGTGTGCTGCGTGCGTGCGTGCGTGCGTGCGTGCGTGCTGCGTGCTGTGTGTGTGTGTGTGTGTGTGTGTGTGTGTGTGTGTGC
>CM065717.1:92202572-92265072 GCA_033310375.1 Conus canariensis
TGTAGACCGTCTTCTGGCAAAACAGAACAACGCACAGCATTTTTTTCCCCTGATAATGCTGACGTTGAAAGCCAGGACCAGGATTACCTTTTATCTTTATACCTCTCCAAAAGTAATTATTACAGTCAGCACTCTGGATTCAGAGCTCGGTTTTCATTTCATTCCAACAAGCTGAAGCCAAGACAGGTACCCGGGTCAGGGTCAAAGTGGAACTGTTCATCATCTGTGTGGCCTACCTTGGCCAAACACTTTCCTTGTGACCTGATTCCTCAGTGCTCTGAGTCTGAAGACGAGGCTCTGTGTCCCTACACAACTGACAAATGTGGCTTACATAAGGTACTTTTAACCTTCAGCGCTTCTGTTTGTCATATCATTATGAACAGATGAACTAGAGGATGAAAAACATATTTTGTTTGTGTGTCGCAGTGAATATTATTCGCCCATTTTTTTTCAAAACTATACCGCCTCATTTCGAAAACCAGTATCTGATAAAAATTTTGACATGTGAAAAAACGAATGTTACATGCCGGCTTGCATTGTTCTTGTACAAATATTTTGAAATAAGAAAAAAAAAAGCCAATTGCTAAAGGCTTCATAGAAATGCGTTGAAAGAAAAAATCTCCAGAACATATGAAATGAATGTCTACATATGGAATGATAAAGAAATCTGTTTTTGTCACATCCCTACTGATGTCTGTAATAATTTTGTTAGATAATTGCTTCCATCATGGTTTCTTTTCTTTTTTAAATGATTTGTAACGTCACTCACCCTGTTACAGAGGTCATCTTGCCATAAGTCATTAAACGTTCGAGTTCGAATTCGTCTTTGAGTCGTTCGAGTTCGAGCTCTCTTTCTCTCTCTCCCTCCCTCCCTCCTCTCTCTCTCTCTCTCTCTCTCTCTCTCTCTCTCTCTCTCTCTCTGTAGATAAAGTCTTTTGACAGCTAAGTTTGGACTTAAAATCTAAAGGAGAACATCCTTGCACGCTTGGAACAAGTTAGTTGGTGCCTGTCATGAGCATCGATCCTGGTGCTGAAGAGTGAACGATAATGGAACAGAAATGGAATGCTATAAGAAGGTTCCTGTATCTTAGCGTCTTGGCTGTTTTTTTTTAAAATACATTTATATCATTATTGTTTTCTTAAAGATACGTCCTTTCTGGTTCTGTAATCAAATATTTGTTACGGATTCTCAAGTTGCTATTGATGTCATATCTACTCCTAAAATATAAGGGTATGATTATACAAAGAGGGTATCATCCAAACACAAGCCATTTGCAAAGTTCGCTGCTTATTTTCTTGTGAAAAAAACAAACAAACTTTATGTACGTTTATTCATTTACATTTACAGCCCATTTTATCCCATGCATTCAGTTCGTTTTGTCAACTTCTTGCAGGTGAATAGACGTTTTGTGTGTATACATGTGAAGCGGTTTGCAAATCCGAACAGCCACATCATCAGCGTACTGTGTTACATATATTTTTATAAGCATTTTGTAAAATTATGAAATATAATACTAATTTGTTGAAGGATCATTATAGGTCCTTGGGAGATTCTTATAAACGCCCTAAAAGTAAACATCCCCTACAGCATGCATGTTGATATGTTTGATGAAAAGTTATCACATAATTACATGCTACACTTGAAGTCTTACTGAGCTTTGAGTTATATTAAAGCGTAGCATTCCATACACTGTATAACACATCTTCCTTGAATTGAAAGACGTTGCAATTGTTTTCGTTCATGATTTTTTCTTAACAAACCCTGTACTGTATACATACAATTGTCATAAATGTTTGCAGAAAGCTCTGAGGATACTTCTCTTCTCTCTCTCTCTCTCTCTCTCTCTCTCTCTCTCTGTCTCTCTCTCTCTCTCTCTCTCTGCGTCTGGAGAAAGGAAAGAAAAGGGTAAGGACTTTCGCATTTGCTATGTATCGAATGAGTATCTATACAAATGCTCCTTTTTTTAAAAACAGCAAGAAGCTGGAGGAAGGTGTTACCTGTTTGGTGGACTACAGAAACACAGGCCATGGAAACATGCTGCCATGACTTGTCGTAGACGTGGTTCTCTTCTCGTCAGTTTGGAGACGTATCAGGAATGGGTCGCCGTGAAAGATCTTTTCCAATATGCTTATTCTGGTGTAGTTACTCGGTACTCCTACTCCCTAATTCATACATGGATCGGTGCAAAGGCTACTCAAATGGCGACTGAGACAGCTCAAAATTCGATGTTGGTTTTCTTTGCTTCTTAGTCTACGTATCCGTTTGTTTGGTTTGTTTGTTTGTTTGTTTGCGTTTTCATTCTCATTCTGTTCACTGCATTTTACCAAATGGAAGGTCGTGAAAATTTGTATCTTGATCGATTGATTGAATAATGATAATAATAATAACGACAGCAATAATATTAGTAATAACAACAACAACAATAATAATAATAATAATAATGATTATAATAGTAGTGATCAAAATAATAACTACAAGAAAGAAGAAGAAGAAGAAGAAGAAGAAGAAGAAAAAGAAGAAGAGTGATATAGTGCCACTACTACTACTACTACTACTACTAACTACTACTACTAAAACTACTACCACTAATGGTAATGATGATGTAATAATGACACTACTACTACTACTACTACTACTACAATAATAATAACAAGGATAATGAGAACAATTTCTATAGCGCCCATCCGAACAACGTAGGCTACAGGGCGCTTTACATGATATAACAAACGTACATCTATAATATACGAAGGACACACACACACACACACACACACACACACACACACACACACACACACACACTTCTGCGTTCACGAGTCACAAGCATATGCACGCACTCACACACACACACACACACACACACACACACACACACACACACACACACACACACACACACGCACGCACGCACGCACGCACGCACGCACGCGGACACATTATCCCGGCTGGGAGGTCGTGGGTTCGAATCCCATCAGAGTCATGTGGGTTTTTCTGCCCCGACCGGCTCCTACCCAGAGTTGAGTTTGCTGCGGACTCAGTTGGGAAGACTGGGACCACACAGTCGAGTTTCATCCACTTAATGGATGCGTTTCTGAGAGTGTTGCTCAAAGTTCCTGACCAACACTGCAGGTGCCTGTATCTCTCGGGCCTGGTTGACTCTGGGATATATCATGAAAGGAAGCGTAGAGTACAACCCTGTCATGTAGTCTCAGACCGAAATGGAAATCCGTAGCATCATCTTAATCATCCTCATTCTCATCGATCAGCGTAAAAAAAGTCTCAAATTCTGTGGCCCTTCATGCCCTGCTCTCATGGTGACCTCAGTTTCGATGTCCTCTCCACGTATGTGGCCTTGGTTTGGTTCCGTCGGGGTCACCGGTATCGGCGAGTCCATGGGTGCTGTCGCTGGACGGACGTGGTGGCGCCTTCCGGAGGGAGAGCTCACTCACGCCGGCTCCGCGACTAAGCAATTATTGTCGTCAGTATGGGGCTTAGTAGGTGGTGTCCTGCGTATGTTAGATCAGAACAGGCGCCACTGAACACCACCGAAGTGACTCGGCAGCAGTGCAGTGTCTCCTCCGGTGGGTTGCCTCTTGACGACTCAACATTGACTGCTCTCTGTGGATTGCTGGTGCCGGGGCTGCGGCGGGGTCGACCGGGCTGTGGCTGTGGACGGAGTGACGGAATGAGCGGCATGGGTGCACTGCCTCTGAGGTGGCGCAGAGGTTGGGACAGAAAAAAAAAATTAACACGGTGAACAGTTCATTCGTACGCGAGCACAGTGTGTAAATGACATAATTTAGTAGCATTTCAACAGATAAGTTCTAAGTGCAGACTTGAAAGTCGGGAAGGAAGGGGCATGACGTAGGTGGAAAGGTAGCGAATCCCAGAGTGCCGCTTCATAAAAAAAAAAATTGATTGATTCATTGGTTACATCATTTTCACATTGTACTTTCGAAGTCTCCTGTTGCATCAATTCTCCTATTCTATTTAACAACGGGAACCGGCTGATCCTCACTTTCCATCCCGTATACTCAACAACACACTTCTCTGCCCTTTCTCTCAAGCCTCTCACTTCCCATCTCGAAGAAATCTCCGTGCAACATATTAAATAACAATTATACGACTACACCCTGATGGCCTGTTACGTTGGATATTGTGGATGTGTGG
Source organism: Conus canariensis (assembly GCA_033310375.1). Lineage (NCBI taxonomy): Eukaryota > Metazoa > Mollusca > Gastropoda > Neogastropoda > Conidae > Conus > Conus canariensis. The sequence goes on from CM065717.1 coordinate 92,206,744, forward strand.
ATTATGAACATTTCCCTTCCTCCGTACAATGATCCGTCCCTGAGCACAAGGCTGAACATATCCAAGCATTGGCAAGTAGTCTGTGCATTCGTATTTTTATCAGATGTCACTGACATACAACAATGTTATGAAATTCACCCGTTAAATCTGATCAGAGGAGGTAAGTCGATTATCGACAGGCAATACAAATAGCTCTGTGTTAAGAACAAATTTCAATGATCTCTAAGTGCCGCTAGAGAAACACTTTACACACACACACACACACACACACACACACACACACACACACACACACATATACGCACACGCACTCGCGCGAGTGCGCGCACACCCACACCCACACACATACACATACACACACACAAAAAGGCGTGCGCCCCCCCCCCCCCCCCACACACACACACACGTCTGTGGCAATCTGTCCATGTGTCTGTCTGCCTCTCTCTCTCTCTCTCTCGCACACACACACACACACACACACACACACACACATGCACGCACGCACGCACGCACACACACACACACACACACACACACACACACACACACACACACACACACACCTACCTCTGTGTCTGTCTATCTATCTGTCTGTCTGTCTGTCTGTCTCTCTCTCTCTCTCTCTCTCTATATATATATATATATATATAATAGATAGATAGATAGATAGACAAACAGATAGATAGATAGATAGATATGGATAAACATTAGATACATAGATTGATAGAGAGATAAATAGATGGGAATACAGATATATACATCCACACATATATCCACAAAACATCCATCCATGTATTCATCCATCCGTACGCCCATCCATGCATCCACCCATTCATACATGCATGCATGTATACATACATGCCAACAAACCCGCGGAGGTAGGAAAAGTACAAACAAGGATGCCACTTTAATAGCACGACATAAAATAATGTATTAACATTCACACACTCAGGGCAGTAAGGCCATACAGAAGAAAAGAAAAAACAGATGCCAGCAAAATAGAAGTATTTGAGAGAAAAGAAAGAAGAGAAAATTCCCCTCTGCTGGACTACCCTACAAGGACACCAGACGAAGAGAGAAAAAAAATAAGGGAGCCAGGTTAAACCCCTCCCCTGCCTAAAACCAAACCTAGACAAGCCCCAAACCACCCAAAGGAGAAAGAAGGGAGGAACGATTCCTACATTTAAAACAGGACCTGCAAAATCACTCACACCCTCAAAAAATTTACACTACATGGCACGCAGGCTCATCCTTTTACCTCAACAGGTTAAGGTGACAATAAATGAATACCGCTCTACAAATCAACAGGTCTAGAGATCAAGCAAATGCCCAGATTATAGTGTCGCTGAGGTGTCTTGGCGTTCCATCACTGCCCTCAGTTCTGGGCAATAGGATTCACCACAGTCTCAGATGTGGCTGAAGCCAGCATCGAACAGAGTGTCTTTCACAGTTCAGCACCAAGCGCAAGATGTCTTACAGCTCCGAGCGGTACTCAAAAGAAAAAGACTCCAAGATAGAACACCTGCTAGATATCATGAATATAATAGGCTTACAAGCATACACATGCACACACCTACAGGACATAGGACAGAGACAGGCAACAGTCGCAACATGAACATGAACACATGACCTTTAAGTTGTGCCCTTGGGCGTGAAAACGGACCCCATGACAGGCCCAACCCAACGACGGACTCAAGGTAGATCCGTCCCCTCTGGGACAATGTGCTGCAGTCTGAGGGGTCATCACAGGCCGAGTCACGGACCCTAGCTGGACGACACAAACTCAGACTGGACGGCACCAAACTGGAAGAGTGGAGAGCTCAAACTCGAAGACTGGACAGCTCACAGCTTGGAATGCTCAAAACTTGGAACGTTTGAAAGATCTGTAAACACGGAGTTCTGGATGTGACACGGGACAACCCACAATATCTTGGGTTCATGCATCATGGGTGACCGCAGTGCCTGTATGTCAAGTGTATGTCAGTATAACGTTCATGCAGACTACATCTTTACCCAATTATGAGTACCAAGGAGTTATGAATTGTTATAGTAACAACATGAAATACAATACATATTCCCCAACAATTATGAGGAATGCAAAACTTTACAGTTATACAGTGCAAATTTTAGGTAGTGACTGCTTGAAAAAAGAAATGATTGAAAGAAGGAAAGAAACAAATTGAGTAAAATATTAAGGGATTATGTTTTCCCCCTTTAACCCTTTCTTGAAATCATTACCAGAAAACAACTCCAGCTTTAACTGGATTTCAAACAAGGAAAAGAGCTGTCAGAATTACTTTGACTTAAATGTTGAAGAATTGCAATAGTAACATTTCAATCGGCTTCAGTATGAATAAGAGTCTTTACTTTAAGTGAAAACAATCAAAACATTATCAATTAATCAAGTAATTGACTCATTTAGTAACACCCCCCCTCCCCCCCCCCCCCTGTTCCTCAACTAACTGCCCAATTCCACCACACACAGGAAAACGGGACAGGTAACAACAAACAGAGAAGCAGGACGCCAAAGAAATTAGTGAGACAGACCGCTACCTGCCAATTTGTGAGCCACATGCCCAACATAGAAAATTGTGAACTGACCATGTGACAAGAAGAATGCACGATAATAACATAGGAACATTCCACGCAATTTGCTCGCCCCAACCTAAACCCAAGTTAAGACGTCCACCATGGCTTCAATCAAAGAAAGCACTTAAAAACACACAGCAACCACAGTATGAAATGGGTGAACAAAAAACTTGGAATATGAAATAAAGGTATGGTCGCTGCTCCAAACGAGACTTGCGACAAGGGCGAGCTACCTGACGTCATAGATAATCCACCCTCCAACAACGGCATGAACAGAGTCAGCCGAAACCGTTACTCATAATTTAATTCCGAATGAAGCGAATTGAACTCTAAACACGGCCTAACGATTTTCCATTCTCTAAATCTTGCTTCCACCATCTACCATGAGGGAGGCACAAACAACAAACAGAGGAAGGAAAAATACAACAAACCAAACACTAGACCAGTACATTACCACACAGCCTGTGCAGGAAGAAAACGAAGACGAAGAGGAAAATCACCCCCTGGCCCGTACCAGCGAAGGTAGGCCAGGCCGATGGCATACACTACTGCCCACTGAAGGGCAGATCAACAAACACACTGCCCAGCAAAGGACAATACAGCTACGAGGCTAAGTAAGGTGACTCTGGGTCTGGACTGGGATCCAACAAGTACAGTACTGCCAAGACAGGAAGAAAAGATTGCTCCCCAACACAAGCATGAGCACAACTCAAGACGAAAATGGCCGATATAAACAAAAGGCACGTGTATCACACACGCAGCCCATCCATCCACGCAGCCAACTGGCCCCAACTAGGGTGGAGGGGTGATGACATTGAACGAGTCGTGGACGGCACAGACTGACTGGCCTCTGACAGAGCGAACAAGCCAAGGGTAAATCCAAGAAAAGATATGCATCCTCTCCAACAGAAACAAACAGCGTTCGGCTCCAGACAAAACCCACCAAGGAAACGGCACTACAAAAACGGTACCTGACGCGACATGACACTGAAAGTAAGGTGAAACCAAAGACTGGACCATGCAATGAGCTAAACAGCAAAGGCAAGCACAGATAAATATAGAACAAACCTGCCAGAGTGCTGCCAACCAGAGAAAACTGAAAAGGGATCAGCATCCTTGCTATCCATATACATCGAAATCTGTGTGCACTGCAACACACAAACACATCCTGCGTTCAAAGCAGAGCAGAAAAGGCCATCCGTAACAATAACCCCCCCCCCCCCACCACCAAAAAGGTTCTGTACCAATGAGGTACGAACTTCTTCAGCACCCTGAAATGCTGAAAACACAAAACCACTCACTAAGCCAAATAAGGTAAAGAAAACAATCATAACCACTAGCATATTCAGAAACACAGGTAAGACACACCTACAGAGGCCACAATATCGTTTTCACACTTTGCAGAATCCAGGGCTAGAAGACGGATGATATTCACACATTACTCCATCTGGCTGAGGTAGTTGGCCTCCAAATTGTCCTTTCCGTGGATGTGCCGGAACTTGAATGCCATGCTTTGGAGTCAACAGCCCAACCCATGAGCCGTCTGCTCACTGGCTGAATCCGGTGTAAGTACTGAAATTGACGGTGGTCAGACTCAAAGATGAACTCTCTTCCATACAAGTATGGGTAGAACTGTCGCATGGCCCACACCACAACAAAGCATTCTACCTTGATTGTATGGTAGTTCTGCTCGGCACCTACCAACTTCTTACTGGCGTAGGCAACAGGTTTTAATCCTTCTTCTTGATCTTGTAGGAGGGCGGGTCCCAATCCTGTGCCCAACGTGTCAGTCTGCAGCACATTCGGTTTGGAGGGATCTGCAAGTTCTAATACCAGCTGGGAGGTAAAAGCTTCCTTCAAGGACTGGAACACTCAGATATCTTCCTCAGTCCAGGTGATCTTGTCTGACTGCCGGGCTGAAGTTTTGTCCATGAGAGGTCAGGCCAAGTCAGTGAAACACAGCACAAACTTGTCGTAACAGCCGACCAGCCCCAGGAATGAACAAAGTTCCTTCCTGGTTCGGGGCAGCATGGCATCTTGAATGCGCCTCACCTTATCTTCTTCAGGAAGCTGGTAGCCCTGGCCTACCACATGCCCAAGAAGCCCACTTCCTTCTCAGCTGGGTGATACTTGGATGGATGAGCAGCCAGCTGCACCTCCCTCAGGCGGTTGAACAGCAACTGAGAACTTGTAGGTGACAAGGCTACGTTTCAGTCGCAAGTAGTAAGTCGTCGATGAAGTTCTGGGCTTCAGACAACCATAGGGGTTCCAGCATCAACCGCAGAATTTGGCTGAATACCGCGCCTGCACTCTTGAGCCCAAAGAGCATTACCGAGAACTGGTATTGCCCGTCCAGAGTAGTGAATGCCGTTTTCTCTCAATCTGCAGGGTCCATGGGGATTTGCCAGTATCCCTTGGCCAGGTCTAACTTGGAAAAATACTTGGCCCTGGCCAGTCTGGTAAACAGTTTGTCCACGTCTGGCATGGGTTCAGCATCGAACCACAACACTTTGTTAAGGCATCTGAAGTCGATGCAGAACCGCATTTCACCATCTGGTTTCTTGACCAACAATACAGGCAAGGAGTATGGGGAGCTGCACCTCTCGATGACTCCCATCCGCAGCATGGCTTGCACTTCATCCTTCACCACATCCAGCTGGGAGTGTGGCAAGGGGTACTGTTTCACCTGCATGGGCTCTTCCTGGGTCAACTGAAGAGAGCAGGTCCCTAGGTTGTACCAGAGTGGCACGTCTGAAAATATGTCTTGAAACTCCTCACAAAGGGTGACAAGTTCTTGCCTTTGAGTTTCAATTAGATCCTTAGCCAGCCAAACATTCCTCCATGTTTCCTCCAGTGGGACACAAGGTACTTCGAATATCGTGGGAGGCTTCTCTTCAATATCCTCCACTACCACCAGAGTGTATCATGCTTGACAGGCTTCCCTACAGACGTACCTCTTGAGCAGGTTGGCGTGAACTACCTAGTCCTTTCCTCGAATGGTAATGAGACAGTCCCAGTCCCCAATCCTCTTGATCACTGGGAAAGGTCCCTGCCATGCCAACTGCAACTTGTTCCGATGAAGTGACAACAACAGGAGGACTTCATCTCCTGGCTGGAACCATCACTCGCGATCCCAACGGTCATAGTACTTCTTGTACCACTGCTGTACTTAAGTCAAGTGCTTATGCGCTAGCTTGCAGGTAGAAGCAATCCTGTCCTTCACCTCCAGGATTTATTATGTTTGGGTGCAGGGGTGATCCTCTGACTCCGTTCGTGTCCATTGGCCACACAAAATGGGCATTGGCCCTTTCACTGTTTGGCCATATAACAATTCAAGAGGCGAAAAGCCCATACTTTCTTGGGGTTCCTCATGATAGGCGAACAGCACGCCCGGTAGATAAAGGTCCCATTCCTTGGGTTGCTCCTGCGCCAATTTCCTGATCATGGTTTTGAGGGTTCCATTAAAACGCTCCACAAGGCCATTTGCTTGCGTGTGGTATGGTGAGGTAGTCTCCTTGTGGATGCGAAGCAAGTGGTAAACCTCTGCCAGACGTCCGACAGGAACTGGGTGCCCTGATCTGACAGGACTTTGTCCTAAATACCTGTTCATGGCCACATTTCCAAGAGAGCTTCAGCGACTGTTACAGCACCAATTTTATGAAGTGGGACAGCCTCTGGGTACCTTGTAGTGTAGTCCATCATGACAAGGATGTACTGGAAACCACAAGCAGAAGCTGGCACGATGGGTCCAATGATGTCCACTCTAACCTTGGAGAATGGGGTACTGATGATTGGAACTGATCCCAAGGGCACTCTGGTGGTCTGACCCTTCAGAGTGACTCGCTGGCAGGTATCGCAAGATCGGCAATATGCCCTCACGTCAGACGCGATCCTAGGCCAGTAGAAGACCTGTTGAATCCTCTCAAGAGAGGCTTTGGAACAACAATCCGGGTAGCATTGGTCCTGTCCGTTTGGAACTTGTGATGGAGGAGCCCTTTGCGCCACACAAACTGGACTGAATGTCCCTTTGTGGTGCGGGCTGGTTTCCCAGCTGACTGCCTAATGGAGTTCAGAGTAGGATCCTTGTCCTGCAAAGCCTTGACAGTAATGGGATCCATGTTGATGGTCTCGTGCTGGGTCAATGGCTTGAATAGGGGCTCGGGGGCTTCTTGCTCCCTACGTGCTTGGGTGGTAACCCCACAAATACCTCTGGAGGAAGATCAGTCGACACCTGGCATGTCGACCCATCAGCAAAGCTGATCTCATTCCTAATGAGGAGGGAATATGCTGGCTGCCGTAGTGCTATAGCCCAAACCTGCCCCTTGAAGTATGGGGTGGTAACCTCCAGTAAGACGTTTTCGTGGGCAGCACGGAAATCCTCCTCGATACCCAGAACCATGCTTAGTCCTTGTCATGGAGCATCCTGTGGTATGAGCTTCTCATCAACAAAGATGGTGGTGGCTCCCATGTCCCTGATGGCTTCAACCACACACTGTTGTACAAGGGACGGAAAAGAAGGGCAGACAGGCTTCGTCATGGCTCTTTCTCCATAAGCCACTCTCTCATTGTGGATGTTCAGCACAACCTTAGTCTTTCTTTGCCGACAGTTCCGTATAAAATGTCCCATCTTGCCACAAGAGAAACAAATCCTGGGGTTGGATGTGGGCTTGCTACCTATATCCAATCCTGCTGCTTTAACAGGCGACCGTCTCCCTTGACCCATGGACTGTGGCGGTGGGTTCCAATGAAAGGATGCGGAGGTAGGGGCTCTATAGTGTCGCCGCTCATCAGTGAAAGCCTCAGCTATCTTAAAAGCCTCCACAAAAAGTCTTTGGTTGCGTCCCTCCCAGCTTATACTGTAAATCCTGGGAGACAGTGTTGGCCAGCTGCTCCAGGAGCAAGCAATCTTTGAGTGGCATTTCTGATGCCTCAATCCAGTAGTCGAAGGTTCTACGCAATTTCTCTCCAAACTGCCAAAACGTCTCTTCAGGCTCCTTCCTCATGGAACGGAACTTTTTCTATAAGATTTGGCCGTCATATGGAGTCTGGAGCGCAAGGCCACCTTCAGCTCTGTATAGGTGGCTCCAGGGGCCACATTCACAAAGGCTTCCTTGGCCTTACCAGTCAACCCAGTGATGAGGTAGAGCGCCTTCTGTTGCTCCGACATGTTGTAAGTAGTTGCCACCCACTCAAAATGTTCGATATAAATATTGATTCTTTCTTGGACGTTGTATGTGGGCATCAGCAACTTGGGTGGTGCCACATACGGCCCAGGAAATGGCGATAGAGGGAAATTCGCATGGTCTGAACCATGAATGCTTGGAGGTGGTGGCGGAGGTAGTGGTTGCCAGCTGGTCTAACAGCTCCTGTTGTATACGCTCACACTCCTGCTGAAATATGGTTTCTATGTCAGCGGCATACGCTGCTGGGTCCACGTCTCCTGCTCCAGGTGCTTCTCCTTCATCTCCATCTCCCACCTCTGAGCTCGTTCTTCCCTCCCTTTCTTCTCTCTCCTTTCCTTAGCATCCTCCTCCTCCTTCTCTTTCCTCTCCTTGGCTTCTCTCTCAATTCTCCTCTCCTCCATTTCCAATGCCTATCTTCGATCTCTCTCCTCCTTCTCTTCCTTCTCTCCCCTTTCCTTAGCTTCTCTCTCAACCCTCCTCTCCTCCTGCTTGACTCTCCTCTCCTCCATGTCCAACGCCAATCTCCGATCTCTTTCCTCCTCTTCCCATTCTCTCCTTCCCCCAGCCTACTCCTCCCTGAACGAGCGACGATCCTCCTTCCAATGCAGAGGAATCTCAAACTGGTCGAAGGAGTCGACGCCAGTCGAAGGCAACGGACAGGTTACGGAAAGGTGTGTACTGGAGATGGGAGGGGCCTGACAGGTCAGAGATCCAGGTGGGGTCAAGGTCGCTGAGGTAGAGTACACCAGAGAACGAGGTGTTCCCGATGAAAAAAAAAAGTCTGGGTGATGGTATCCATGGGCGCCTGGGTCATAGGGCTTCCCAGTCCCAGAAGAATACCACCCAGTGCTCGTCAGGCCTGAGCATGGGTTAGCACCCACTCAGCCTTCTTGGAATCCATCCTAGAAACCACAAAATTGACACTAAGCACAAGTCACACTGAGATGGGTAGCAAAAATGAAGCACAGAGCTTATCACACAGTGGGTTTGGCCCTCTCACTAGTAGCGTACAGAAACAGCACACCAAACATGTGCAGCGATCACAAAACTACCCAAATCTCTAACAGTGGTGATTGCAATGACTAGCCACCTACACAATACTGCTGCACTGATTAAAGGCCACGAATGACTCACCCCTACCACTTTACACACACTACAAGCTGTGTTAGAGAAGAGATCTCATCAGTAATGTCAGCATACGGGAATATGGAAACTCCACGGTCACGATGGCAATGAACAAAGAGTAACTGCTCCTGACACCCTCCTGAGAAAGACCCAAACACAACACCGAGGAGGGAGCAACAGGCCGAACCGCATTCCGACAAGGCGAAACAACAACCGAGTTAGGCACAGCCCCTACACCAAATCTGACCCCAGGCCAGGAGCGGACAAATGCCAACAAAACAGCTAGAGTACCGGAGAGATGTTCAGCCAACACCTTCCACTGATAGTCATACCCACAGAAAAGGGGAGTCCCTATTGTCCAATGGTAAGTTTGGGCTGATAGAAAGCGAACTCCAGTCCTGCACCGGTCACAGCCATCAAGAGTTAGCGAACTAAACTTGACCTGAGACTACAAGTAACCCACAACCTCACCGAGGTCCAGTGTAAACTAGCACCTGAAATCTAGGTAACGTACTGAGAGCTGTCAATGCCAATGAAGGCCCAAATCAAAACAGGACGACTGAACGCGAGTCCTAGTATTGAAAAGATATAGGAACCACAAGTCAAATACGATTTACAAGAATCAGTCAAACACAATGAAAGCAAAAAAGGCGCTCTATATCCAAAATAGAGCCCAATCTTCGAACCAATGAACAGCCCCATGCCGGCTAAGGGTAACACATGTGGACACTGACATGAAGTATGGCGAACACGAATACAACGCCAACGGAATTAATATCCGACGAGGGATTAAAACCCTTAACAAGTCGCGCAAACCCGAGCGACACGCACGACCCACGGAACGCCGTAAAGGCGCACGAACGAAACTATAACACCAAGCGCTAAACCTGACAAAGGTTTGCGCAAACCACGCAAGGACTGACGTGGTGAAACAGGAAGCATCTACATACGGGCGAAGTGCAGACTTACGCACACATGAAATGTGCCAACACTATCACTGAAAATACGGTGCCGCACGACAATGACGTAACCACGGCAAACACGGCTAAAATTCAGAAATCACCACCACGCGCGATCATATGCTGAACACAAAAAAAACACCCAGCCGATAAAACTCCTAGATGCAAGGCATACACCCCTCTCAGTCGCTTTCCAAACAGCATGTATTTATTCCCCTAGGCCATGCGCCCACATTCATACTCTGAAAATGTGGAACTTAACAGAAACAACCTAACCAATAGTCACTATATAGAAAAGACAGATGAACATTCTCACGGTAAGTGTATGCACACGAGATAGGAAAAGAAAAAAAACCATGTCAAATCAGGCTAGTCCTGTTATTCTGCCAAACACAGAACCCTATCCCCTAATGCAACAACTCACAGAAGCGCTGCTACGGCCATTTAAACAGCAAAGAAATATATATATATAGAGAGAGGGTAGTACTGAGGATCAGCGTTATATAGAGAAATACATCATACTATGTAAACCACAATTAGCAACTTTAAATATCAGAACAGAAATGGTTAACAGAACAGAAATGGTTAACAATTGCAGACACAGATGGAAGTTAGGTTAACAATTGCAGACACAGATGGAAGTTCCTAACAGTGAACAAAAACACCTGAAACACATGTAGCACGGGGAAAAACAGCAGCAAGCTATATATACACACAACACTGGCAATACAAGTTCACTACACCCTGACGACCGCACTGACAGCGCGAAACAGATCTGTAGGTTTTAAGCTTGATTTTAACTTGCTTTTAATACAGCAAATGCCGCTCCCACTCTGGTCGAGCACTCTTTTTAATATAACGCTGATCCTCAGTACTACCCTCTTAACTGCTCCATACGTTGAGCACTTTGAATCAGCAGATTTTAGAATGGAAAAAATCAACTTTAAACAATCCACCAAAAATATTCCGTTTGCTAAACCCCAGTGCTACATGAAGAAAATGATAGAACAGACTGAAAAATTCATAAAAAATATGAGATGGAAAGCATTTTTCTTCTTAAACCCCAACGCTAAGAAAGAAGATAAAAATACATATGACTTCATATCATGGCGAGTACCACCAGCCATTGAAGGAATGAGAACATTTGAAGATAAAATGAAAAGAATGTTAGCCAACATAGAATTAAAAAAATCCAATAACAAATTCCAATCAACGTTAGAAAAGGAAATTAAACAAATTCAAAATGACAATAAAATATTTGTGAAGGTGGATAAAACCAACAACTTTTACAAAATAGAACCTGAAGAGTACTCAAAACTACTTGACAAAAATATTTTAAAAAATTACAGAAAGGCTGACAAGGCCACATATGACCACATCAGAAAGAAAGAAAAGGAACTTGTACACCAAATGGACCTAAGTGACAGAATAGAGATCACAGCAGCTAGAGAAGCCTTTATTACACTTAAAGACCACAAACCCAATTTTTTGAACATCCAACATGTAGATTGCTAAACCCTTCCAAATCTGAGCTAGGGAAAATTAGTAAAAAAAAAAACTCTTAGAGAAAACCATAAAAAGCATAAAAGAAAACACTGAATTCAATCTCTGGAAAAACACATATGAAGTCATACAATGATTCAAAAAACTCAACAAACAAGAAAATACAGTTTTTATAACATTCGACATAGTAGATTTCTACCCATCTATAGATGAAAAGCTACTAACTAAAGCTATAAGATTTGCCAACAAGTACACAGAAATATCAGGGTCAGAAATGGAAATCATTTTCCATACAAAGAAAACTTTACTGCACAGTAAAAATGAAACCTGGATTAAAAACACAAACAGGAATTCAACTTTTGATGTCACGATGGGATCATATGATGGTGCCGAAACTTGCGAACTTGTAGGACTATTCATGTTATCCCATATTTAAAAAAAACTTGGAAAACAAACTGGACTGTATAGGGATGACGGCCTTGCCGCTCTGAATGACAACCCTAGGAATATTGAAAATAAGAAAAAAGAATTGTGTAAAATTTTCCACAACCAAAACTTAAAAATCACCATAGAAGCAAACAAAAAGATAGTGAATTATTTAGACATAACGTTAGACCTCAACCAACATACATATAAACCATACAAGAAACCAAATGACACGCCTGTTTATGTAAACATCAAAAGCAATCACCCACCCTCCATACTGAAAACAATACCCAAAAGCATAAACAAAAGACTGACTAATTTGTCATGTAACGAAACAGTATTCAACAATGCTACAGCTGAGTACCAAGAGGCGTTACATAAAAGTGGCTACAATTATAAACTACAATATGATCCAGACAACGATACAAAAAGATGCAGAAAGAACAGGAAAAGGAACATCATATGGTACAACACCCCATATGATGCAAGAGCCAAAACAAATGTAGGGAAAGAATTCTTTAAAATTTTGACATCATCCTTCCCAAAAGACCATAAATTATTTAAGATATTCAATAAAAATAACATCAAATTATCATATTCATGTATGCCGAATCTCAAAAATGCCATTGATTCGACAAATAAAATGAAAAAAAACACAGAGAAAAATGAGGGTGACAAAAGGAAATCTTGTAACTGTACCAAAAAAGAACAGTGGCCTCTAAGCAACAAATGCCTTTACAGCAACATTGTGTACCAAGCCACTGTAACATCAGAGAACGCAGAAGAAACATATGTAGATATCACTAGTAACCAATTCAAAACTAGATATGCAAACCATAAACAATCATTCAACAAAGAAAAATATCAAAACCAAACAGAACTGAGTAAATATATCTGGAAACTTAAAGACAAAAACACAGACTACAACATATCTTGGAAAATCTTAAAAAGAGCAGCACCATACAACAACACTTCAAAAAGATGTAATCTATGCCTAACAGAGAAATACATCATACTATGTAAACCACAATTAGCAACTTTAAATATCAGAACAGAAATGGTTAACAATTGCAGACACAGATGGAAGTTCCTAACAGTGAACAAAAACACCTGAAACAAATGCAGCATGGGGAAAAACAGCAGCAAGCTATATATACACACAACACTGGCAATACAAGCTCACTACACCCTGACGACCGCACTGACAGCGCGAAACAGATCTATAGGTTTTAAGCTTGATTTTAACCTGATTTTAATACAGCAATATATATATATATATATATATATATATATATATGTATATATATATATGTATATGTGGTACTAATAAAAAAAATAAAACCAATCATAAAAGACAACCGGAGGCCAGATTATCCCTAGGGGTATGGCCTACACCCTGCAATGGGAGTCACGCACCGCGACGAGGGGAGACAATTTCCTACCTACATTACCTTGCTTGGGTGAAAGCTGGTTATTGTACTGCCAAACACTGCCAAGTCGACCAACGCAAATGCTGGAATTGTCGTGCTGAAACAAAGACCTAATCTAATAACCCTTTGTCCCAATAAACCACCACCCCAACCCAACAGAAAACAAATCCTACCTACCTACACTCATAATAGGCAGATCGGAATACAGACGCGAATGCGCGATCCGCTATAAATAGAAACAAATGAACAAACGGACAGGAGACAAAACAAGACAAAATCCGGCGAACGCGAGGCAAACAGCCAAGCGCGGCCAACACCAGGGTAGCTCCCGCACTACCAGACCAACACCTGAGGTGCCGAACGCTCCTAATGAGGCCCCATACATGGTGGGACAGCCCCCCCACCCCCTCCCACCACCCACCCCCCCCACCCCCCACCCCCCCACCCCCTCCCACCCCCCACCCCCTCCCACCCCTCCAATCTCCCGGTGCTAGATTTTAAAATGAAGGGGGAAAAACAAACAAACAAACAAACAAACAAAACAAGACAAAACCCCGATGCCTGCTTGTGGTGTTATAGCAACAACGCACTTAATCTGCCCTCCCCAGCATCTCCACCAAAGTTGTCATAAGGGACAAGGTTCTAAGGAGGGCAAGGATCCAGCCGTCGCCACACACCAACAAACACGCAGAGGTAGGAAAAGTACAAACAAGGACGCCACTTTAACTGCACGACATAAAATAATGTATTAACATTCACACACTGAGGGAAATAAGGCCGTACAGAAGGAAAGAAGGACAGATGCCAGCAAAATAGAAGTATTTGAACTTGAAAAAAGAAAAGATTCCCCTCTGCTGGACTACCCTACAGGGACACAAGATGAAAAGAAAAAAAAAATTTAAAGGGAGCCTGGCTAAACCGCTGCCCTGCCTAAAAACAAACCTAGACAACCCCCAAACCACCCAAACGAGAAAGAAGGGAGGGACGATTCCTACATTCAAAACAGGACCTGCAAAATCACTCACACCCTCAAAAAAATTACACTACATAGCACGTAGGCCCATCCTTAGACCTCACCTGGTTAAGGTGACAGAATACAATGAATACTGCTCTACAAATCAACAGGTCTAGAGATCAAGCAACTGCACAGATTTTAAATCGTCACTGAGATGTCTTGGAGTTCGGTCACTGCCCTCAATCCTAGGCAATAGGATTCTCCAGAGAGTCTCAGATGTGGCTGAAGCCAGCATCGAACAGAGTGTCTTTCACAGTTCAGCACCAAGCACAAGATGTCTTACAGCTCCAAGCAGTACTCAAAAGAAAAAGACTACAAGATAGAACACCTGCTAGATATAACGAATATAATAGGCTTACAAGCATACACATGCACACACCAACAGGACACAGGACAGAGACAGGCAACAGTCACAACATGAACATGAACACATGACCTTTAAGTTGTGCCCCTGGGCGTGAAAACGGACCCCATGACAGGCCCAACCCAACGACGGACTCAAGGTAGATCCGTCCCCTCTGGGACAATGTGCTGCAGTCCAAGGGTTCCTCACAGGCCGAGTCGCGGAACCTAGCTGGACGGCACAAACTCGGACTGGACGGCATCAAACTGGAAGAGTGGAGAGCTCAAACTCGAAGACTGGACAGCTCACAGCTTGGAATGCTCAAAACTTGGAACGTTTGAAAGATCTGTAAACACGGAGTTCTGGATGTGACACAGGACAACCCACAATATCTTGGGGTTCATGCGTCATGGGTGACCGCAGTGCCTGTATGTCAAGTGTCTGTCAGTATAAAGTTCATGCAGACTACATTTTCACCCAACTATGAGTACCAAGGAGTTATGAATTATTACAGTAACAACATGAAATATAATATAATTCCCCAACAATTATGAGGAATACAAAAACTTTACTGTTACACAGTTCAAGCTTTAGGTAATGACTGCTTGAAAGAAAAAAAATGTTTGAAAGAAGGAAAGAAACAAATTGAGTCAAATATTAAAGGATTATGTTTTCCTCCTTTAACCCTTCCTCGAAATCATTGCCAGAAACAAATCCAGCTTTTGGTCGATTTCAAACAAGGAAAAGAGTTGTCAGAATTACTTTGACTTAAATGTTGAATAACTGCAATAGTAACATTTCAGTAGGCTTCAGTATGGACAAGAGTCTTAACTTGAAAACAATCAAAATACTATCAATTAATCAAGTGCTTAACTAATTCAGTTAAGCCCTCCCTCTTTCCTCAACTAACTGTCCAATTCCAGCACTCACAGTAAAAACAGGACAGGGAAAAAAACATACAGAGGAGCAGGATGGCAAAGAAGGGTACAACAATGTAGGATGGGTCTTACACCCAGATTAGTAAGACAGACCGCTGCCTGCCAATTTGCGCGCCTCATGCCCGACACGGAAAATTGTGAATTGACCACTTGACAAGAAGAATGCACGATAATCACATAGGAACATTCCACACAATTCGCTCACCCCACCCCAAAACCAAGCAAAGACATCTACCATGGCTACAATCAAAGAAAGCACTTAAAAACAAACACACAGCAGCTGCGGTATAATATGGGTGAACAAAACTTGGAATATGAAATAAAGGTATGGTCGCCACTCCAAACGAGACTTGCAACAAGGGCGAGCTACCTGACGTCATGGATAATCCACCCTCCAACAACGGCATGAACAGAGTCAGCCGAAACCGTTACTCATAATATAATGCCGAATGAAGCGAATTGAACTCTAAACATGGCCTAACGATTTTCCATTCTCTAAATCTCGCTTCCACCATCTACCATGAGGGAGGCACAAACAACAAACAGAGGAAGGAAAAATACAACAAACCAAACACTAGACCTGTACATTACCACACAGCCTGTTCTGGAAGGAATCGAAGACAAAGAGGAAAACCACCCCCTGGCCCATACCAGCGAAGGTAGGCCAGGCTGACGGAAAACACTACTGCCCACTGAAGGGCAGACCAACAAACACAATGCCCATCTAAGGACAATACAGCCACGAGGCTAAGAAAGGTGACTCTGGGTCTGGACTGGGATCCAACGAGTACAATACTGCCAAGACAGGATGAAAAGATCGCTCCCTAACACAAGCATGAGCACAACTCATGACGAAAATGGCCGATGTAAACAAAAGGCACGTGTATCACACACGCAGCCCATCCACCCACACAGCCAACTGGCCCCAACTAGGGTGGAGGGGTGATGAAATTGAACGAGTCACGGACGGCATGGACTGACTGGCCTCTGACAGAGCGAACAAGTCAACGATAAAACCCGGTAAAAGATATGCATCCTTTCCAACAGAAACAAACAGCGTTCAGGACCAGACAAAACCCACCAAGGAAACGGCACTATGAAAACGGTACTTGACGCGACACGACACTGAAAGTAAGGTGAAACCAAAGGCTGGACCATACAATGAGCTAAACAGCAACAGCAAGCACAGAGAAATAGAACAAACCCGCCAGAATGCTGCCAACCAGAGAAAACTGTAAAGGGATAAGCATCCTTGCTATCCGTAAACATCAAAGTCTGTGTGCACCGCAGCACACAAACAAACACATCCTGCATTCAAAGCAGAGCAGAACAGGCCGTCCGTGACACATACATACATACATACGTACATATATATGCACATACGTCAATAGTAAATACGTACATAATACATACATACATACATACACACAAACAAACATACATACATGCATACAAACGTATAATAATACGTACATGTATACGTTAGTACATAGTAAATACATACATCCATACATACATGCTCATAAACAAATTTACATATACTGTCCAATAAAATCGAAATGCATACTTTTTGATATCTTCACTGTGGATGCCAAAGCAGTGGTTTATAGGCATCCTTCAGTCTCGGAAGACTATGGAGTTGCGCTCTAGGTGTCTATTCTGGTACAGCGATAGGTGTGGCTGGCCAGTCCGACGCGGGAATGACAGTCCCTGTGGCAGAGGGCACAGATGAAGTCTGACGCTGGTCTGTCTGCCTGGGATGCAGCCTTTCTTCTCATTCTCTTTTCCCCGTGCTGCTGAGCGAGTGTCTCTTCGAACTTGGAGAAACCTTTCTGCACAGTCTGTCTCCAGGCTGACCGTTCGAGGGCTGTTGCTTCCCAGTTGTTCTGGTCGATGTTCAAGGCTTTTAGGTCCCTCTTGCACACGTCTTTGAATCGCAGCTGTGGTCTTCCTGTGGGACGTTTTCCCTGCACAAGTTCTCCATAGAGGAGGTCTTTAGGGATCCGTCCATCGTCCATGCGCACGACATGGCCGAGCCAGCGCATACATCTCTGTTTCAGCAGCGTGTACATGCTGGTGCATCCGGCTCTTTCCAGGACAGTGTTGTTTGGGACCTTGTCCTGCCAGGTGATGTTCAGAATGCGTCAGAGGCTACGCATATGAAAAGCATTGAGCTTTCACTCTTGTCAGGCAAGCAAAGTCCAAGACTCACTGCCATACAGGAGGGTGCTCATGACGCAGGTTCTGTAGATCTGGATCTTTGTGTGCTCAGTCAGCTTGCTGTTGTTCCGTGTTTTCTTTGTCAGTCTGGTCATGGTGGTAACTGCCTTGCCAATGCGCCTGTTGAGATCTGTGTCAAATGAGAGGGTGTCTGAGATAGTTGAGCCCAGATAAACGAAGCCATGGGCGACATCCAGTTCATGGTCATTGATGCTGATGACTGGGGGAGAGTCAACATCCTGTCCCATGACCTGTTTTCTTCAAGCTAATGGTAAGCCCGAAGTCTTGGCAGGCATCGCTGAAGCGAGTCATGAGCTGCTGTAGGTCCTCGGCTGTGTGGGCAGTTACTGCTGCGTCATCTGCAAAGAGGAAGTCACGCAGGCACCTCAGCTTGACTTTAGTCTTGGGCGGTTACTGCTGCGTCATCTGCAAAGAGGAAGTCACGCAGGCACCTCAGCTTGACTTTAGTCTTGGCTCTTAGTCTGGAGAGGTTGAAGAGCTTTCTGTCTATCCTGGTTCGGAGGTAGATACCTTCAGCTGCAGGACCAAATGCGTGCTTCAGCATCACAGCAAAGAAGATTCCAAACTGTGGGAGCCAGGACGCAACCCTGTTCACTCCGCTCCGTATATTGAAGGCAGCTGATGTTGAACTGTCAAAGACGACGGTGCCGTTCATGTCTTCGTGGAAGGATCTGATGATGCTGAGAAGTTTGGGTGGACATCCAATCTTGGGGAGGATCTTGAAGAGGCCATCCCTGCTGACCAGATCGAAAGCCTTTGTGAGATCTATGATGGCAATGAAGAGTGGCTGCCTTTGCTCCCTACATTTCTCCCGAAGTTGTTTAAGGGAGAAGATCATATCTATAGTGGATCTGCTGGCACGGAAACCGCACTGCGATTCAGGATAAACTTGCTCTGCAAGTACTTGGAGCATCTTCAGTACTACTCGTGCAAAGACTTTCCCAACAATATTAAGGAGGGATATGCCGCGATAATTATTGAAATCGCTTCTGTCACCTTTGTTTTTGTACAGTGTAACGACGCTAGCATCCGTCATGTCTTGTGGTACTTCGCCTTCACTCCAACAGAGGCAGAGGATTTCATGCAACTCGGTGATGAGTGTCTCTTTACAGCACTTCAGTACTTCGGCGGGAATACTGTTTTTTCCTGGTGCCTTGCCAGAGGCAAGAGAGTCCAGGGCTTCGTTGAGTTCGCCTATGGTTGGTTCTCTGTCAAGCTCTTCCAGCTCCGGTAGGCGCTCTATGGCATTCAGGGCGTCTTCTGTGACTACATTTTCCCTTGCATATAGCTCAGTGTAGTGTTCTAACCAGCGCTCAATCTGTTGTTCTCTGTCCTGAATCACCTCCCCTGTAGCTGATTTCAAAGGGGCAGTTTTCTTTTGCGTTGGGCTCAATGCCTGCTTGATGCCGTCATACATCGCCTTAATGTTGCCTGTATCAGCTGCGATCTGAATCTGGGAGCAGAGCTGAAGCCAATAATCATTGGCGCATTGCCTGGCACACTGCTGAACTTTGCTGCGAGCAGCACGGAGAACCTGGAGGTTCTGCTCACTGGGATTGGTTTTGTATGCTGTCAGGGCGTGTTGATATCTTCACTGTGGATGCCAAAGCAATGGTAGGATGTAACCAACCAGTGGAAAATGTTTGTTTACGTCTGTGCTTCACGTTTGCTCACGCATTTCGCGCCAGTCTGATTGCACGTGCTCAAAATGGCCACTTGGACAATTTTTTTTTTCATTTTTCGGTAGCGCTTAGCGCCTGAATGAAGCAAATTAATACACGTTTTGGTGAATAAATGCTCAAAGGAAGACAAACAAACAATGCACACAGTGAGTCATTCTGAAAACAACCAGTCTGTCAATACAAAATGCAAAAATGCCGCGACTCAGTCAGCAAGAACGTTAAAAAGCACTGGGACCTTTGCAAGCTGGACAAAGTCAGCCTGAAGTCGCCCGACAGTTCAATGTGAGCCAGAGCACCCTCAGCAGGCTTCAGAGTCGTCGTTGCATCAGCCGCTCCACGCTAGAACGACCACGACCCGAAAGACATTTGGCAACAACTCCGGCTCAAGACCACTACGTCCGGGTCAGCCACCCGCGAAATCGCTTTCGGTCAGCCTCACCAACTGCACAGCAATGCCCCGGAGGTCAAAAAATCTCTGACCAGACTGTTCGGAATTGCCTGCATGCTGCAGGGTTATGCACTTGCAGACCTGTCAGAAAACCTGTCCTCACGCAGCGTCATCATGGGAACAGTCTGCAGTGGGCAACTCAGCATCGTCCATGGACCCTCAGGAACCACTGGAACAGGGTCTGGTTTTCAGACGAGTCTCTCTTCCTGCTCCAGCGCCATGACAGGAGGAGGAGGGTGTACTGCAGTTATGGCGAGCACTTTGCCCAGAACTGCGTGGATGAGGCACCTGCCCATGGTGGTGGAGGCGTCATGGTTTGGGGGCCATCCACTATGATGGCAGGAGTCCCCTGGTGTGAGTCCGAGGCACGCTGAACGCCCAGCGGCATGTGGCTGAAATTCTCCAGCCTTATGTCCTGCCCCTTATGGCCGGGTCACGCAGGCTGTTCCAACAGAACAACGCTAGGCCTCATACTACGCGACTAACAATGCAAACCTTCGCCAACAACAACATTAACTTTCTTCCTTGGCCCTCAATTTCGCCTGATCTCAACTCCATTAAGCACATATGGCATGAGCTGGGCAGACAAGTCCGGGCGCGAGTGCACACTCCTGACAACGTCAGCGAGCAGATCACTGCCCTCCAGGAAGAGTGGGACACCATGCCAATGGAGGTGACCCGCAATGTGATCTGCTCCATGCCAGCCAGGTGCCGGGCCACTGCTGCTGTAGGTGTTGGACATACCCCTTACTGAGTCCACGCTGCCTGAAACGGTGTGATCGGCGAAGTGAACTGTACAGACACTGGAAATGAAACAGGAATTAAAGACCTTTCACACAAACAAAATTCTGCTATAAAATGATTTCAATCGAATTTTATGTAAATTAATGAAATTTGAAATCATTTTTCTTCAACAAAAACATGCAGTTTTTTTAAACAGTATATATATACATATATACATACGTACGCACGCACGTACATACATACATACGTACGTACATTCATACATACATGCATGCATAAGGTAAGGTAATGTTGCTTTTAGCCCAGCCAACTGCACAAAAGGCCATATCAGGGCTGTCAACGCGTTGTTGTCAACTCACGAATCGTTCATTCACACAACCCTTTAAAATACATCTTCTAAATTTTCTAAAAAGACTATAAATTTTGTTAAAAAAAAACTTTCCACTGTAAGCAACATACATACATACATACATACATGCATACATACATACATACATACATACATACATACATACATACATACTACATACATACATACATACATGCATACATACATACATACATACATACATACATACATACATACATACATACATACATACATACATACATACATTAGGTACGGTAATGTTGCTTATAGCCCAGCTAACCTCAGAAAGGGCCACATCAGGGCTGTCACCGCGTTGAAGTCAACTCACAAGTAATTTATTCACACAACCCTTTAAAATACATCTTCTAAATCTTCCAGAAATACCCTCTAAATTCTGTTAAAAATCATTCCACTGTAAACAACATACATACATACATACATACATACATACATGCATACATACACAAATACCTACATACAAACATACATACACACATACATGCATGCATGCATACATACATACATACATACATACATACATACATACTACATACATACATACATACATACATACATGCATGCATGCATGCATGCATGCATACATACATACATACATACATACATACATACATACATACATACATACATACATACATACATATACTACATACATACATAAGTTAAAATGTGAGCGAGCCATGATGCAGAACAAAGCTACATTTGAATGCCCTGCCTTTGAAGAAACACCAAAAAATAGCTGTTTTCGACAGAAGACAATAAGAAATTATTCATTCTTAGAGAGAGAGAGAGAGAGAGAGAGAGAGAGAGAGAGAGAGAGAGAGAGAGAGAGAGAGAGGTTCCAGTGTCTAGACCGCATGGGAAAGGCAAGCAAATGTAATTTCATTTTCTTTTATGATATATTTGAAAAGTATTTTTATTCTGTTAAACTACCTAAGATGTTTGATTTCAGGTATACTAACACGTGGTACTGGGAATCAGGATCTGTTGCTTACTACTGGCACCCTGTAACTGGTACTCTGCTAGAAGTTGTTGATGAATGTGGACATGTATCTAAATCTCAAATTGTCTTCAGATTCTCCTTCAAGAAATGTTCAAGTAAAGACGTTTCGCCTACTTTTGTTCTGTGCGAAATCTTCTCTAAACCATTCTGGCGCATCACTCTTCCTGTATCCAACATGACCACACTGTCACCTGTCTCAATCGTGACGTGTCCTTTGCAACACGTGATACACACCATGCTGGCCTGTGACATGCAAAGTGTCTGCAGAAGACTGGACATGACTGGAGAACGGAACAGTGTGAAGTGTGATATGCCTGGGGAAGTGGCACAGCCCTATTTCTCTTGTGCTGTGACTGGGGAATTCGTCCCCTACAGTCTGCTGTGTGACTTTAGAGAGGACTGTCCTGGTGGAAGTGATGAAGACTACTGTGTGCACCCAGTGTGCCAGCAAAATGAAATACACTGTGGACAGCAGCAGGTGTGTTCTCTCTGAGACACGCTTATTGTACAACCGGTGCAATTGCTGACTTATTTGTCTTTCCACAATAAAGGAAAGACAAATAATTGAATGATTGAATCTTTATTCAGTACTCGAGTGGGTAGGGTGGGGGGAGGTGGATGTTGTTTTCCATTGTCTAATAACTCATAATTTTATTCAGCCAGCTGCACAGAAGGAATCTAATCTCTGTCTGTCTCTCTGTCATTTGGTCTGTCGATCTCTCTGCCTGTCTGTCTCTCCGTCTGTCTCTCTCTGCCTGTCTGTTGGTCTCTCTGTCTCTGTCTCTCTCTGTCTCTGTCTCTCTTAACTTTATTTTGATGGTGTCTTATGTTGTATATGCCACTGTGTGCAGTGCCCGCCTGTCTCTATTCAGCTGTCTCTACCCCACCGCTGCCCAACCTCTCTCTACTCTTCGTCCCACCCCCACCCATCCACCCCCTGCCCCCAGGCCCCGATGTCCTCTCCTTCATTTTATAAGTGATAGCAGTGTGCAACCAAGAAATTTACTGAGGAGGCAAAGTGCATGATCAATCTTTCCCTAAGGTCAGATCCTTTGGTCGGATCTTGGTTGCCACTAGAAACCGTCGTTCCTTTCTCCCACTTCATTTCAACATACACATTCACTTCTCTGGTGTTGTGTCTGAAGTAAGTGTGTGACAGACCACTTCTCTCCCATCTTTTCACATAACTCATTCACGTGTGTACTCGGTATTGTATACTAAGTAAGTAATACGTTGGATTGTGTTTTCAGTTCACGTCTGTTTTGACATAATCAAGATATACAAATGTAAAGTACCCGGTATCCGGAAAGGCGCCTTTATAGACATGCGACTTCATGGAAATCTAGGTTGTTTGCTGTGTATACTTCACGTACAAGGACTCTCTCTCTCTCTCTCTCTCTCTCTCTCTCTCTCTCTCTCGTGTGTGTGTGTGTGTGTGTGTGTGTGTGTGTGTGTGTGTGTGTGTGCATTCATAATGCATTCTCTCAGTGTGTGGATTTTCATCACCTGTGTGATGGTTATGAAGACTGCAAGACAGGCATTGATGAAACAGGCTGTGATCGGCATAGTATGATAGCGACATTAACTACCAGCAAACCACCAGTTCTGGTAAATTTTGACAAACCTGGAGCATTCACTACAATTCCTCTCCCTGGAAACATGACTTATTGTCCAGAAACCCACTTTCAGTGTCACGGTGGTGATTACTGTCTACCTGTCTACGTCAGGTGTAATGACGTCAACGATTGTCCAGATCATGAGGACGAAGAAATGTGTAGTTCTTACACGTGTCCAGGATTCTACCGATGCCGTGGTAGTGACCGCACAACATGTGTGCACGTCCATCATCTATGTGACAGTCGGCCACAATGTCCAGAGCATGATGATGAACTGATGTGTGACATGACGTGTCCTGAGTCATGTACATGTTATGGTCTGACCTTATCTGTAGACACACTTTCCACACCAGCTCTTTCCCACTTCTGCGCTACCTGGACGCCACGGAGAGCAGGCTACAGCAAGCTGATGTTGTAGACCATGTCATGTTGGTCCATCTGGGTGCTGGGGGCTGCCGTTGGAGCAATGTCTCTGCGTTTGAACTGCCCAATCTTCACAGTTTGGATTTAAGTGAAAATCTGATCATCCATGTCAGTTTCAGATTTTTTGTGAGAACGCCTTATCTTCAAAGACTGAATCTGGCAGGTAATCCTATCTCCCAAAGTATTTTTGATCTTAGAAGAAGGCACCGGTTGCATTCTTTGATAATTTTCAATTTTTCCGGAGTCAAACTCCATTCTCTTAGGCTAGACGACTTGTCGCTGATGCTGCCAAACTTAGAAGTTTTGGATTTATCTCAAAATGAAATAAGATCTCTGTGGGGCAAACACTTGTTTCCCAATCTGCGTGTTCTAGACATGCAGGGGTGTCCTGTTCTTGACTTCACTCCAGACTTCATGAAAGATATGAAAAGTTTGACCCACGTGTTTGCAGACAACACCAAACTGTGCTGTTCAGCTGTGTTACCAGACACGTTTACCGGTGAATGTTCATCCCCCTCTGACGAACTTTCCTCTTGCGAGAATTTGTTAAAATCAAACATTTACCGCCTGGCCCTTGGAGCATCTGCTGTGCTTGCTGTTTGTGGAAACTTATGTAGTTTAATTTACCGTTTGTGTTTTTTGTCAGAAGGGATCAAAGTGGGCTTTGCTGTCTTTATACTTCACCTTTGTATTTCTGACTTTCTGATGGGAGTGTACCTATCATGCATAGGAGTTGCTGATCAGTTTTTTTCTGGCGTGTACGTCTGGAGAGAAACTGAGTGGAAGAAGAGTGAAGTTTGCAGTGTTGTCGGATTTTCAGCTTTTCTATCTTCTGAGGTGTCGGCTTTGCTCATCTGTCTGATTACATTAGATCGATTTCTCGTGATCCGACTCCCATTCAGCCAGGTTCGATTTGGAGCCACATCAGCTCACATAGCCTGCATCATCACATGGATACTAGGACTTGTCTTGGCGACTGTACCTCTGCTTCCTGCAACGTCGCACTGGGAGTTCTATCATCAGAAGGGTATTTGTATTCCGTTGCCTGTTACCAGAGCAGAGTTTGCTGGTCACGGTTACTCCTTCAGCATCATGATCATCTGCAACTTGGTCCTCTTTCTGTTGATAGCTGTGGGACAGTGTCTGATTTACTGGTCAGTAAGAGCTAATGCTATGTCTGACCATGGAACAGAGACCAGGATCAAAAGTACTGTGAGCGTGAAGTCAAAAGAAGCCATTATCGCCAGACGCCTTTTGTTCATTGCAATGTCGGACTTTCTGTGCTGGTTTCCTATCGGCTTATGTGGTATGTTGTCAGTCAGTGGTGTCGTTATTCCAGGAGAAATCAATGTTTCCATGGCTATTTTTGTTTTACCACTGAATTCAGCTCTCAATCCTTTCCTCTACACTCTAAACATTATATACGAAAAAAGACAAAAGATGAAAGAGCTACGTTTTCAGAAGTTTCTTCTTGCTTACCTAAAGAATGAACAATTAAAAGAGCGACCATCTTGAAATGTTGTCCTTGAGAGCTGTGTGATGACGCTGCCTGTGGTGGGGGCACTATCTGCTCTTGCCTGGTTGTTGTGACAAACACGATACTGACTCGAAGTGATCCGTTCTTTTGTTGAGTGGAATATTAAACATGCGCTAGATTGATTTCCATCTACATCGCTCTACAGTATAAAACATGTCGCTTTCATGTAGAATAATTCATTTATGGTCAGGTTTATTTGAAAACATGGGCTGTAAGATTTGCCATCAAGTGTGTTGTTTTTTAATAAGTTACACTTAGATAGTGCACTTTCATGTAACTGGTTAAAATGCACGTTGAGTCTTATGATTGATGATGGTGAGGAGTTTGTCAACTCCTTGCTATTTTTACAGTGAGAAATAATGAGAATCGATATAATCTAGAGTTTGTATCCACCTCTCTCTCTCTCTCTCTCTCTCTCTCTCTCTCTCTCTATATATATATATATATATATATATATATATATATAAACTAATGGATTTCAAGGATAAGTAACAGAGCACCATTCCAGAAACATACAGAGCAGCTTGGTGTTGCAATGACAGCAAGAAATATTCAACTGCAAGAAATATGCTTATCTCCCCCTATTTCTTCAGGCTAAGACATAAGAGCAAGCTTTGTTTATAACCGTATATATATGGCCTGTATGAATAAAACATCCGTATCCGTATCCGTATCCTACTCTCTCTCTCTCTCTCTCTCTCTCTCTCTCTCTCTCTCTCTCTCTCTCTCTCTCTTTGCCGCCTATGTCTGTTAACCATTCAAATCCGCCTATTATCAACACTTTCCTATCCAGAAACCATGGAAAGGGAAGGATTCTAGCCGAGAGGGGAAACGAAGGCGTGGTTTATCAGTGAGCTATTTTCAACATCAAAAGGGCGTGATGCCCCAGAAGCATATATTCTAAGACGGTTTATTCTCATCAAATTCTGACCCGGTCAATCGTTACGCACTCAAATAGAAGAAAAAGTGACAGACCCGGCAATCATCTGCAGGTCGTATTGATTCATTTTTGTTTGTTCTTGTTTTGTTATGTCTGTGTTCTTGTTAAAATTGTGATATCTTTTCTCAAGAGTGAAAACATGTTATTACATGCAGCAAAATATCACTTCTTTCTGCTGGGCTTAGAACGAATTTGACCAGGCTGTGAAATCGATTGTATCTGTATCTGTGACTGAACGTTTCATTTATCTATTTCCAAGAGTATTGCGACGTGCAACAGGAAATGTTGAAAAAAAAAATCTGCAAGCGGGTAGCATAGGCGTTCAGGGACAGTGACCCTACTGACTTCATGTAACAAGTGCCACTGTTGAGAACGCCCCAAACTACGTTGCTCTGACAGTCACATTGTCAGTGCAACCAGAGAGAGAAAATGCCAAGAGATGGTTGTAAAAGAGTGCAGACTGTAATGCAGACAGTACATATAATGATCAATATCCTTGCTTGCGCTTCAAATCAGATATTTGATTCTGTAGATCTATTTGCTAGACCTACGAATTGAGAGCAGGTAACTCTCTTTGCAATGGAAAGATAAGCGTTGTCTTCGCCTATTTGTTTTTCCAGGAACAGGAAGAAAAACTACCTTTCAAACCGGTAAAGACAGATTAATGTATGGCAAACTTTGGCTCGCAGTCAGCAACACATTTCTTTTCATATCTCTGGAGCTCTCTTACGATTTCTTTTCTTGAAGAGACTTAAGAATATGTTGAACGACACCTTAGGTTGTTAATATTTCACGTAGGTCAACAATCTTGGCTTAAGAAGTAAAAGTCAGTCAATTCGTGTAGATTGGGAGAGGGGCGGGAGAGATATACATAACGCCATATTGTTGCCACCAGCATCATCTTTATCATACCTGCTGGGAGGTGGCAGTGCAAACAGAAGACACCCAGGTGGTAGATAGACGTGACCAGCCTTCGTCGCCGAGGGACGACACTACGAGCTGTGGGACACTTTGGTGATGAGGAGCTGCCATTCTGCGACTTTACCGTGATCTGCCCGACTAGCAGAGCCCTCATGGGCACAGAGTTGATATCAGTCGATGCGCAGCGGCTTGGCGACTTCTGTTCTGCACGTTTCCCGAGTTGGCTTAACGCGGTCCAGGACCGTTGACACTCAACACGAAGACGGCCGCCTTGTAGCCCTGATGACGGCTTTGGAATAAAGGCATCAAGGAGACGCCAACATCACAACTGACTACGAAAGAAGGAAAACTTCATCCTCCTACGAATGAACAACTTGGCTCAGGATATTTGTTTGAGGGAACCGAGTACTTGGGTGCCTCCTCCCCAACTCAGGCACAGTCTTCAACCAAACCTGACAGCTACCAAGTGCGCCAGACAACTGAGTCTGCGTGCTAAGCCTGCATCAGCAACCAACGTGTCCCCAATATCACTCACTTTGAGGACGTTAAACCCAACCACCAGCCACCAGAATGGAAATACTTTCATATGAACGATACATCACCCATTGTTGTGCTGAGTTCTGGTGGAAAGATGACCCACAACGTTAACTGTGAGCAGGAGCCTCAAGCACTCAGCTTAATACGTACCCATGATAGCTCACTTACTATAGGTGTCTATACATACTCGAGTTCTTACTGGACGTCAAAGATGCATGAATATGATGTGTGCTGCCTGCAGAGTCTGTCGAACAAAACTAAGGGGCCAGATTGTTTGACGCTGTGTTCGTTTATTCAGCGTAGAGCTTACCAACAATGTGAGCGATTTTTAATCCATAACGTTCTGTTCGTTTTGTTAAATGTCATTATGTCGTTATTTATTTTCATTAAATTTCAATGATGAAAGGTGTCAAGTTGTATGTGTAACCTTCTCCCCTCACCACCACTGCGTTAATGGCTGGTTAAGCCAAAGGCAATAGATGTCAACGCGTCAAGCATCTCTCTCTCTCTCTCTCTCTTCTCCTCTCTCTCTCTCTCTCTCTCTCTCTGTGTGTGTGTGTGTGTGTGTGTGTGTGTGTGTGTGTGTGTGTGGTGTGTGTGTAGACACACACTGAAATGCTGCTGTATCACACACACACACGCACGCGCGCGCGCGCGCGCCAGCGCCGCGCACACACACACACACACACACACACACACACACACACAACACACACACACACACACGCACACACACACACACACACACACACACACACAGAGAACGAGAGAGAGAGAGAGAGAGAGAGAGAGAGAGAGAGGCGGGGGTGGGTGGGGAGGGGGCTTGACACTTTGACATTTATTCCTTCAGCACACAACCGCACTCACGTTACGATCAGATCCACCCATACTCGGATTCAAAGACATTCACACATTACCTGCTGCATTGCACATCCGTTGCCATTCCTTTCTACCAGCATCTTCACCTACAACTGCACTCACTGTCGCACATGGTGACACTCCCCTCGCAAGCATTCCCTCTCGCAACCGTCCACAGGCAAAATCACGCACAGAGTCACTCAAACTCAAGAGTATACAAGCACGTGCATGTATTCCCCTCCACCCACCCCACCTCTCACCCCACACGAACACATGCGCGCACACACACATACACGCGCGCGCGCGCGTGCACACACACACACACACACACACACACACACACACACACACACACACACACACACACACACACGTTCACACACATCACACACACACACACACACACACACACACACACACACACACCACACACTCACACACATACACACCAAGCACGCACATACCAACCACACACACACACACACACACACACACACACACACACACACACACACACACACACACAAACACACACACACACTCACACACACACATACACATCAAGCACGCACAACCAAACACACACACACACACACACACACACACACACACACACACACACACACACACACACACACACACACACACACACACGCTTGAGTGCGCAGTAACGCCAACTAGAAAGTTTCGGGTCAATTGCGTAGAAACTGTGTTCCAGATTCTAAAGAGGAAGTGGATTTTCAAGATGCCTGTCCCGAAAGTTTGAGGTACTGTGGAGAGGGAGAAGAATGACGGTAAAAATATGAGACTTGCAACAGGGACATGATGAATACGAACTTTCACAATAAGGGAATATGTCTAGCATCAGATCTGGAGAAAGTGTTAGATGGTTGTTGAAATTGCTACCACTCCAAGTGTCAGAATCAATATCCTCAATGACTTAAACACTCACACACGCACATGAGCACACACACACACACACACACACACACACACACACACACACACACACACACACACACACACACACACACATGCACACATGCGCACACACACACACACACACACACACACACACACACACACACACACACACACACACACACACACACACACACACACACAAACCCTGCGGAAAGAGTACGTAACAGGCATCAGTCTCCATAACAGTATTATCAGCGTCGCACTAGGATGTATAAACAGTGATTCATGAGCAGTTAATGTTCAAAAACACAAGCATGAATTTATATTCAACATTCTTGTTTGTCAGATTCTTGTTCACGCAAAGTCGACAAACAAGCAGTCAGTACAAACCGAAAGAGAGTTTCTCCTTTCAATTAATGACTAAACCTTTAAATGTTTATATACAAGTTCTGTCTACTCTGTAAACTTGACGAAACCCAGCTGCAAATCAGGTAGCAGAAGGACATGTGATGTGATCCTTTACTGGTTCCACTGGAGATCTTTCCAACCTCTTCTGTCTAGGCGTCTGGGTCTTTACGTTTAGGTGGGGTCGCATTCAGGGCTGGAATAGTGGGGACAAGAAGGGTTTTGGCAGGTTTGCTCGCTTGTTTAGTCTGAGAACTACTTGTAATGAGAGCTTGAGGATAATACACACATGCTCCATCAATTCTACCATGTGTGGATAATACACCAGGACCATTTCAAAGGACTAGATCTGCTACAAGGTTGTCCAAGACTTATACTTGTTTTTTTTTTCCTCAGGAAAGGACTCTACACGTCCACAAACATACGGCATTGTTGTGTATTGCTGGCATACTGATCATCCAAAACAAGATAAAATGTCCTACCAGCTGTGGTATCCCCCCCCCCATCCCCGGACCACATCACACACACACACACACACACACACACACACACACACACACACACACACACACACACACACACACACACACACAAACACACCTCACTGCTCCCAATTCACCAAATATTTCTGATGCCACAATATGAAGTAAGGTACTGGCGTATTTCACCAGCCACACCAGGACAGCTGACCGTTCAGGAAAGGAGAGAGGATGGATGGATCTCCTCACGCTGATAAGAGAGAGGAACCAAGACGCTACTCCTGGTGTTCATGACCAGCAGATTGGCAGAACAAAAAGGCAGGGCTGGAACAAAATCTCAGCCTAATTCCCTGTCCATAGCTATCATTCATATAACAGTTTGAAGGTCAGAGAGAAAGAGGCATCAGGATCGGTTGATTAAAGATATTAAAAAAAATTGTTGTGATAAAGGATTTTAACATTTTGAAAAAAAATGCGAAATACAAAACAACGCGAATTTCCAGTTTGTTTAATAATACTACACGTCATTCCCCATACACCAAGAAATCACCTTGACCCACCTGAAAGGTGAAATGTGACAGGAGGGGAGTATTGGTACTGGGCCTTAAAGAAGAATACACAGAACTGCAGCAGAACTGAGAGCCAACAAACGGAACGTTGTCACAGTGAACCTTTCTCATGGGTCAGACACTACGCACTGCCCAATGGGTGAGATTAAAAGAAAGAATGAAATCAAAACAAAACAAAGCAAAAAACAAAGAAAGAAAGACACAAAGAGTAAGCTGTAAACGGGACAAAATCGACGCCACACACACACACACACACACACACACACACACACACACACACACACACACACACACACACACACACACACACTCCATATCTACGAAAAGAAAGGTTTTTGCTCAAGCAGAAAATCGATCCCGTGAATGCAGGCATGCCAGACAAACTAAGTAGCAGGAACTGTCAGCATCCGACTGAAATCATTGATCTGGTTACTATGTGCAGCAACGCTGGATTTACGAGTAACATGTTTGTTTCGCATTCATCCCTCCCTCCCTCGTACCCACAAGCCCCTAGACTTCCAGTAGCACGGAAATGTAATAAAAGGAGACACAAAATTGAAAGGAAGTATCACGCTCGTCCTAAACCAGTTCTGAAGTTCACAGACCAATACGCATGCGTCAGCTGTGTGGGGAGTGAGATCCTGTACAGACAATTCTATTACCGCCTGTGGAGGAGAGACATGAAGGGTGTGAAGGGGAAAAGAGAATTACCATCCGCCTACGGGTTGGAAGCCGGAAGCTGGAGCGAGTCCTTCTCTTGCACCACATCGCCAGATGTCCTGGCAATATCATCTTATGTGTGAAGAGAAACCGAATTTCGTACCTTCCACGTAGATATGATCAGTATAGAACTGAAGGCTGAGCACTAAGATCTGAAACAGTGAGTTTGATCGATGGAAAGCTATGATTAGTGTTTAGGGAATATATTGCTTTATATTGTCTTAACATTCCCCACATTCCTATTTAATTGCCTGAATAATTTCAGTAGAAAGGTTGAGTTAGCTGATAAACCTGTCATCTAGGAAATAAGGGATTCCCAGGTCTGGGGGAGAATCCCACCTCAAATATCAGTGTGTGTGTGTGTGTGTGTGTGTGTGTGTGTGTGTGTGTGTGTGTGTGTGTGTGTGTGTGTGTGTGTGTGTGTGTGCATGCACACGCTCGCATGTATGTGCACAAATTTACACACGTGTTTGTGTGTTTCCCCATCCCCAATCAAAGTTGGTTGTCTGGTTGCTCTTTTCTTTTTCTGGTCTGTTCTGGGTTTTTTTTTTCAATGACAGCTGAGATGAAAAATGAGCTGCTATGAACAGCACACGTAAAAGAACCCCCGGCGATGTGGGAGTTATTTCTGGCAAAAACTATATAGAAAAAAAAATCAAATAAGGGAAAACTCTCTCTCTCTCTCTCTCTCTCTCTCTCTCTCTCCTCTCTCTGTTTATCTATCTATCCATCTGTGTGTATAGGTATGTGTAGGTGTATGCATGCGTGCCGTTTGTGCGCGTATGTGTGTGTGTGTGTGTGTGTGTGTGTGTGTGTGTGTGTGTGTGTGTGTGTGTGTGTGCGTGCGTGTGTGTGTGTGTCAAAGTCAAAGTCAAAGTCAAAATTTTATTTAGAGATGGAAACATTGAATAAGCAGCATATCTGGGGTTTTTTTTTTTTTTTTTACATCAAGCCATCTATGAAAAAAGAAAGAAAGAGCAAAAAAAAAAAAAATCAAATTGTGTACAATGCCTTTCATCAAAAGAAAAGTAAA
Organism: Conus canariensis; assembly: GCA_033310375.1. Classification (NCBI taxonomy): domain Eukaryota; kingdom Metazoa; phylum Mollusca; class Gastropoda; order Neogastropoda; family Conidae; genus Conus; species Conus canariensis. Next base: position 92,239,723 of record CM065717.1, read on the forward strand.
CATACCGCCTTACCCCCTCCCCTCTCCTCCCCTTTACCCACTCACTTCCATTCACGTAAAAGGTATCAATGCTCATTGCCGCTCCTATGGTTACATTCACGAAGTGTATATCTTTACCAATGTATTTCTTTTCTGCACAGGATGGACATTTTTTCAGTATCATATGTGGTTAACGACTCATGAGGTAATCTTTCAATTTTTTCTTAAATGTGTTTTTATTTATTATTTTTTTGTTGTTGTATTTTTAAGGGTTTTGTGAGTTTATTCCGCAGATTTCCACCTGAATATACAAAACTGGATTTGTATAAATGTTTGCGTGGTCTAGGAATGGAAAAAAATGATTATGTCTATGGCAATTGACTCTAAATGTTTCTGTAATCTTTTGGTGAGCTGTTCCATTAATAACGTTATGCATACAAAGGGCTTTATTGAAAAAGAGTCTGTTTGGGAAGGTTAATATTTTGAGTTGTTTGTAATCTTCATCAGTTAGGGAGCTCGATTTTAATAATACTAATTTCAATGCTCGTTTGTACAGACGATGAATTAAGTTTAAATTATGTTCACTACAGTTGTCCCAACGGGTTGATGCATAATCAATTAATGACAAAATATGTGCACATAAAAAAAGTTTTCGAGAGTGGCCATCGAGGAATTTTTTTTTTATCCGAGACAACTGAACTATTTTTTTGAAAGGCGTTTTGCTAAGAATGTTATATGTTCAGTCCAAGATAAATCTTTGTCAATAATGACACCTAGTGTTTTGTGTGAACTGACTTCCTCAACTTTATTGTTGGATATGAGTAAAGGCTGAAAATTTGATTTCATTTTTTGTCGTTTTTGTCTTGTAGACACGTACATGTACTTTGTTTTAATAGCATTTAAAGACATATGGTTTAGTTGTGTCCATTCAGTAAGTTTATCGATATCTGCTTGAAGCTTATTTGTTAATTCATAGGCATCATAGTCGTTTTCGTGAAGAGATGTATCATCTGCAAACATTTCGCATTTACATTTAACAAAACAAGGCAAATCATTTACGTAAATAGTAAACAAAAGAGGTCCTAACACAGAGCCTTGTGGAACACCATATTTGACAGGCATAAATGTTGACAATTTGTTAGCTACAGCTACTATTTGTTTTCGGTCACATAAAAAAAAGATGAAATAAGACTTATGAATTCTGGAGTCAGTTTGTAAAGTTCAAGTTTACGGCACAACAAAGAATGGTTGATGACATCAATGGCTTTTCAAAGTCTACGAAGAGAATACCTGCAAATTTATTCTCGTTTATGCTGCAAAGAAGACTGTCCATAAGCTGTATGAGGGCTGTGTGGCAAGAATGATGCTTTCGAAAGCCCGACTGACTTTCGTGGAGAAGTTTATTATCAGCGAAATAAGAATACAGAGACTTATGCATGTGTTTTTCGATCGGTTTTGCAATGGCTGATAAAATGGATATTGGTCTGTAATTTGATGGGTTTGAAGAATCCCCTGTTTTATACAGAGGAATAACTTTAGCTTCCTTAAATTTTAGAGGAAAAGTGTGTTTATCTATGCATAAATTGTATAAGTATGTCAAAGTATCTGTGATAACTGGACATGACAACGTAAGTATTTTTGTCTCGATACCATCTAAATCAGGAGTATTTGATTGGGTTGAAGTAGACAAGGCTTTACTAACATCTAAAACGGTCATGGGTTTCAGACTAAATGGAACACGAATATCCTTAGAATGGATGTATTGTTCTAAATAATTGAGATCATTTTCATTAGATCTATCATTTAATATGATTCTATCTGCTATGGTTGCAAAATGATTATTTAGTTGATCTGCAGATATGTCTGAGCTCATTTGTTGACTTTTTGACACATGTTTATTAGTTAATATGTTAATTGCATTCCAAATTTGCCTGGTATCTTTGGTAGAAGTTAACATTTTTCTAAAGTAAGTACGTTTCGATTTCCGTTTTAATGACGTCACTTTATTTCTTTGTTTTCTGAATTCTTCATTTGTTCCGAAATTACTCAAATGATTTCTTTTATTAATTTCTGTGTCAATTTCTTTAGTTATCCATGGAGGTTTTGGTTCCTGTTTAATCCTTTTCTTTATAAAAGGGGCGTGTTTATTATATACAGAGGTAAACGTATCAATCCAAAATTCAGCTGCTTTATTAGGATCTCTGATTTGATAGATGGGGTCGAACTGTGCTTCAGAAAGGTCAGTAAGGAAATCTTCTTCTTTAAAGTTTCTAAAGCTCCTATAGTCAATACCTTTATGACCTACTTTTGGAATTTTTACACGGTTTTTGAACCAAGTAAGGCAAATTGGGTTGTGATCACTGCAGCCATAGGGAGGGGAACAAAGTTCGATAATGGATTGTTTTGCATTTGTGTAAATATGATCTATTAGAATAGCGGAATTTCCAGTTATGCGTGTTGGTCTATCTATTAGTTGTTCTAAATTATGTAATATATAGTTTTGATACCACTTTGATTTTGTTTTTAACAGATCAATGTTAAAATCTCCTAAAATAATTGTCTCATAACTTAGAATGGTTACTTCATCCATTATTGCATTAAATCTGTCCTGCCAATCAGTGGTTTCTGATGGGTTTCTATAGACAACGCCTATTGCAGGCGGTTGACTATTTTTCATACTTATTTCAATCCAGACAGATTCAACACCATAATTTTCAAAATTAACTAGCCTTTTACATTTTAATGAGGAAGCATAATATATAAGTAAGCCAGGGGATTTTGGTTTATAGGGGTCTAGTCGCATTATTTGGTATCCTGGCATGTCCATTTCAGTATCTGTTATATGAGAAGATAACCGGGATTCAGAAAAACAAAATACATGAAAACTGTTTCCATCACTGCGAAGTATAGTTGCAATATCATCTTTTTTGTTTGTTGCGTTATTGTTATTAAGGTACCCTACACGAAGTCTATGTTTCGATGGCCATATGTCTAAAGTCACAGGCATGTTGCAGTGTATAGCACTAGGTATGGCTTAAATAAAATGGTGAGAGGGAACACTAATTAAATCACTGCTTATTTATAATACAAATATTCACTTTCTAAACCAGTGGCCTAACTATTGAAATTCTAATAATGATATGGGGGAAAAAATCATATAAAAAATCGGAAGACAAGGTGAGAGTAATCGCACAAAGGATCAAATCTAAAAATCACAAGTATCAAAGAAACCACGAATCAAAAAAAAAATTGTGATTTGAAAATAGATGACAAATTAATCTGTGTAATTTTCACACAGCACAAGGTGAAAACCTATACAGTATTTCAAAGACAAAAAAGGAAAAGCTACGTGAACAATACCAAGAAACGTTTGTACGAACGTAAACAAAACACTTTAAAGAAAACCAACAGGAAAGCACAATCAATCTGAACCCTCTTATGACTAGGCAACTGCATCGCACATCATGCGTTCTCTCTCTCTCTCTCTCTCTCTCTCTCTCTCTCTCTCTCTCTCTCTCTCTCTTTTCAACGCCCCCCTCCCTCTTCCTCCCTCTCTCTCTCTCACTCCCTCTGACCCCCACCCCCATGACCTCCCCACTCCCACCACCTCCACACACATACGTACGCGCGTGTTCATCCAAACCACGCAGACAACGACGCAGCAGGATTGTTCAAACCAGTAAAAGACATGATGTGAATACAATAATAGGCGTTTGACACGGCTTAATGTAATGCATTTACATATACATTCACAATTGACTATTAAGTTGAATGTTCAACATGTGGGATGTCATCATGTTCAGCCAGTGCAAATAACGGCTGATGTCATTTGTGGGAAACATGGCTGGGTACTGGACATTGAGTTCAGTTCCCGCTGGGCAGGGAAGACATCCGGGTTCCGATCGTAGTACGGTGACCCTGACTCTATGTCAGGATGTACACGGGGGTTAGGCAGTCTGTGTGGGGGTGGGTTAGGATGAAGCACTGGTTCTGGCTGAAAGCATCGATTCTGATCATTAGGTTGCCTCACCAAAGAAGGGAAATGCTGCATGGACTGTAAAGGGGGTATGGCACGGTTTCTAACCTGGCCATTGTTGCAGCCAGGATCCTGTTGGCGCGGGAAGTCGGAACGATGGACAGGGACATAGCTAGAGGCCTGGTTTGGGCCCTCTATGTTAAAAGGAGACTGGCAATGTGAATAGTAGCTACGCTGGCTAACATTACCTATAGGAGTAGAAGGGTTATTTGACAAACGGGCATCAGGAGCATTCTCATAGCTTGTGAGGAATAGTTGGATGGGTAAGCATACCAGGTATCACGGAAGCTGGGGACAGGCTGGGAGGTATGAGGAATACCGTGAGGAGCGGAGTGCAACTGCTGGTTGGGAGAAAGGATAGCATCGTTAAATCTGACATTGCCAGCATTGAATCTGAAATTAAAATCCCGTGAATATTTGTTCCCTTCCTGCCGACCGTTTGGCAAATCCCGCTCTGTCTGGTGACCTCTGCGCTGTGGCAGTGTGTCTACCAGCCTGTCCAAGACAGTGCTATTGAATTTAGAGGCCAGCTGAGCTGTACCCTTAAAACTGGGGTGGGTGAGGTTTTTGTACATGGCCAGCCTAGGAGCACCAGAAGCGGCAATACATGTATCAGTGTTTTCTATAAAAGTAGCTTCAGACTGGAAACAAGCTTCTCTAAGATTTCGGTTTGTGGGGAAAACAGAATTATTCAAATTGTGTCTGCCCTTTGCTGGAATTAAGGAGCTGAATGCTATTTTTGAAGTAGGGAAAGCTTGATGACACAGGTTAATCAACTGTGTCCATTGTTGAACTGTGACCTGTCCTGACGGGCAGTCATTTATGCCAACATGGACGATTAGGGCTTTGACTTGGTGATTAGCTGGTTGACGGATAAGCCAATGCTCTAAGTCATGGGTTGAAATTCCTGACACACAGATTTTAAACATATTATAAGAGTGTAAGGCTAGTCTCTTGGGGTCCAGGTACTGCGAGAGAGAGTCACCAATTAAGAGCGCAGACACTTGATCATTCACAGATATAGAACTTAAGATATCACGGGAAGAGAGTTTGGGTCTTGTTTTATCGGATTGAGAGTTTACATTGTCTGCTTTAGCTCTCTGCTGATGTTGAGAATACATGTCACTGGATGTATTTTCACATAACTCACTACTAGACAAAGGAGCAAAAACATTACTGACAGGAATGCAACAGTCAATCGTAAGATGAGCAGACGAGGAAGCGTCATCACAAACGCCAGGTTTGGCAGGAGGGGCTGCGGAATCAGAGAGTGAGGCACTGGGTGTGTTTAATTCAATGGGTATAGTGCCTTCATTAGCAGGATCTGTGGGCGTGGGGGACTTGACAGGATGTGAGGAAGGGGATTCGGTGAGCGACGTTCGAATCGAGAGGACGCGGATCGTTCGCTCTCTGCACGTGCCGAATTTACGGTCGGAGTTACGCTTTACAGCACGCGGCTTTCCCCTTCGACCACTGTATCAAGGTATCATAATGGCAATGTTTTCAACAACCAATCCCGTTTTCCTTAAGATGAAGGATATTCCGGATCATGAGGAAAACCGGCCGACGGTGTTGGAGATGTGTTTAGCGGCCGAGAGATCTGCTGGCCCGGGAACCATACTTGGAGCGCAGTCCATCCGTGGCCTGTGGCGACTCTACCTTGCTACCAAGGAGGCACGGTCGGAAATCCTTGTGAAGGGCATCCGACTGAGAGGTACAGTATTGCAGGTCTCCAATACCAATCCCTTCATCCTTCGCAGCGACACAGGTGAAGAGAAGCCGACGACTAAGGTATGGATTGACAATATACCTATATCTGTGGCAGAAACTGAGATTGAACATTCATTAAAACAACTCGGCTGTGAACTGAGATCCTCGATTAAAATGGAGAGAGCGAGAGTCGCAGATAACAAATTAACGCGTTTTCTTACAGGGCGTAGATTTGTCTACATCACTGTGCCTTCAACTCCTCTTGACAAATTCATAAAGATTAACATTTTCACGGCTAAAATGTTTCACAAAGAACAGAAATTAGTGTCCAAACCAGTCTCCTGTTCGCGTTGCTTGCAGCCAAACCACCATGTCTCTCAATGCACAGACAAGATTGTATGCAGACAATGTAAGCAACCAGGGCACAAAAGAGGGGATGCAGTTTGTCAACTGTCTGGCACACAAAAGACAGACAGACAAACAGAAAAATGCGAGAAACCCAATGTGCAGTCTAGCACAAACGAAAAGTCCCCCGCTGCTATTAAAACACAACAAACAAAACAGGGAACAGAATGTAATAGTAGTAAATCTGTTGGCAGAAGTGACAGGAGCAGACCCCTGTCTCGGCAGTCTATCCTCCTCTCCTCCCTGGACCGTTCCCCCCGGGACAGATCTGCTACCCCCAAGCGGAACAGATCCAAAGAGCGAGACAGTCCGAGGCAGAGGACAGGCAAACAGCGCCGTTGTGACAGCGGACGACCGGACAACCCGGCTACAACGTCCACGGGACCTGATGACCCCTCGCCGGAGCGCTGCACGAGTGAGCAGTGGCGATAGGACAGTCCTGCCGGCAACGAACGCATTACATCTGGCTTATGGTAACGTGGAAATTGTTAGGCCTACTAAATTGTTTTCATGGTTCGCAATCGTTTGTTATTACAGGAAGGATTTTTGAATGTTCCCCTTCCTGTTCTGTCCTCATTTTTTTGAAAAGGAGGGGGAAAGAAAAGAGAAAGAAAAGGAGGAAGTGAAAAGAGGAAGGGAAAAGGAAAGAAAAGAAAATTTTCAAATGTCCATTGCCCCTATTCTTCTTAAGCCCCCCCCCCCCCCCTTTTTTTTTTTTTTCCTCCTGAATCTTGGTTCATTGATTTCAAGCTGAAATATTCCTTATAATGGAAAAATTGCGTATAATTTCTGTGAACGCTAGGGGTCTAAAAAAACAGTTTGAAAAGGAAATCATTGTTTGCGTTTCTAAAGAAAAATCGTTTTGATATAGTATGTTTACAGGAAGCGCATGTTACTATGTCTGATATGAGAACTTGGGAAAAGGAGTGGGGTGGTAAAATCTTCGCCAATGAAGGTACAAATAGAAGCAGAGGCGAGGTTATCTTAGTTTCAAAGCATTTTTCTGGACAAGTTGACTTAGTACTTTCAGAACAAAGAATTTTGGTTGTGTCTGTGCGCAGCGACACGTACCATTTAACTATTGCCAACACTTAATGCTCCAAACAACAGTAACGAAAAGGTTTATCATTTTCAATATCTGACTGAAATGTTGAATAATTTGAACGGACACTTGATACTTTTAGGTGATTTCAACTGTTCACTTATCACCGACCTAGATATAATATCCGGTAAACCCCATGACAAGTTAGAAACTGAAGCTTTAAATAAAACAATAAACACGTTAGGTTTAACTGATATTTGGAGACTGTATCATCCAACTGAAAAATCGTTTACTTGGAGTAGATCAAATCCGTTTATTACACGTCGGCAAGATTACGTTTTTTCTTCTGAAGACATTCTACATTTTTGTTCGTCGTCAGACCACGTAACTGTCCCAGGCTCGGAACATAAAAGTGTAGTGTTAGAATTAAACGGTGATAACAGTTTTGTTCGCGGTCCGGGATACTGGCGTTTTAACAAGTTATTTAAAAAACAAATCCTTTGTTGAAACATTGAACAGACTCTTAGATGGCTTTGTCAAGGAAATGAAGAGGTAAGTTGTATTGAAAAATGGGAGTTATGCAAAGTGGAAATTAGACATGTTTGCACTGAATTCGGCAAATCATTATCTTGTCAAAAACGGAACGAATTCCTAACACTACAAATGCAGATAAAGAACTTTGAGGAAAAGCTAGTGATTGATCCTCAAAATAAAGAGTTACACTCAAATTACCTTATAGCAAAGCAGAAAATAGAACTTCAACAAATTGAGGAAACTAGGGGTGCCCAGATCAGAGCTAGAATCAAATTGATTGAAGAAGGAGAAAAGAACAGTAAACATTTCTGCAATTTGGAGAAAGCACGTGGTAAGCAAAATATCATTACTAAATTGTGTAAAGAGACAGGAGAAATTATAACTGATCAAAGAGACATATTACAGGAACAAGTTTTCAAAACATCTGTACAATCAAAAGACAAACATCACTAATGTTAAAGATGCTGCCAACTCGTTTATCAAAGACGGAAATTTTAGAAAATTAGACAAAGATGATGCAGATGCTTGTGAAGGCATTATCACCTTAGTAGAAACCACTGAAGCGCTAAAGAAAATGGTGACACTCCCCTCGCAAGCATTCCCTCTCGCAACCGTCCACAGGCAAAATCACGCACAGAGTCACTCAAACTCAAGAGTATACAAGCACGTGCATGTATTCCCCTCCACCCACCCCACCTCTCACCCCACACGAACACATGCGCGCACACACACATACACGCGCGCGCGCGCGTGCACACACACACACACACACACACACACACACACACACACACACACACACACACACACACACACACACGTTCACACACATCACACACACACACACACACACACACACACACACACACACACACACACACTCACACACATACACACCAAGCACGCACATACCAAGCACACACACACACACACACACACACACACACACACACACACACACACACACACACACACACACAAACACACACACACACTCACACACACACATACACATCAAGCACGCACATACCAAACACACACACACACACACACACACACACACACACACACACACACACACACACACACACACACACACACGCTTGAGTGCGCAGTAACGCCAACTAGAAAGTTTCGGGTCAATTGCGTAGAAACTGTGTTCCAGATTCTAAAGAGGAAGTGGGATTTTCAAGATGCCTGTCCCGAAAGTTTGAGGTACTGTGGAGAGGGAGAAGAATGACGGTAAAAATATGAGACTTGCAACAGGGACATGATGAATACGAACTTTCACAATAAGGGAATATGTCTAGCATCAGATCTGGAGAAAGTGTTAGATGGTTGTTGAAATTGCTACCACTCCAAGTGTCAGAATCAATATCCTCAATGACTTAAACACTCACACACGCACATGAGCACACACACACAACCACACACACACACACACACACACACACACACATGCACACACACACATGCACACATGCGCACACACACACACACACACACACACACACACACACACACACACACACACACACACACACACACACACACACAAACCCTGCGGAAAGAGTACGTAACAGGCATCAGTCTCCATAACAGTATTATCAGCGTCGCACTAGGATGTATAAACAGTGATTCATGAGCAGTTAATGTTCAAAAACACAAGCATGAATTTATATTCAACATTCTTGTTTGTCAGATTCTTGTTCACGCAAAGTCGACAAACAAGCAGTCAGTACAAACCGAAAGAGAGTTTCTCCTTTCAATTAATGACTAAACCTTTAAATGTTTATATACAAGTTCTGTCTACTCTGTAAACTTGACGAAACCCAGCTGCAAATCAGGTAGCAGAAGGACATGTGATGTGATCCTTTACTGGTTCCACTGGAGATCTTTCCAACCTCTTCTGTCTAGGCGTCTGGGTCTTTACGTTTAGGTGGGGTCGCATTCAGGGCTGGAATAGTGGGGACAAGAAGGGTTTTGGCAGGTTTGCTCGCTTGTTTAGTCTGAGAACTACTTGTAATGAGAGCTTGAGGTAATACACACATGCTCCATCAATTCTACCATGTGTGGATAATACACCAGGACCATTTCAAAGGACTAGATCTGCTACAAGGTTGTCCAAGACTTATACTTGTTTTTTTTTCCTCAGGAAAGGACTCTACACGTCCACAAACATACGGCATTGTTGTGTATTGCTGGCATACTGATCATCCAAAACAAGATAAAATGTCCTACCAGCTGTGGTATCCCCCCCCCCCATCCCCGGACCACATCACACACACACACACACACACACACACACACACACACACACACACACACACACACACAAACACACCTCACTGCTCCCAATTCACCAAATATTTCTGATGCCACAATATGAAGTAAGGTACTGGCGTATTTCACCAGCCACACCAGGACAGCTGACCGTTCAGGAAAGGAGAGAGGATGGATGGATCTCCTCACGCTGATAAGAGAGAGGAACCAAGACGCTACTCCTGGTGTTCATGACCAGCAGATTGGCAGAACAAAAAGGCAGGGCTGGAACAAAATCTCAGCCTAATTCCCTGTCCATAGCTATCATTCATATAACAGTTTGAAGGTCAGAGAGAAAGAGGCATCAGGATCGGTTGATTAAAGATATTAAAAAAAATTGTTGTGATAAAGGATTTTAATATTTTGAAAAAAAATGCGAAATACAAAACAACGCGAATTTCCAGTTTGTTTAATAATACTACACGTCATTCCCCATACACCAAGAAATCACCTTGACCCACCTGAAAGGTGAATTGTGACAGGAGGGGAGTATTGGTACTGGGCCTTAAAGAAGATTACACAGAACTGCAGCAGAACTGAGAGCCAACAAACGGAACGTTGTCACAGTGAACCTTTCTCATGGGTCAGGCACTACGCACTGCCCAATGGGTGAGATTAAAAAAAGAATGAAATCAAAACAAAACAAAGCAAAAAACAAAGAAAGAAAGACACAAAGAGTAAGCTGTAAACGGGACAAAATCGACGCCACACACACACACACACACACACACACACACACACACACACACACACACACACACACACACACACTCCATATCTACGAAAAGAAAGGTTTTTGCTCAAGCAGAAAATCGATCCCGTGAATGCAGGCATGCCAGACAAACTAAGTAGCAGGAACTGTCAGCATCCGACTGAAATCATTGATCTGGTTACTATGTGCAGCAACGCTGGATTTACGAGTAACATGTTTGTTTCGCATTCATCCCTCCCTCCCTCGTACCCACAAGCCCCTAGACTTCCAGTAGCACGGAAATGTAATAAAAGGAGACACAAAATTGAAAGGAAGTATCACGCTCGTCCTAAACCAGTTCTGAAGTTCACAGACCAATACGCATGCGTCAGCTGTGTGGGGAGTGAGATCCTGTACAGACAATTCTATTACCGCCTGTGGAGGAGAGACATGAAGGGTGTGAAGGGGAAAAGAGAATTACCATCCGCCTACGGGTTGGAAGCCGGAAGCTGGAGCGAGTCCTTCTCTTGCACCACATCGCCAGATGTCCTGGCAATATCATCTTATGTGTGAAGAGAAACCGAATTTCGTACCTTCCACGTAGATATGATCAGTATAGAACTGAAGGCTGAGCACTAAGATCTGAAACAGTGAGTTTGATCGATGGAAAGCTATGATTAGTGTTTAGGGAATATATTGCTTTATATTGTCTTAACATTCCCCACATTCCTATTTAATTGCCTGAATAATTTCAGTAGAAAGGTTGAGTTAGCTGATAAACCTGTCATCTAGGAAATAAGGGATTCCCAGGTCTGGGGGAGAATCCCACCTCAAATATCAGTGTGTGTGTGTGTGTGTGTGTGTGTGTGTGTGTGTGTGTGTGTGTGTGTGTGTGTGTGTGTGCATGCACACGCTCGCATGTATGTGCACAAATTTACACACGTGTTTGTGTGTTTCCCCATCCCCAATCAAAGTTGGTTGTCTGGTTGCTCTTTTCTTTTTCTGGTCTGTTCTGGGTTTTTTTTTTTCAATGACAGCTGAGATGAAAAATGAGCTGCTATGAACAGCACACGTAAAAGAACCCCCGGCGATGTGGGAGTTATTTCTGGCAAAAACTATATAGAAAAAAAAATCAAATAAGGGAAAACTCTCTCTCTCTCTCTCTCTCTCTCTCTCTCTCTCTCTCTCTGTTTATCTATCTATCCATCTGTGTGTATAGGTATGTGTAGGTGTATGCATGCGTGCCGTTTGTGCGCGTATGTGTGTGTGTGTGTGTGTGTGTGTGTGTGTGTGTGTGTGTGTGTGTGTGTGTGTGTGTGCGTGCGTGTGTGTGTGTCAAAGTCAAAGTCAAAGTCAAAATTTTATTTAGAGATGGAAACATTGAATAAGCAGCATATCTGGGTTTTTTTTTTTTTTTTTTTTTTTACATCAAGCCATCTATGAAAAAAGAAAGAAAGAGCAAAAAAAAAAAAATCAAATTGTGTACAATGCCTTTCATCAAAAGAAAAGTAAACATACCGCCTTACCCCCTCCCCTCTCCTCCCCTTTACCCACTCACTTCCATTCACGTAAAAGGTATCAATGCTCATTGCCGCTCCTATGGTTACATTCATGAAGTGTATATCTTTACCAATGTATTTCTTTTCTGCACAGGATGGACATTTTTTCAGTATCATATGTGGTTAACGACTCATGAGGTAATCTTTCAATTTTTTCTTAAATGTGTTTTTATTTATTATTTTTTTGTTGTTGTATTTTTAAGGGTTTTGTGAGTTTATTCCACAGATTTCCACCTGAATATACAAAACTGGATTTGTATAAATGTTTGCGTGGTCTAGGAATGGAAAAAAATGATTATGTCTATGGCAATTGACTCTAAATGTTTCTGTAATCTTTTGGTGAGCTGTTCCATTAATAACGTTATGCATACAAAGGGCTTTATTGAAAAAGAGTCTGTTTGGGAAGGTTAATATTTTGAGTTGTTTGTAATCTTCATCAGTTAGGGAGCTCGATTTTAATAATACTAATTTCAATGCTCGTTTGTACAGACGATGAATTAAGTTTAAATTATGTTCACTACAGTTGTCCCAACGGGTTGATGCATAATCAATTAATGACAAAATATGTGCACATAAAAAAAGTTTTCGAGAGTGGCCATCGAGGAATTTTTTTTTTTATCCGAGACAACTGAACTATTTTTTTGAAAGGCGTTTTGCTAAGAATGTTATATGTTCAGTCCAAGATAAATCTTTGTCAATAATGACACCGAGTGTTTTGTGTGAACTGACTTCCTCAACTTTATTGTTGGATATGAGTAAAGGCTGAAAATTTGATTTCATTTTTTGTCGTTTTTGTCTTGTAGACACGTACATGTACTTTGTTTTAATAGCATTTAAAGACATATGGTTTAGTTGTGTCCATTCAGTAAGTTTATCGATATCTGCTTGAAGCTTATTTGTTAATTCATAGGCATCATAGTCGTTTTCGTGAAGAGATGTATCATCTGCAAACATTTCGCATTTACATTTAACAAAACAAGGCAAATCATTTACGTAAATAGTAAACAAAAGAGGTCCTAACACAGAGCCTTGTGGAACACCATATTTGACAGGCATAAATGTTGACAATTTGTTAGCTACAGCTACTATTTGTTTTCGGTCACATAAAAAAAAGATGAAATAAGACTTATGAATTCTGGAGTCAGTTTGTAAAGTTCAAGTTTACGGCACAACAAAGAATGGTTGATGACATCAATGGCTTTTCAAAGTCTACGAAGAGAATACCTGCAAATTTATTCTCGTTTATGCTGCAAAGAAGACTGTCCATAAGCTGTATGAGGGCTGTGTGGCAAGAATGATGCTTTCGAAAGCCCGACTGACTTTCGTGGAGAAGTTTATTATCAGCGAAATAAGAATACAGAGACTTATGCATGTGTTTTTCGATCGGTTTTGCAATGGCTGATAAAATGGATATTGGTCTGTAATTTGATGGGTTTGAAGAATCCCCTGTTTTATACAGAGGAATAACTTTAGCTTTCTTAAATTTTAGAGGAAAAGTGTGTTTATCTATGCATAAATTGTATAAGTATGTCAAAGTATCTGTGATAACTGGACATGACAACGTAAGTATTTTTGTCTCGATACCATCTAAATCAGGAGTATTTGATTGGGTTGAAGTAGACAAGGCTTTACTAACATCTAAAACGGTCATGGGTTTCAGACTAAATGGAACACGAATATCCTTAGAATGGATGTATTGTTCTAAATAATTGAGATCATTTTCATTAGATCTATCATTTAATATGATTCTATCTGCTATGGTTGCAAAATGATTATTTAGTTGATCTGCAGATATGTCTGAGCTCATTTGTTGACTTTTTGACACATGTTTATTAGTTAATATGTTAATTGCATTCCAAATTTGCCTGGTATCTTTGGTAGAAGTTAACATTTTTCTAAAGTAAGTACGTTTCGATTTCCGTTTTAATGACGTCACTTTATTTCTTTGTTTTCTGAATTCTTCATTTGTTCCGAAATTACTCAAATGATTTCTTTTATTAATTTCTGTGTCAATTTCTTTAGTTATCCATGGAGGTTTTGGTTCCTGTTTAATCCTTTTCTTTATAAAAGGGGCGTGTTTATTATATACAGAGGTAAACGTATCAATCCAAAATTCAGCTGCTTTATTAGGATCTCTGATTTGATAGATGGGGTCGAACTGTGCTTCAGAAAGGTCAGTAAGGAAATCTTCTTCTTTAAAGTTTCTAAAGCTCCTATAGTAAATACCTTTATGACCTACTTTTGGAATTTTTACACGGTTTTTGAACCAAGTAAGGCAAATTGGGTTGTGATCACTGCAGCCATAGGGAGGGGAACAAAGTTCGATAATGGATTGTTTTGCATTTGTGTAAATATGATCTATTAGAATAGCGGAATTTCCAGTTATGCGTGTTGGTCTATCTATTAGTTGTTCTAAATTATGTAATATATAGTTTTGATACCACTTTGATTTTGTTTTTAACAGATCAATGTTAAAATCTCCTAAAATAATTGTCTCATAACTTAGAATGGTTACTTCATCCATTATTGCATTAAATCTGTCCTGCCAATCAGTGGTTTCTGATGGGTTTCTATAGACAACGCCTATTGCAGGCGGTTGACTATTTTTCATACTTATTTCAATCCAGACAGATTCAACACCATAATTTTCAAAATTAACTAGCCTTTTACATTTTAATGAGGAAGCATAATATATAAGTAAGCCAGGGGATTTTGGTTTATAGGGGTCTAGTCGCATTATTTGGTATCCTGGCATGTCCATTTCAGTATCTGATATATGAGAAGATAACCGGGATTCAGAAAAACAAAATACATGAAAACTGTTTCCATCACTGCGAAGTATAGTTGCAATATCATCTTTTTTGTTTGTTGCGTTATTGTTATTAAGGTACCCTACACGAAGTCTATGTTTCGATGGCCATATGTCTAAAGTCACAGGCATGTTGCAGTGTATAGCACTAGGTATGGCTTAAATAAAATGGTGAGAGGGAACACTAATTAAATCACTGCTTATTTATAATACAAATATTCACTTTCTAAACCAGTGGCCTAACTATTGAAATTCTAATAATGATATGGGGGAAAAATCATATAAAAAATCGGAAGACAAGGTGAGAGTAATCGCACAAAGGATCAAATCTAAAAATCACAAGTATCAAAGAAACCACGAATCAAAAAAAAAATTGTGATTTGAAAATAGATGACAAATTAATCTGTGTAATTTTCACACAGCACAAGGTGAAAACCTATACAGTATTTCAAAGACAAAAAAGGAAAAGCTACGTGAACAATACCAAGAAACGTTTGTACGAACGTAAACAAAACACTTTAAAGAAAACCAACAGAAAAGCACAATCAATCTGAACCCTCTTATGACTAGGCAACTGCATCGCACATCATGCGTTCTCTCTCTCTCTCTCTCTCTCTCTCTCTCTCTCTCTCTCTCTCTCTCTCTCTCTCTCTCTCTCTCTCTTTTCAACGCCCCCCTCCCTCTTCCTCCCTCTCTCTCTCTCACTCCCTCTGACCCCCACCCCCATGACCTCCCCACTCCCACCACCTCCACACACATACGTACGCGCGTGTTCATCCAAACCACGCAGACAACGACGCAGCAGGATTGTTCAAACCAGTAAAAGACATGATGTGAATACAATAATAGGCGTTTGACACGGCTTAATGTAATGCATTTACATATACATTCACAATTGACTATTAAGTTGAATGTTCAACATGTGGGATGTCATCATGTTCAGCCAGTGCAAATAACGGCTGATGTCATTTGTGGGAAACATGGGCTGGGTACTGGACATTGAGTTCAGTTCCCGCTGGGCAGGGAAGACATCCGGGTTCCGATCGTAGTACGGTGACCCTGACTCTATGTCAGGATGTACACGGGGGTTAGGCAGTCTGTGTGGGGGTGGGTTAGGATGAAGCACTGGTTCTGGCTGAAAGCATCGATTCTGATCATTAGGTTGCCTCACCAAAGAAGGGAAATGCTGCATGGACTGTAAAGGGGGTATGGCACGGTTTCTAACCTGGCCATTGTTGCAGCCAGGATCCTGTTGGCGCGGGAAGTCGGAACGATGGACAGGGACATAGCTAGAGGCCTGGTTTGGGCCCTCTATGTTAAAAGGAGACTGGCAATGTGAATAGTAGCTACGCTGGCTAACATTACCTATAGGAGTAGAAGGGTTATTTGACAAACGGGCATCAGGAGCATTCTCATAGCTTGTGAGGAATAGTTGGATGGGTAAGCATACCAGGTATCACGGAAGCTGGGGACAGGCTGGGAGGTATGAGGAATACCGTGAGGAGCGGAGTGCAACTGCTGGTTGGGAGAAAGGATAGCATCGTTAAATCTGACATTGCCAGCATTGAATCTGAAATTAAAATCCCGTGAATATTTGTTCCCTTCCTGCCGACCGTTTGGCAAATCCCGCTCTGTCTGGTGACCTCTGCGCTGTGGCAGTGTGTCTACCAGCCTGTCCAAGACAGTGCTATTGAATTTAGAGGCCAGCTGAGCTGTACCCTTAAAACTGGGGTGGGTGAGGTTTTTGTACATGGCCAGCCTAGGAGCACCAGAAGCGGCAATACATGTATCAGTGTTTTCTATAAAAGTAGCTTCAGACTGGAAACAAGCTTCTCTAAGATTTCGGTTTGTGGGGAAAACAGAATTATTCAAATTGTGTCTGCCCTTTGCTGGAATTAAGGAGCTGAATGCTATTTTTGAAGTAGGGAAAGCTTGATGACACAGGTTAATCAACTGTGTCCATTGTTGAACTGTGACCTGTCCTGACGGGCAGTCATTTATGCCAACATGGACGATTAGGGCTTTGACTTGGTGATTAGCTGGTTGACGGATAAGCCAATGCTCTAAGTCATGGGTTGAAATTCCTGACACACAGATTTTAAACATATTATAAGAGTGTAAGGCTAGTCTCTTGGGGTCCAGGTACTGCGAGAGAGAGTCACCAATTAAGAGCGCAGACACTTGATCATTCACAGATATAGAACTTAAGATATCACGGGAAGAGAGTTTGGGTCTTGTTTTATCGGATTGAGAGTTTACATTGTCTGCTTTAGCTCTCTGTTGATGTTGAGAATACATGTCACTGGATGTATTTTCACATAACTCACTACTAGACAAAGGAGCAAAAACATTACTGACAGGAATGCAACAGTCAATCGTAAGATGAGCAGACGAGGAAGCGTCATCACAAACGCCAGGTTTGGCAGGAGGGGCTGCGGAATCAGAGAGTGAGGCACTGGGTGTGTTTAATTCAATGGGTATAGTGCCTTCATTAGCAGGATCTGTGGGCGTGGGGGACTTGACAGGATGTGAGGAAGGGGATTCGGTGAGCGACGTTCGAATCGAGAGGACGCGGATCGTTCGCTCTCTGCACGTGCCGAATTTACGGTCGGAGTTACGCTTTACAGCACGCGGCTTTCCCCTTCGACCACTGTATCAAGGTATCATAATGGCAATGTTTTCAACAACCAATCCCGTTTTCCTTAAGATGAAGGATATTCCGGATCATGAGGAAAACCGGCCGACGGTGTTGGAGATGTGTTTAGCGGCCGAGAGATCTGCTGGCCCGGGAACCATACTTGGAGCGCAGTCCATCCGTGGCCTGTGGCGACTCTACCTTGCTACCAAGGAGGCACGGTCGGAAATCCTTGTGAAGGGCATCCGACTGAGAGGTACAGTATTGCAGGTCTCCAATACCAATCCCTTCATCCTTCGCAGCGACACAGGTGAAGAGAAGCCGACGACTAAGGTATGGATTGACAATATACCTATATCTGTGGCAGAAACTGAGATTGAACATTCATTAAAACAACTCGGCTGTGAACTGAGATCCTCGATTAAAATGGAGAGAGCGAGAGTCGCAGATAACAAATTAACGCGTTTTCTTACAGGGCGTAGATTTGTCTACATCACTGTGCCTTCAACTCCTCTTGACAAATTCATAAAGATTAACATTTTCACGGCTAAAATGTTTCACAAAGAACAGAAATTAGTGTCCAAACCAGTCTCCTGTTCGCGTTGCTTGCAGCCAAACCACCATGTCTCTCAATGCACAGACAAGATTGTATGCAGACAATGTAAGCAACCAGGGCACAAAAGAGGGGATGCAGTTTGTCAACTGTCTGGCACACAAAAGACAGACAGACAAACAGAAAAATGCGAGAAACCCAGTGTGCAGTCTAGCACAAACGAAAAATCCCCCGCTGCTATTAAAACACAACAAACAAAACAGGGAACAGAATGTAATAGTAGTAAATCTGTTGGCAGAAGTGACAGGAGCAGACCCCTGTCTCGGCAGTCTATCCTCTCCTCCCTGGACCGTTCCCCCCGGGACAGATCTGCTACCCCCAAGCGGAACAGATCCAAAGAGCGAGACAGTCCGAGGCAGAGGACAGGCAAACAGCGCCGTTGTGACAGCGGACGACCGGACAACCCGGCTACAACGTCCACGGGACCTGATGACCCCTCGCCGGAGCGCTGCACGAGTGAGCAGTGGCGATAGGACAGTCCTGCCGGCAACGAACGCATTACATCTGGCTTATGGTAACGTGGAAATTGTTAGGCCTACTAAATTGTTTTCATGGTTCGCAATCGTTTGTTATTACAGGAAGGATTTTTGAATGTTCCCCTTCCTGTTCTGTCCTCATTTTTTTGAAAAGGAGGGGGAAAGAAAAGAGAAAGAAAAGGAGGAAGTGAAAAGAGGAAGGGAAAAGGAAAGAAAAGAAAATTTTCAAATGTCCATTGCCCCTATTCTTCTTAAGCCCCCCCCCCCCCCCCCCCCCCCCCTTTTTTTTTTTTTCCTCCTGAATCTTGGTTCATTGATTTCAAGCTGAAATATTCCTTATAATGGAAAAATTGCGTATAATTTCTGTGAACGCTAGGGGTCTAAAAAAACAGTTTGAAAAGGAAATCATTGTTTGCGTTTCTAAAGAAAAATCGTTTTGATATAGTATGTTTACAGGAAGCGCATGTTACTATGTCTGATATGAGAACTTGGGAAAAGGAGTGGGGTGGTAAAATCTTCGCCAATGAAGGTACAAATAGAAGCAGAGGCGAGGTTATCTTAGTTTCAAAGCATTTTTCTGGACAAGTTGACTTAGTACTTTCAGAACAAAGAATTTTGGTTGTGTCTGTGCGCAGCGACACGTACCATTTAACTATTGCCAACACTTAATGCTCCAAACAACAGTAACGAAAAGGTTTATCATTTTCAATATCTGACTGAAATGTTGAATAATTTGAACGACACTTGATACTTTTAGGTGATTTCAACTGTTCACTTATCACCGACCTAGATATAATATCCGGTAAACCCCATGACAAGTTAGAAACTGAAGCTTTAAATAAAACAATAAACACGTTAGGTTTAACTGATATTTGGAGACTGTATCATCCAACTGAAAAATCGTTTACTTGGAGTAGATCAAATCCGTTTATTACACGTCGGCAAGATTACGTTTTTTCTTCTGAAGACATTCTACATTTTTGTTCGTCGTCAGACCACGTAACTGTCCCAGGCTCGGAACATAAAAGTGTAGTGTTAGAATTAAACGGTGATAACAGTTTTGTTCGCGGTCCGGGATACTGGCGTTTTAACAAGTTATTTAAAAAACAAATCCTTTGTTGAAACATTGAACAGACTCTTAGATGGCTTTGTCAAGGAAATGAAGAGGTAAGTTGTATTGAAAAATGGGAGTTATGCAAAGTGGAAATTAGACATGTTTGCACTGAATTCGGCAAATCATTATCTTGTCAAAAACGGAACGAATTCCTAACACTACAAATGCAGATAAAAAACTTTGAGGAAAAGCTAGTGATTGATCCTCAAAATAAAGAGTTACACTCAAATTACCTTATAGCAAAGCAGAAAATAGAACTTCAACAAATTGAGGAAACTAGGGGTGCCCAGATCAGAGCTAGAATCAAATTGATTGAAGAAGGAGAAAAGAACAGTAAACATTTCTGCAATTTGGAGAAAGCACGTGGTAAGCAAAATATCATTACTAAATTGTGTAAAGAGACAGGAGAAATTATAACTGATCAAAGAGACATATTACAGGAACAAGTTTTACAAACATCTGTACAATCAAAAGACAAACATCACTAATGTTAAAGATGCTGCCAACTCGTTTATCAAAGACGGAAATTTTAGAAAATTAGACAAAGATGATGCAGATGCTTGTGAAGGCATTATCACCTTAGTAGAAACCACTGAAGCGCTAAAGAAAATGAAAAATGGTTCAGCTCCAGGCAGCGATGGATTGATGCCAGAATTCTTAAAAATTTTGGGGAACAAAATAGGCTGCATGATTACTAGCTCATTCAATGAGTCATTTCAAAAAGGAGAACTCTCATTCACACAAACGCAAGGCATCATAACTCTCATTCACAAAGGTAAGGAATTAGACAGAGACAAACTTAACAATTGGAGACCCATCACTTTAACAAACTCAGACTATAAAGTTTTGGCTAAAGTTATGGCAGAAAGATTAGGAAAAGTTATTTGTGGATTAATTGATGAAGACCAAGTGGGATACATTAAAGGTAGAAATATTACAACTGTTATAAGGACTATAGATGATGTAATAAATTATCTAAATAAAACAGGAAAAACAGGTTACTTACTAGCATTAGACTACTACAAAGCTTTTGATTCCATTTCTAAAACATATCTTTTACACTCGTTTGACATGTTTGGTTTTGGTGTTGATTTTCAAAGATGGATACATGTGTTGACTAACAATACCCAAAGTTGCATTAATTATGGTGGATGGTTGTCTGAGCCGTTTGATGTAAACTGCAGTATTAGACAAGGCTGTCCTTTCTCTTCTTTGGCATTCGTCTTGGCCTTAGAACTATTAGCAATAAAAATCAGGAACAGTGAAATATCTGGCATCGAAGCGCCAGTCATAAACCGATCAAAAAATAAATGTATCAAAATAAAACAAATGGCCGACGATACCACATTATTTCTTAAAAATGGAGAAGATCTGATTAGGTCCTACGGTATTTTGAAAACGTTTGAAAACTTCTCCGGTCTCAAACTGAACATCAATAAAACTAAAATATTAAGAATGGGCAGACAGCTAGACGAACACAATATTCCTTTTTCAATGGTTGATACAATTAAAATCTTAGGGGTGTATTTCAAAGAGATAAGATGGCTAAACATATTGAAGAAAATTGGAAGCAGAAAGTTGCAAACATTCAAAGAATGATACGGGACTGGAGTAAAAAGATATTAGTATTCATGGTAAAGTTATGGTAATCAAAACATTTTTAATCAGTCAACTGATATATGTTATGCAATCAATTGGTATTCCAGAAGATGTTTTAAAGGAAATTAATACAATGATGTACAAATTCGTTTGGCAACGAAAATATAGCAATCGTAAGGCTTTCGAAAAAGTGAAAAGAAAAGTGATGGAAACAGAATATGGAAAGGGTGGTTTGAATATGGTTAACATTAATGATCTCCAAAAGTGTTTCTATTTGCAATGGGCGGGAAATCTATTCTCCTCAGCAGAGCAGAACTGGAGTACCATACCAAAATGGCACTTGAATAAAATACTAAAGAATGATAGTATATTCATGATTAACTGTAGATCAAAATATGTGCATAGACCATTTGAAAAATGAATTCTGGAAAGCGGTGATTATTACATATTTAGATATTAAGAGAGAGAAAAAACTCGAAGAAATAAAACCATCCAATGTGTGTGATCAGTTATTATTTTATGATGATTTAATAAAATATAAAGGAAAGGTGCTGTTCTTCCACAAGTGGAAAGAAAAGGGAATACAACATCTGAGCAATCTTATTCATTTCAACGAACGTAGACTGCTGCGTTTAGAAGACGTGGACCACAATTATTTGAATATAATGCCGTGTGCAACGCCATCCCAGCAGTATGGCTGGAATGGATACGAACAAACAGGATCTCTCTGATGCTCAGGAGCTAGTTTCTTGTGAAGCAAGTGTGTTTAATGTAAAACCCAAAGAGATACATAAAATATTGGAAAGAAATAATACCACGAAAACCTTACCTCATGCTAATGACTTCTGGCGCAGAAAGCTTGGTGTTCAATTAGAGAAAAACGTATGGTTGATTCCAAGAGAATCCACAAAGGAAACCAGACTATACGAGCTTCAGTGGAAGATAAATCACAACATCTATCCCACAAATATTCTTCTTCAGAAAATGAAATTAACAGAAACTAATAAATGCGATAACTGTGCCAATGACATTGACTTTATGGAACATTTCTTTTATTATTGCCCACCCGTGTACAGACTGTGGGAAGAAATAGAAATTTTCATACCAACTATGGTTGGAAAAACGCTAAAACTGTCATTGGCTGATGTAATGTTTGGTGTGCAAAATAAAAAAATCAATAAGATTGAAAGAGCAGCAGTTAATCATATTCTTTTAATAGCTAAAATGTACATTAGTATAGCTCGAAAAACAAAAGCGTTGCCTGCTTTACAAGTCATATTTGAACAACACTTGCAACTGAGAAAAAAGTATATACCGTTCTTACAATCTTATTGAAATATGTTAAATAATTACAATGGCCAGTGTCTCTAAGATAATGATGCTATCATAAATGACATGATTCACATATGATAACTTAGAATTAAAAAAAAAGTACACCCACACCCACAAGTATACACACTCACGTAAGTTCACACACATGCACGCGCGCGCGCGCGCCAACACACACACACAGCACACACACACACACCACACACACACACACACACACACACACACTTATCTAGGCCTAATTGCATTATACATACCTACGTACGCCCAAAATCAACACCAACCGTTCGCATGCATACACCCCAAAACACCACATGCACACACACATAACACTTACATACTGTCTAAGATCACTGTTAGGTGGATAGACGTAAAATTAAAGAACACACACACACACACTGACACACACAAATGCACATACACACATATGAACCCCCGCGAGTGCGCGCACACACTTTTTTTTGTTTGTTCTTAATTCTATGAATACTTTATTTCCCTTATGTTGATTTAATTATATCCATTTGTTAGAATGAAGTTATCACAGCAGAATGAAAGTGTCAGTACACCACACATCAGTACATAAACAAACCCAGACATTTTGTATCATTCTCCTGCACACTAAAACTATCAAACAATTGTCCATCGGTAATGTACACACAGATTTTGCATGGTGAGCGTGAGTCAAGAAAGAAAGGAAAAAAGAAGAAGAAGAAAAAAAAACGCCTTAACAAAAAAGGGAAAAAAAGGAAAAAAAGAGAAAAAAACAACAACAAAAATAACAAGAAAAACGAAGAAAAAAAAAGTAGTAAAGGTGGTGGGAAAAAAAAGGATGTGAGGAAGGCTCCCTACTCTCCACACAGCTGCTGTCACCGCCATGAACAGTTGATTGCTGAGCTGGCCATGGGTTAGCAGGTTTGGCGAGAAGACATTCCGTATTATTCAGGCTGTCAGTCGGAGAAGCCGGCTGAGAAACTGACAGATGAACAGGTTTAGCTGTGTCGTCTGCACTCCCTGAAACCGCTTCTTTGAGGCTGAACTGCGTACTGGTGTCAACTGTTGACTTCGTGGAATATACTTGTTAAAGTTCTGAACGGAGGTTGCCAAGTTGGGATTTAAGCCATTAATTTGTTTTCTTTCGTTAAAACATTAACGGAGTCCTTCAAATGGAAAATTGTGATTTCTAAGTCTTTGATTCTTGAGTTGAAGGAATCCCTGTCAGATTTAATATGGGATTTTAGTTCATTTTTTGTCGCCGTTTTTGCATCCTCAATCAATGAGAAAAACAGCTTTTTCATGTCTTGCTGGGAAGCATCTAGATCATCCACTTCTTCTTTCAGCTGGTGAAGTTCTTGTCTGTACAAGTGGACAGAGGAACGCGAAACTTTGTTTTGGTTTTGTCTGAGACAAAGAGTCCGTCTGCGAAGTCTTTTACTTCTAGATCCTAGAGGTGTTGCCTTGAATGTCTTTGACTTTGTCTCGGTGGAAGATAGTAGCGCTGATGCGGAGGGGGTAGGTGTGTGCAGCACAACTTGCTGAGGGGTGCACTGACAGGGACTCATCAGGTGAAGGTCACTGACGGACACCGGTGGTGATGTTTCCTGTTCTGTGACTGCTCTTGGGTCTCCACAGGGACTTGATCCATCCTGGGGGTCTGTCACCGCTGCAGGTTCCCAGTGAGGGTCCATTGTGGAGGTGGTCAGGGACACGGGGCCAAGGGGATGGACAAAAGTAAGAGGGACGTGAAGAGTGGAGGAAGTCAAAGTGTCAAGGTCCTTGTTCAGCAGAAATGCACTGACGATATGTTTTAGTTTTTCACACTCCTCAAGATCCCAGAGGGAGCAATCTCTTCCTTGACACAGCAGTGTGCCCGTGTCTTGATAAGTTACAAAATAAAGAGCAATAGTCATTCTTTTTGTTGATTTCCAAAAAAGACTTATGGTGGTTTTAGCTAGAGCAGTGGAAGGTCGGTGATCCAGTGTAAGGAAGGAAATGATAATATCGGATCGTTTCGGTTGTAATCAGTCACTTGTAGTTTACCTTAAAGGAGCTGTCAGAGATCGCTGAGTAACAATATAGAAGAACATTTCGCCAAACACATAATTCCTGTACTCCGCACCAAAAACGTTTTTGTATTATGTCAGCGGTGTGAAGAAGTTTCTTTTCGCTTGAAATTTCATTGTTTTCATGTGCCTGTGGGTTTTCGTTCACGGACGTTTGTTCTGACGTCATGCAGTTCAAAAACACAGAATCACTCCGCACATACACACATGTGTCAGCAGTGCCATACTCATTGACTTTACACACGGAACATCGTTTCACAGAACAGTGTTCAACATTCAACGACGGTCATGGTATGGCACAACTATTTTCTCAGGTACGCACGTGCACCACACTTCTTTGCCGGGGATTTGAAAATGGAATCGATTGATCGTTCACATCTTCTGAATTAAGTATAAAAAACGAAAAAGCAATTAACACAAAATCCAAAAACGATCAG
>CM065717.1:92267572-92291619 GCA_033310375.1 Conus canariensis
CTGCGGCTACTACTACTACTACTACTACTACTACTACTACTAACTACTACTACCACTACTACTACTTCTATGACTAGTTCTGTACAATAAATATTTTTGTCGAGGAACACAGTTCAAATCAGTAACTATATAGGTCATTGCAAACTTGACTTGAAGTTGATTCACCAAGACCGACGGCTTCCGGAAATAGCGAAAGCCAGAGGAGTCTGACAAAAAAAAGTCAATTTAATCACGCGTAATTTCACGTCCAGTTTCCACAGGACACGCAGTGCCTTAGGGAAGAAGGGGGAAGGGGGGAAGGGGGGAGGGGTGGTGGAGGACCAGTGAAGTTTACAGGGTACTATGCATGAAGCTGAACAGCGTCAGTCGTCAGGCAGTCAGACAAGAACGATAAGACAGGACGGACCAACGGACAAATGGCCATGCGGAAGGATAATTATTATCGGCGGCGAAATCTTATATTGTATTACATGACTTTCTTGTCGAAAAAGATGAAAGTGGATTTTTCTGCACATCTTTGCTAGGGACAGCTCTTTTGTTTAGCTCCGGTTCTTTAAGTGCACAAAGCAAATGAAGTCTCGGTTAGCTATCTTATCCGAAAGAATAGCTTTTTAGATCTCTTTACTTTATAACAAGGGGTGCGTGTGTATGTTGTGGAGGGGGGGGACAAAACGAAATAAACGAAACGAAACAAAACAAAAACCCGTACTGCAAGATTCAAACCCAAGGACCAGAATTTTTTTTTTCTAAGCGAATGCGTTATCCACTTGGCAAAGTAATTTGACTGTTGTTCATTATCGTCCTATAGGCCTTGAAGGACACCCCAGGATTACATATCCATCAATGATAATCCATATATGGATTCGCCCATCCATATTTGCATCCACCGTTCAATCTCTCCTCCCATCCATCCGTTCTTGTTTCTTCGGTCATCCATCTGGTCATTGTTCTATGTATCCTTCCGTTTTGTTTTCCATCTAGCCTTTATCCACCCATCTATCAATATATTCTTCTATCCATGCACTCACCCATCTATTTATCCATTCAGCTGTCCAGCCATGTGTCCTACCATCTGACTTTCCATTGATGCAGCTATAAGTCGAGGAGGACAAACAAATGGACCAACAGAGAGAGAGAGAGAGAGAGAGAGAGAGAGAGAGAGAGAGAGAGACGAGAGAGAGAGAGAGAGAGAGAGAGAGATCCAGACAGACGGACGGATAGA
Organism: Conus canariensis; assembly: GCA_033310375.1. Lineage (NCBI taxonomy): Eukaryota > Metazoa > Mollusca > Gastropoda > Neogastropoda > Conidae > Conus > Conus canariensis. The sequence continues at coordinate 92,268,795 of CM065717.1, forward strand.
CAGAGAGACAGACAGACGGACTGACATGCAGAAAGACAGAGAGACAGAGCGAGAGCGAGCATGGGCAAATGGAGTGAGAGAGAGAGGGGGAGGGAGGGCGGAAGACAAACAAACAGACAGACAGGCAGACAAACAGAACATGGTTAAATGGAGAGAGAGAGAGAGAGAGAGAGAGAGAGAGAGAGAGAGAGAGAGGCAGACAGACAGACAGACAGACAACAGAGAGATAGACAGCAAACAAACAGAAAGAGACATGCAGAAACTGACAGACAACAGACAGCAGACAGACAGCAGACAGACAGCCGACAACAAGAAAGAGACAGACAGGCAGACACAGACAGACAGACAGACAGAATAAGCAGGTAGACAGACATATGGACAGAAGACAGACACACAAGCAGGTAGACAGACAGACAGACAGATGGCCAGACCAGCAGGCAGCAAAACAAAAGGGTAAACTGACTGGCAAGGTGGTAAATAAATCGTTGTGAGGACCTGGAGATAAATAGGCTAAACAGAAACATGAAATAACAAGAATGACAGGTAGACAGACATAGTGACAGAGATCTAACGCGGACAGACAGACAGACAGTTGAGCGTGTTGCCCACAACGTCTTTTTAATGACTTCCCTACTCCCTCCTTACTGTCCACATCATTATCTCCTACCACGGAATGACAAACACTATAGCTGCATCCTCGACACAGACCGTCTACTGCCTCTCCTACCCTCCTCCCAGCTCCTCTACCCTGCACTCAGTACCTCGCCATGCGCACTCCCACTTCTTTTCAAACAATGGAGACCTTTCGTTGGGTGCCTGGTTGGATTATTGGTAGAACATCTCTCTCTCTCTCTCTCTCTCTCTCTCCTCTCTCTCTCTCTCTCTCTCTCTCTCTCTCTCTCCCCTCCCCCCCCCCCCGTCTCTCTCTTCATTTTTGAATATCTGTTTACGCAGAGTCTGTTACTGACTCATAGATACAATCTGCCCTCTTTCCTAGACCTACTATATACCATGTTTGTATTCTTTGCATCTCTCATTTGTATGTACTTCCCATTGGATGTGAATAAAAAGCTCTCTCTCTCTCTCTCTCTCTCTCTCTCTCTCTTCTCTCTCTCTCTCTCTCTCTCTCTCTGTGTCCGTGTGTCTGTCTGTCCGTGTGTCTGTCTGTCCATGTGTCTGTCTGTCTCTCTCTCTCTCTCTGTCTGTCTTTGTCTCTCTGTCTCTGTTCTGTCTGTCTGTCTGTCTTCTGTCTTCTCTCTCTCTCTCTCTCTCCCTCTCTCTCTCTCTCTCTCTCTCTCTCTCTCTCTCTCTCTTCGTCATTGTCTACACATTATCTTAGCTTGATCATTATTTCATATTAATCTCATTGTAGACCCCAGTGAAATCGAGGAGTGGGTATTAAAATGAAAAACGAGAAGAGAAGAAGAAGAAGAGAAGGGAGGAGGAGGAGAAAGAAGAAGAAGACGAAGGAGGAGGAGGAGGAGGAGGAGGAGGAGGAGGGGACCTCATCAGTGCTATTCCATAATTCTCATAGACAGTTTTTTATCATATATTATACGAGAGTCCACTGTCAGATGTTCCATGTGTGACTGCTGGTGTCAAGTGTAAAAGAAAAAGCAGCTTTATTGCTTGATATTGTATGATCGATGTGGAACATAAAGCTAAATGTATGTTAACTTGCTTGTAGCTTAACGCCATTGAGTTACGGTGGCTGGCATCACTCATTCCTGGATGGGAAGCGGTCAGTTTGATTCCCATCAGAGCCATTTATCTATCTGATTTCTCTGCCCCAACCAACTCTGATACATAGGTGATGCATAGGTGATACATAGTTGAGTTTGCTATGGACTCAACTAGGAAGACTGAAAACACTCAGTCGAATTTCATGCTCTTAACGGATGCGTTTCCGAGCGTTGCTCCAATTTATTTACCAATACTACAGGTCTTTGTTCATCTCGGACCTGTTGATGCTGGGAAATGTAACAAAATTAAGCGTAGATTCCAGTCCTACCATACAGTTTTAGAAAGAACCGAAACTCTATGGAACGTTATCATATTTGTCCTTATTGATCTGGAGAAAAAGTATCAAATTCTGTTATTCTCCCAAACCCTGCATCTCATGGTGACCTCAATTCCTAGTTCTTCTCTATATCTGTGCCTTGTTTAGTTCATGTCGAGGTCGCCGGTGATTTTAAGTTGTTGGACACACACACACACACAACACACACACACACACACACACACACACACACACACACACCACACACACACACACATCCTTGCATGCATGCACGCACGCACACACACACACACACACAACACACACACACACAACACACACACACACACACACACACACACACACACACACACACACCAGCACACATACACACATACACAGACACATTAATGTAAATGGTTAATTTAATTCCAAATTTTAACTAGGGTTCGTCAGGCAAGGTTTATCTCACAACAAAATAGAAGGATTTAAATTAAAAATAGGACCTTGGAACAAGGTGACAAGATGCATGGTAGTAATGGGTTTTGAATTTGATTTTGATGAGTTGTTAAAGCTGCTGTGCATCATGGATTATCAGTGTTGTGGACCTTATTTTCAATTGTGGCGTGTGACCCAGACCAAAAGAAATTACACCGCCTCCTATAGGTCCACCTGTTTCTGACTCCGGATATGGCAGAGCGGATTGACAGCAAGGAAATCTAATGGAGAACGACTCTCAATGTCTTGGTTACAATGTTCGGGAGAGTGACGGAGAGGTGACTAAATGGAGACGAGGATGGGTGAGGATGAAAAAGAACAGTAATTGGAGAGGGTGGGGGTTTGGGCACATGAGGGAGAGGGGCGGTGGGTGATGATCGGTCGTGGCATTTCGAGCTGTTACCACAACAGAGCAGAGAGGTTGATGGGATTCTACCACTGAACTAAAGGGAAGCAACTCTGCATGCAGGACCGGAAGAAAGCAGTCCACAGTTTTTGATAGGTCAGAGTTTGGGGTTACAGCAAAGGTCAAGTAGTAGCAACAAAGTTTGAACAGATGAAAATCACCCTGGCTTTGTGAAAAATAAAAGTTGAATATCAAAAACGACGATTTGGAGTCAGTGAATTAGTTCAATGCCACATGTCAGCAAAAATAGCAAAATGATGTTTGACTTGTGGACTTTTTGTGTTTCGGCGCCATTACTACGGCACTAGAATTTTGGTGGGAAAAGTCTAGCAGACGACAGAAAATGAAGGGTCTTGTGAATCGTGCTTGCAAAGAAAAAGGAAAGGACATAATGTCTATCTCAAAGTCAGGTATAGTATTGGTCAAGGGCTAGACCATGCAGTGAATATGCTTTGGTACTGGCTGATTTTCAGAGAAAAGCCAAATGCAGCTTTGAATGGAATAGAGAAAATATGATATTTTGGGCTTAAACTGTAACCGTTGACTCGGACCCTACATAGAACGAAAGAAAGGGAGGCAAGGCAGAGATGACAAGGTGTGAGAGGAAAGGAGAGAAGATTTGGATGCCGCCTGAGTTGACTAATGAAGTAGATGACTTCTGATGAGGTCACTTATACAGGGACAGCAGACAAAAGTCAATGCATGTGAACATCTAACTTGCAAGATTGTGAGCTAGTATATGTGCATTTGTTCACATGCCGTGGTTTACACTTGTAGTAAAAGAAGCTGACTTGGACAGTGTCTGATACATGATCAGACTTTGATCAACTGAATGCCCCCCTTCCCCCCCCTCCCCCCCCCCCTTGCGATTATGTCGAAAGGGAAAGATAGCCAGTTCACATGCGCGATAGTCCTCTTTCTCTCTCTCTCTCTTCATCTCTCTCTCTCTCTCTCTCTCCTCTCCTCTCTCTGGCTCATCTTCTACTCTGTCATCTCTCATTGCTATTTATCTGGCTGTAATTTCATAATGATCATTGACATGAATGGAATGACAATGCAAAAAGAGAAAATGAAGTAAGAAGAAAAGAAGAAGAAGAGAGAAGAAGAACAAGAAGAAGAAGGGGGACGAGAGGAGGAGGATGGAGGAGGAGAAGGTGGAGACTTCACAGTGCTAATTCCACAATTGTCATAGACAGATTTTTTTTCATCCTATTTGTTAAGTGAGTCCACTGTCAGATGTTGCGTGTGTGTGCGCCAGTGTCAATGTAAAACGAAAAAGCAGCTATTTTGCTAAACATTGTACGGTTGATGTGGATCATAAAACTAAATTAACGTTAACATACCTGTAACTTAATGCCATTGAGGTACGGTGGCTGGCATCACTAATTCCCGGATGGGAGGTGGTCAGTTTGATTCCCACCAGAGCCATTTATCTATCTGATTTATCTGCCCCAACCACCTCTGATACGTAGGTGATACATAGTTGAGTTTGCCATGGACTCAACTAAGAAGATTGAAAACACTCAGTCGAATTTCATGCTCTTAACGGATGCGTTTCTGAGCGTTGCTCCAATTTCTTTACCAATACTACAGGTCTTTGTTCATCTCGGACATCTTGATGCTGGGAAATATAACAAAATTAAGCATAGATTCCAGTCCTACCATACAGTGTTAGAGAGAACCGAAACTCCATGGAACGTTATCATATATGTCCTCATTGATCTGGAGAAAAAGTATCAAATTCTGTTATTCTTCAAACCCTGCTCTCATGGTGACCTCAGTTCCTAGTTCTTCTCTATATCTGTGCCCTTGTTTAGTTCGTGTCGAGGTCGCCGGTGACTTTAAGTTGTTGGACACACACACTCACACACACACACACACACACACACACACACACACACACACACACACACACACACACACACGCACACACACACACACACAACACATCCTTGCATGCACGCACCCACGCACACTCTCACACACACACACACACACACACACACAAACACACACACACACACACACACATCAGCACACACACACACACACACACACACACACACACACACACACACACACACACCAGCACACATACACACATGCACAGACACATTAATGTAAATGGTTAATTTGATTCCAAATTTTAACTAGGGTTCGTCAGGCAAGGTTTATCTCACAACAAAATAGAAGAAGGATTTAAATTAAAAAAGGACCTTGGAACAAGGTGACAAGATGCATGGTAGTAATGGGTTTTGAATTTGATTTTGATGAGTCGTTAACGCTGCTGTGCATCATGGATGATCAGTGTTGTGGACCTTATTTTCAATTGTGGCGTGTGACCAAGACCAAAAGAAAGGACACCGCCTCTCTATAGGTCCACCTGTTTCTGACTCCGGATATGGCAGAGCGGATTAACAGCAGGGAAATCTAATGGAGAACGACTCTCAATGTCTTGGTTACAATGTTCGGGAGAGTGACGGAGAGGTGACTAAATGGAGACGAGGATGGGTGAGGATGAAAAAGAACAGTAATTGGAGAGGGTGGGGGTTTGGGCACATGAGGGAGAGGGGCGGTGGGTGATGATCGGTCGTGGCATTTCGAGCTGTTACCACAACAGAGCAGAGAGGTTGATGGGATTCTACCACTGAACTGAAGGGAAGAAACTCTGCATGCAGGACCGGAAGAAAGCAGTCCACAGTTTTTGATAGGTCAGAGTTTGGGGTTACAGCAAAGGCCAAGTAGTAACAACAAAGTTTGAACAGATGAAAATCACCCTGGCTTTGTGAAAAATAAAAGTTGAATGTCAAAAACGATGATTTGGAGTCAGTGAATTAGTTCAATGCCACATGTCAGCAAAAATAGCAAAGTGATGTTTGACTTGTGGACTTTTTGTGTTTCGGCGCCATTACTACGGCACTAGAATTTTGGTGGGAAAAGTCTAGCAGACGACAGGAAATGAAGGGTCTTGTGAATCGTGCTTGCAAAGAAAAAGGAAAGGACATAATGTCTATCTCAAAGTCAGGTATAGTATGGGTCAAGGGCTAGACTATGCGGTGAACATGCTTTGGTACTGGCTGATCTTCAGAGAAAAGCCAAATGCAGCTTTGAATGGAATAGAGAAAATATGATATTTTGGGCTTAAACTGTAACCGTTGACTCGGACCCATACATAGAACGAAAGGAAAGGGCGAGACAAGGCAGAGATGACAAGGTGTGAGAGGTGAAGGAGAGAAGATTCTGGTTGCTGCCTGAGTTGACTAATGAAGTAGATGACTTCTGATGAGGTCACTTATACAGGGACAGCAGACAAAAGTCCAACGCATGTGAACATCTAATCATGCAGAGATTGTGAGCTAGTATATGTGCATTTGTTCACATGCCGTGGTTTACACTTGTAGTAAAAGGCATTTGACTCTCAAGAGACAGTTGTGAATACATTATCAGAACTTTGAGTCAAACTGAAATCCCCCCACATCCCCCCCCCCCCCCCCTGCCGATTATGTCGAAAGGGAAAGATAGCCAGGTTCACATGCGCGCATACGTTCTCTCTCTCTCTCTCTCTCTCTCTCTCTCTCTCTCTCTCTCTCTCTCTCTCGCTCTCTCTCTCTCGCTCTCTCTCTCTCTCTCTCTCTCTCTCTCTCTCTCTCTCTCTCTCTCTCTCTCTCTCTGTCATTTCCTATTTATCTTGGCTTGATAAATATTTCATATATTAGACTCATTGTAGACCCCAGTGAAATGGAGGAATGAGTATAAAAAAATTACAAACGAGGAGAAGAAGAAGAAAAAGAAAACGAAGAAAAAGAAGAAGAAGAAGAACAAGAAGAAGAAGAAGAAGAACAAGAAGGGGGAGGAGGAGGAGGAGAAGGTGGAGAATTCATCAGGGCTATTCAACAATTATCATAGACAGTTTGTTTGCATCCTATTTGTTAAGTGAGTCCACTGTCAGATGTTGCATGTGTGTGCGCCGGTGTCAAATGTAAAACGAAAAAGCAGCTATTTTACTAAACATTGTACGGTTGATGTGGATCATAAAACTAAATTTACGTTAACATACCTGTAACTTAATGCCATTGAGGTATGGTGGCTGGCATCACTAGTTCCCGGATGGGAGGTGGTCAGTTTGATTCCCATCAGAGCCATTTGTCTATCTGATTTCTCTGCCCCAACCACCTCTGATACGTAGGTGATACATAGTTGAGTTTGCCATGGACTCAACTAAGAAGACTGAAAACACTCAGTCGAATTTCATGCTCTTAACGGATGCGTTTCTGAGCGTTGCTCCAATTTCTTTACCAATACTACAGGTCTTTGTTCATCTCGGACATCTTGATGCTGGGAAATATAACAAAATTAAGCATAGATTCCAGTCCTACCATACAGTGTTAGAGAGAACCGAAACTCCATGGAACGTTATCATATATGTCCTCATTGATCTGGAGAAAAAGTATCAAATTCTGTTATTCTTCAAACCCTGCTCTCATGGTGACCTCAGTTCCTAGTTCTCTATATCTGTGCCCTTGTTTAGTTCGTGTCGAGGTCGCCGGTGACTTTAAGTTGTTGGACACACACACACTCACACACACACACACACACACACACACACACACACACACACACACACACACACACACACACACACACGCACGCACACACACACACACACACACACACACACACATCCTTGCATGCACGCACCCACGCACACTCACACACACACACACACACACACACACACACACACACACACACACACACACACACACACATCAGCACACACACACAAACACACACACACACACACACACACACACACACACAACACACATACACACACACACACACACACCAGCACACATACACACATACACAGACACATTAATGTAAATGGTTAATTTGATTCCAAATAGAGAACTATAAAATAGGCATTCTGGCTCACCCACCTCCGCCAGCTCCAACCGGCTAAAGCCGGTTTCGCTGTTGCTCCGCCGGCTTACCCAGAATGCCTATTTTATAGTTCTCTAATAGTAAACACTTTACAAACATACATAATGTGTAGGATTATCTGTTTTTAACACTAATTTAGAAAACTTTTGAGACTTTAGTTTTGCTTAATCCTTCGTTTTTCTTGATCGTCTTCAATAACATCATTTTCACGCATACATTCATCAAATGCGTCTCTGTCTTTCATGTGGAATAAAACTACAGTCTTTAACTGTTCTCTAAAGTCTTTTAAAACTGAGTTATATTTTTGACATAAAATCCACACACTTATCCCAGCATGTCTTCCACTGAAAGCCAGTTTTGATAAAGTGTTTCTCTTTTTAACTATGTCTCTTTCTGCCGAACAGTCATCTATAATAAATAGTGTCTGAGTTCCTTCAAACTGTCTATAAAAGTGTTCTAAGCACTCGCTAAGTTTATTGCTAGGATCAACTAAATAGATTTCATCATCCGTCCATATAAACCTTCTGTCGTGATATGCTTTGTTCCATTTAAGTGTTGGGCAGAAAATTACTATATGATCAAAATTATAACGATAAACTGTTTGTAATAGGTCGAGGACAAATATTGTTTTTCCACAACCAGTCTGTCCACAAATCAATGAACAATGAGGGGTTTTTATCATAAAGTTTAACATCGGCATTGACACCAAAGTCGTCTGCTCCATAGTTTTATAACAGAATTTAATTTACACCAGTTAGTGTTGTTATCATACTATCCGTCAAAATTTGATCAGTACAATAAAATCTTATAAGGTCTAAATGTGTCAGATTAATCCAACTCAGTTTTGTCAGATTGTTTCTATTAAGACTAACATTGATTTTGTTGCTTGTTGTTACGACCTTAAAATTTTCACCATCGTGACGAACCACAACAGTAACTTTAAGATTGTCAACGTCTAAGTTTTGCCAGCTAATAAGAATTCCTTCCATAAGGTTGTCACTGACACCCACAGCTCCATTCCTCCCCACATCTTTTAAGACAGAAATTTCAAATATCATTGTGAACGTGTCTCCTAATAACGTGCGTGGAAAGAACTGTACTTTTGTAGTAGCTTCCTTCAAAACTGATTCTCTTCTGTGGAGGATGTACTGTTTGCTCCCAAACTTCTTTATTTCGATCTCTTTTCGACTGTTGTCCTCTGGCATAAGACTTACATGTAAAGGGCCAGAGTTCAATGCTTTTCTGAAACTTTTTTGACGGTCAAAAAATGTAAATGGGCTTACGAATTCAAATTTTATGTCCCATTCTAAATATGGTTCTAAGTGCCATTTGTTGTCAGTTTTTCGAACTATTTTATATTCATACTGACCTGTATTATTTGCTTCTAGATTGCGTAGTTGTTCTAGTTTAGGAAACCTTTTGTTGTCGTCAACCTCTTTGCGCTTATAATAACCATCTTTAGTGTACTCAAAACCATACAAAGTGCCTATCTCACCGTTCTGTTCAAAGTCCTCAACGTCTGCAAGGTCTTTTAATTCTAAAGTTACACACCTCTCAGGCGCTAATGTAACTCCTGATTCTTCTGGTCCACGTGACATTTTTTAAAACAACGTATTATTTTATTTCTAAAACAATGTGCAGGTTATCACATTTCACGACTTTCCCTGTTTTATCTGTGATCTTTATATTAAATGATCTGACCCTCCCACAAGCTAATCTTTTAAACTGTAAATTAGGGAATTGTATAATTTCATAATCGCAATATGCAGCTTTCCCTGATGGAAGAGCTCTTAAAACAGTTGAGGGCTTTCCATCATATAAGTTTTCATCAGTGCTCAGCTCGTCCAAATGAACATAGAGTAATGAATGTAATGCAAGATCGAGCGGATATTCTCCCTCATAAGTAGTTTTGTCTGGTGTAACTATAAATTCATGACTGATTGATCGATTGTTAGTTGCAAAGCCTAACATTTTAGCTAGCTCTACATCAAAAAGGTAACTTACTCTTTCTTCTTCAGGTTTGAATGTCAACATTACTTTCAAATTTGCATTGTTAAGTTTGAGAGTAATGTCGAAGTTACTCATTGCTTCCTTCAGCGAGCAAAACCTGTAATAACCATCAGGTATGGTTAACTGGCTAACTAAGTTTAATATATTATCAACTTTTAGAATCTTATTATTGTTCTTGGATTTACTTATATTAAACCATACGACTTTGTAAAAAATTTCATGGAGTGCAACCCTTCGGGTTCCGCATTCATTATCAATAGCATATTCTAAAAACGAAGGACTGTCTTGTGTTGTTATTGTTACAAACATTTTTAAAACAAATTTAAAAATGAGTGCATTCAAATATACTAATGCAAAATATTCTGTTGGGCCGCACTACAATCTTAAAAATATAACAACTGACACCCTCGACATTTCTGTGACTCAGTCTGACGCCTTTCAAGTAAAGGTTAGTACTCCATTGGATCGTTATCTTAACCCTCCTATTAAAAAAGACTACATCACGAAAGTGTGGTTCAGTCATCCGACGCAGTTTTATCAGAACCAGTTAAACTTTGCTGTGTTTTGTGCATCAACTGGGTGTGGAGTGTCGTATGCTGATCATTTAAATCATCCTGATCCTTTGGTGAGGTCAGTGTATAGATTTCATTTTTATTACACCTTCAGACGTATTTTATCTGAACTGCAAGCGCCATTACCAAATGACAAAACGTTTAATCCATTCAGCAACAGAATAGATTACAAGGCTTTTGAAAGGATCTGTAACGAATTTGATATTGACCCAAAGACAGACTTTAGACAAAAGTTGGATCTTAATCATGGTTTATGCACTCTTTATTTTTGGGGCGTGCACAGAAAGTATAACTATGATTGGAATCCTCCTTACACATCTTTCTCTTCAGGCACAACTGTTCACCTCGGGTCCATAGAGCAAGAGCATAAAACAGCATGGACAACATTTATTTTGGATACTTCTAAGGGCCTAACAAAAGCGGGAATAGAACGAATAAACGACTCTATTTGTACTTATGTTTGGTGTTTGCTAGGTTCGCAAGCACAAACGAGATCTAACATAACTGATCCTTCTACTGGCTTTGATGCTCAAAAACAGTATTTAGCAAATTTAGAGGACGCCATTAATTCTGCAATTGATTTGCCTTCAAGTATTAAAAGGTACCAAAATGTTTTACAATTTGCAAGATCGAAAGTAGACTTTGCTGTTGGCACTGGTTTATACATGCTACCTTCTGACCTCAGGCTCCAGGTAGGAACAATAATAAACTACAACAATGAAATCCTTGTTGCAGGAAATGAACAGAAGGTTGGACAAAACGACATAAATTCTGAGCCAGTACAAACAATAAAAAAACACCCCCCAAGATTAAGTCATCCAATCCCCAAGGCCCAAAGCCCAAAGGCCATTGAAGACGCGCGTGATGACCATGAATATGAAAAGACGGCACTTGTTATTGGATTAACTGCCCTAGGATTACTTGGTCTTTATCTTACTAAAGAGTAACCCAACTATTAAGACAACTAATGCCCATAAGTGCTCAGCCATAAAGCCAACTACTTTACTTGCGGCAGACAAAAGCCAGCTAACGATCCCTCCTATTATACCAGGCAAAGAATCTATTGCCTTACTGGCTAATTTTTTTAATAAACTTGCAAGATGATCAAGTTGTTTTTTTACCCATGATTTATCAGGTGGAGGAGATGGTGGCGGAGGCACTACCCCCCCACCACCGCCGCCTGTAATAGCCAACACCAGTGTACTTATTGCAAATCCTAAGGCTGTTATAACACTTGCTAATGTGACACCTTGCTCTCTAAACAGTGTTCTTATTCGTTCTGCTAGTGTTGTGTCTTCATATAAAATTCTTTGGATAGTTTCTCTTATTCTGCTCACTTGAGTTCGTAATTGTTCTCGGTTAGTAGACAACACTTCTAGTCTTGCTGATCTCTCTTGTTCAAGATCTTTTAGTCTTTGTGTTATTCTTTCTTTAACACCAGGTCCTATGTTGTGGTCGTCAGCCTCAACTAGTTTTTCTTTTTCTCTTTTTATATGCTCATCTAGTTCACCCAGTTTTGCTAAATTGTTTGTTAATTCGCCTCTGATGCTTTTCAAAGCATGATCAAGGGCCGTTATTTCTCTCATAGGTAGCGGCGGATCGTGCATAGTTTTTAATACTGTTTCTTTTGAAAAACTGGTTTCTATTATTTCGTCTGCTGTTGGGCTTAAATCTTTAAGGGGTATGTTTTGTATTTGGTTATCTGTTGGGAGTTCTTGTAGTGTGTTTTGAAGTTTAGCAACTGCTTCCCTATCTAATTTGGTTTAGCAATGCCAAGGCGATTTTGATCGCTCACACTGAGCCTTTGTCTAATTGTAGTCTTTGCTAAAAACTTTGATGGGTCTGGTTTAGATGTAAGCTGTACAGGTTGTCCTTGCTCGTTTTTAAAAATCAAATGGCCATCTTTTGTTTCAAAATCATTAGGGTCTATAAAATCAGGAGGTTCTTGGCCTAAACTTTGATAAAATGATTTGACCTTACTTTCTGTTAATTCACGCCGCAATGATTGTAATGGATGTGTTAAAGGCGTCATTTCACTCATGTCGTCTCCAGGATCAAAAACATCATAATCTTCTTCTGCCATGTTTTAAAAATAATTTATTTTTGTTTTATAAAAAAAATGTCACAAGCATATGGCTCGATTCTTGACCCGCATAGAAGACTGAAAGAGCCCTTTGGCGTGAAGGGAAATAAACAGAATATTATTGTTCCAAATAATCCATCTACTATTGATTCAGATCAAATTCTTACTGTTAAATTTCCAGACCTAGGAGCAGATGAAGTGATTGTGCCGGGATCTGCACGGCTTACTTTCAAAATAGAACTTGATTCAGCAACAGACGTAAACAGGACAGTAGTTCAGAATCTGGGATGGGCAATCGTTAAGAAAATTTCTATAAAACTTGAGGGGCAAGAAATATTTTCTTTACACAATGCAGACATATTTCTAATCTATTGTGATCTATGGCTAACCGCGAATGAAAGGGCTGACCTCGCGTTTCAAGGAATCGAAAATAACGAAGCACTAAAACACAGAATAGACGCCGAAGACGCTAAAGCCGGCAACAAGTATGAAGCTGTAAGTTTTGCTTATGGAAATCGCTTTTCCATACCCTTAGATTTTGAGTTGTTAAAAGCGCATGCGCCATACTTTCAAGGAGCATTAAAAGACAGATTGTCATATGAACTAACTTTTAATGAATACAAACGTGTCATTAAATCTACAGACACTGATTCCAAGTACAGCATTTTCGACATCTCGTTAGAGTTTGACATTGTTAGCAACCCTAACTTAGCAAGGCTGATTGAGCAACAATATCAGTCAAAATTAGAATATATTACGAAAGAGTGATTCATCATTCAAAATATCCTAAAAGCAGAGCAGACACTATATGGAATTTTAGTTTTAGCGCCGCAGCACGATCACTTAAAGGTATTTTATTGCTGTGTGAAGATGAAGAACCATTCAAAAGACAAAGTGAAAAGTTTATCAATCCTAAAATAACGAAAGTACAATGTTCAATTGAGGGTAGTCCTAACCAAGTCTACGGTAGTGGGCTTAAACCTTATCATCATTTTGATGAAATAAGAAAATTGTTTGGAGGCGGGAGGTCTAGAAGTCCAACAGTAGACCTTGTGTCTAAAGATCTACACCTTCACAGTGTTAGACTTGATGAATATTTAACAACAAAATACGGTTTATGGATTGACCTAAGGTCAACAGAGGATAATCAGTTGCATGGGAGTGGGAGAACAGTTAAAGACGTAATAAACATTCAAATTGATAAAGAAAAAGAGAGTGATAAACCACTTAATGTACATTTGTTTTTAATATATGATGCGCAGCTGAATATTCAAGATAACAGATTGAAAGATATCCAATACTAAATTATTTTTATTTTAAAAAAGCATGTCTGTTACGACTTATCCAAAAGTGCCCAAAGAAGAGATAGTAGGCAATTCTGTTGCTGTAGACATAAAAACTTTCAGATTAACCAACATTACACAAATGCAACAAAAACTAGAGCAGGACCTTTCAAAATACAGCAAAACCAAACGAAGGTATTCTGCTGTCTTTAATGCTGTTACATATGTTAATACTGGAGCATCGGCGGTTAGTGCTTTAACAGCAGGAACAAGTGTAGGTCTCTTAGCAACAGGCGTAGGTGCACCGGCAGCTTTACCTCTAGGTGGTTTGTCTTTAACTCTTGGCCTGTGTTCATTGGCTGTAAGTGCTGTCAGCAAAAAAATAAAAGCTAAACTCCAAAAGCACACAGCTATGGTTCAACTAATAACAGCTAAACTTAGTTCCTTCAAACTGATAATTGATAAAGCACTTGCTGACTCGAACATCACGGATGAAGAATTTAGTCGCCTACAGGCTGATTTTGAGGACTACAAAAGACAAAAGTTTGATCTTCAAAGAAAGGCAAGGGCAACTTTTTCTCAACAGCCAGACACCGACCAGATAAAAAAGGAATGTTTAAAAAAAGTAAACGAAACATTAAACTCTGTTCTAAACAGCTCACATTAACAACCCCAAAGGGCGTTTATACTTTAGTTTATGAGTCCAAGCACAAAAAGACCGTTGATATTGATTCTGATTAAGTATTTTTTTTTAATTTAAATAAATATTTTGAGTTAGAAAAGAAACTCAACATGGATAAGATATATGAAGGTTCAGATGAATTGTTTGAAGCAATGCTCGAGGAAGAGCGTTTGTCAAAAGCTTTAAATGAGGTCGTTTTAGAAGTTATTGATCCAACAAACGTGCAGGCAAGCGTTGTACATGCTATTTCTCAAGTTCCAAGTAAACTAACAATAAACCCTCCAGTTAAAGTAAGGGTAGTTGTTTTAATCGACTATATAACAATAAACGAAGAAAATCTAGAAGTCTGGGTCTCAACTAAACAGCAGACTATTCTTTCTTATAATGACTTAACACCCGGTTGGGCAGATCAACTTCTTACACAGTTTAATGAAGCCTCTGAAGCAGCTAAAATGAGAGGCTCTGGTTGGTCAGAGGGTGAAGTCCTAGACATCAGATTAAGACAGGCTAAGTATGAGCCAATTGTAGGCAAGTCTTACATTCCACTGCCTCCAACATTAGTTGCAAAGAAAGCAGTTCTGAACATAAAGAATTCAGACGACAAATGTTTTATGTGGTGCGTTCTTGCTAGGCTGCATCACGTTGCCAAAAATGCAGAGAGAGTATCTAACTATTTACAGTGGGCCAATGATCTTAACTTTAACGGTCTTGAATTTCCTATGGCTGTAGACAAAATTGATCAGTTTGAAAAACAAAATCCACCAATAACTGTTAATGTCTACACATGGTCTGAAGAAACCAACCTTCTGCCAATTAGAGTGTCAAAGAACAGTCCAACAATAGGCGAACCAACCAGGAGTCATGTAGACTTACTCCTAATGCAAAGCCTTAATGGGTTGCACTACACTCTAATACGCACAATGAGTAGATTACTAGTGCATACTACAAAACAACATAGCAAACAAGAATTTTGTAGAAAATGTTTAACAAGAATTCCGTCCGTTCAAGCTGCGAGTGAACATGTAAAACATTGTCTTAGTCCAGTTGACTGCAATACAGAACTAATTATGCCAAGAGAAGGCAGTAAGGTTAGTTTTAAGAATTACAAAAAACTCCAGAGGTCTCCATACGTTGTTTACGCAGACTTCGAGTCGCTTATTGTTCCTTATGAGGGGCCAGCTCCAAAACATTTACCAAAAACAGTTATAATGAATAACCACCAGATTTGTTCATTTGCCTTTATTGTTGTCAGGTCAGATGGTGAACATTCAAAGCCAGAATTATACAGAGGACCACATGCAGCAAAACATTTCTTAAAACGCATGCAAGAAGTTCGTAATGTCTGTTCTAATAATCTAGTCCTATCCGATCTTAAGATGACCCCTGAAGATCAAGATCGCTATGACTCAGCCACTCACTGTTGGATTTGTGGTTTAGAGCTAACACCTAAAAGTTTAACAGTAAGAGACCATGATCACATTAGCGGAAAGTTTAGAGGAGCAGCACATAACAATTGCAATCTTCAACTAAAGTTTGATCCTAGGACTTGGAGGCTTCCTATATTCTTTCATAACTTGCGAGGTTATGATTCTCATCTTATATTGCAAGCAGTAACTAGCGATTTCAGGGTGTCGTGCATTGCGCAGTCATCAGAAAAGTACATGTGTTTCACTTTAAATAATTTATCTTTTTATGACTCTATGCAACACCTGATGGGTTCATTAGAGTCACTGGCTATGTCCTTAAAGTCCTGCCCAATAACGGAAGAATATTTTGACCCAACGCTCGTTAGAAAGGGCGTTTATCCTTATGAGTACATGAACAGTTGGGAAAGGTTTGATAACCCAGCCCTTCCGCCTAAAGGCGCGTTCTTTTCTAGTCTTAGAGGAAAGGACATCAGTGATTCTGATTACCAGCATGCTCAAGATGCGTGGCAGAAGTTAGAGTGTAAAACAATGGGAGACTATCATGATTCCTATTTAATGGCGGATACTTGTTTGTTGGCGGATATCTTTGAAAATTACAGAAAGACCTGCATGAAACATTACAGCCTGGATCCTGCGCATTATATTTCTGCGCCTGGGATGAGCTGGGACGCTTTCTTAAAATTTACTGGAGTACAGATTGATTTATTGTCTGACCTGCCAATGCTTCAGATGATTGAAAACGGATTGCGTGGGGGAATCAGTATGGCGTCGCACCATTACTGTAAAGCAAACAACAAATACTTGGACGACTATGATCCAAGTAAAAGGTCTAACTATCTCATGTATTTAGATGCAAACAATCTGTATGGATGGGCAATGGCGCAATCACTTCCATTACGCAACTTTAAAATGTACACTGTAAAAGACATTCAAAAGTTTTTAAAATGGCTACCTACTCTAGAAGCTGATCGTAAAAGAGGTCTCATTCTAGAAGTTGATTTAGAATATCCTCATGAACTTCATGATTACCATAATGATTACCCATTAGCAGCAGAAACCCTAAAAGTGTCAATGACAGAACCGCCTAAACTTGTGCCTAATCTTCGTGACAAAAAAAATTATGTCTGCCATTACAGACTTCTCCAATTTTATTTAAGACATGGTTTAAAGTTAACAGCAGTTCATCGTATAATTGAATTTGATCAAGAACAGTTCATGAAACCATACATCATGAAGAACACTGATCTCAGAACTAAATCCGCAGATGCTTCAGAAAAAGACTTTTTCAAGTTGATGAACAACAGCTGTTTTGGAAAGACTATGGAGAATCCGCACAAGCGTAAAGATGTTAGATTGGTCACCAGAGAAAACGTTGCAATTAAGCTGGTGTCAAAACCAAATTATCAAGACTTCAGAAGATTTCATGATCAGCTTTTTGGAATAATGATGAAAAAAAAGAAAGTCAAATTGGACAAACCTGTTTTTATTGGGTTTACTGTTTTAGAGCTGTCGAAGCTTTTGATGTTAGAATTTCTTTATGACTACTTTAAACCCTTGTATCCGGAGTCCAGAGTTCTGTACACAGATACAGATTCCTTTGTAATCGACATCCCTACTGAAGATTTTTACAAAGACATGGAATTAGAAGTAGCAAAAGAGCATGCCGGATGGTACGACACATCTGATTACCCTAAAGATTCGCCTTTGCATTCAGTTATTAATAAAAAGGTTTTAGGTAAGATGAAGGATGAATTATCTGGAGGTGTGATCAAGGAGTTTGTTGGTTTGAGGTCGAAAATGTACAGTCTTTCAAGCCAAAAAAAAGTTGTTAAAAAAGCAAAGGGAATATCTCGTAGTGTTGTGCAGTCAAGCATATCACATGACAACTACAAAGAAGCATTGTTTGGCAATAAGACTTTTCATCATGACAATTACAAGCTGCGATCTAATCTGCATGAGATTAACACAACTGTTGTAACAAAGAAGTCATTAGATAGAACAAACACTAAACGAGTATTTGTTAATCCAGAGTATTCATATGCAATTGGGCACTGGAGGACATTTGGTCAAGCGCAATTAGATACTCAGTAATTTCTTTATCCAGTATAGCTGGATTATTTGTGGTTGTTGTTTCAAGATTTTTGATTTTTTCAAGATTTTTGATTTTTTCATATAAATTAGGATCAATGGGTAGTTTATTCTTTATCATTGTTTTAATAATAAATCTATACGCAAATAATTTTTTTTGAGCTTCCATTTTAACTCAAATATATTTACGTAAATCAGTTAAAGCGGAACTGTGTCTGGTGGGATTATCTGCAGTTCTTCCTTCACAAAAGATCTTTGAGGGGCTGGTCGTTTTGTTGTGTCAGTTTCTCGTAAATAATACACGGGCGGATTCATTTTCACAATTTTTTTTATCTCATATGGATCAACACTCCAAACTGGATCTGTTGCCCTGATGCGGGTGTCCCCTTCTGCTTCTCCCGGTAAATAAAGGTACCTTACTTTCAAACCAAATGGTAATAGTTTGCTTGATGAAGACTCTCCTTCAACAACATTTATTGTTTGTTTTCTGATTGCTTGTACTGGTTTTAGACCTTTAAATTCTTCATTATTCATTGCGCGCAAAACTGAGGGCAGCCTTCTAACCCATTCTGTGTTGCGAGAATTGTCCAATCAGCTCTCTGTGATACTGGTAGGAAAAAAGCCTTTCAGATAACTGTTTGTTAAAGTTTTCAACCAAACCCTGTGATCTGTGAACACCCGGAATGCCTCTTTTAATGGTAACTCTATGTTTTAACAATAATTGATTTACTTGACCTTTAAATTCTTTTCCATCATCGACTTGAATCATGCGAGGATAAGTTAACGGGCCTCGTTGATATATCAGTTGTATAGCGACAGCAACAGCAGAAGCACTCTTTTGTGTTAATGGTTCAGCATCTTTGTATCTTGAAGCTATGTCAATGACTGTAAGTGCGTACTTAAATCTTTTTCGTCTAATCGTATCATGGGGTAAATATAGAAGATCCATTTGATGGGTGTCGTTCGGTATTGTGTTGACAAAGTGTGGTCTTTGTATTCGTTTAGGCGCTGGTAGATAAATTTGCCAAATCGCTTGTTTAGATAACCATTCCTTTGCTGTTTGTTCACTGACTCCAGCTGCTTGGCTTAGCTTTTTAATTGCTGTTATTCCCTTCCAATATCCTTTTGGCGAATAATAGATCTTGTTCATTTTTTATTCAGCCAATATTATGTGCAACAAAATACACAACGGTCATGCCAAAGGCAATAAACAATATTTCTTGCATCTTTTGTTTTTCTGATGGTTGATAAAAATCGCTGAATTTTGGTGGAGGCAATGTCTCGATTGGCTTGCCTGTTACAAGATAATATTCTTTTATTGCTTGATCAACATCTTTAAATGTGTAAGCTGCATGTCCCTGTTTTTTCAGTTCATCGTTAATAAAATCTAACTGCTCAATTCTCTGCTTTTCATACGCAGCTTGTGCTGCGGCTAGTTGCTCCATAGCTTTGTTATGTCTTTTTCTCTCATCGTTATTTTGTAGTTTACTAAATGCGTAATTACTTCCGCTAAAAGCAAGCGCATTAACCACAGCGCCACCAATCATCATTACGAGTGAAGCCATTTTTATAAATTTTTTTTTTAATTTTACATATTGATACTGTCTGGAATTATTCCTTGCTTAACTAGAAAAATCTTCGTAGCAAATGAAGCTGTAATAACAGCAATCAGCTTTGCTGAGTCCTTCAAAGCCTAGTTTGCCAAGATCTGCTGGTTTTATTTTTAACAGGCTTTTACCAAGCATTGTGTATCCTACACTTAGGCCTCCAATAACAGCAGAATGGTATACAAGGTTAGTAATAGTTTTTTTCGGTGCTCATTTTTAAAAAAATAAAATAATATTTATTCATTAATAAAACATGAACTGCGATGATTTACTTCCTGAACTTACAAATGATCAAGTTGATGACCAAGCTATTATGTGCCAAAAGGAAAGGCTGTATTCTTTGGCGGCGTGTGGAAAAACAAAACAGTACCTTGGAAATGAATTCAGCATAGAACAGATTCAACAAATGTCGCCACAAGACATTGTAAAGTATCACAACAGGTATGAAGCGCAACTGGGGTCAAGAATGGTAAAAAGTGTTGGGCAAACGGTTCTTAGTTTGTACACTAAACTAGTTAGTAGATTTGCTCCCATTGATTCTGAACAAGATTTTATGTATGATTTAACGCAGGATCCAGTTTTAACAAAGTCATTAGAGTCTCTAGATGTGATCTATATTACAGATTTGGAACATTATTGTCGCCAGTAATTATGGGGTTAATTACGTTTAATCATATAGATTTTATTTCCCTTCAAAATGACCGAGCCAGAAAATCAGCAGAATCAGAAAACATTGAATCAGGTGGAGAAAGTGACCAGTAAAAACCTCCTCATCCTGGGCGGTTGCAGCAGGAAAAAAAAATTAGCAGAGTGGAACAAACAAAAAAAATTAATGTTGCAATCACAGAATATAACTCATAATGAAAAAACACCAGTTGTGCCAGAGCCACAACAAGAACAAGTTGTTTCAAGTCCCGCAACATCATCATGGATTATTTGGATTAAAAGAGTTAGCATTTTTGGCGTCATTGCTGTTGGTGGGGGTGGTTATTACGTTTATAAAACATATAAAGAAAGACAGCAAAAACCAAAGCAGCCCAAAAAATCACAGCCACTAAATACAAAATCTGAACAAAAAAGCATGCCAGAACCGCCAACAACAAAAGATCATTTTGATCCATTTCAGATAGAATAATATTTCAAGAACTTAATAAATAATTATAAGTGACTTGATGACGACTTGATAAAATCTTAAATAAGAACTTGATAAGAACTTAATGACGACTTGATAAGAACTTAATAAGAACTTAATGACGACTTGTTAAGAACTTGAATAAGTACTTGAATAAGTACTTGTTAAGAACTTGATGATGACTTGTTAAAAACTTGATGTTGACTTGTTAAGAACTTGAATAAAAACTTGTTAAGAACTTAAATAAGAAACTTGAATAAGAACGTGATGCCGACTTGAATAAGAACCTAGAACGACTTAATGACGATTTTTTTTCACAATTAATTGTTACATTCTTTTCCGGGGAGACAACTCCCTTCTGCCTTTATGTAGTACTCTAGGCCAGACATGTCTGGCCACGGCTTACTCAACTGCATAATTGCCGAGTCGAAGCGCCGCACTGTTTCCGGGTTCGTGTCAAGTTACACATAAGGGCGTCGGGCCGCCACGCGGCATTGTATAAATTTAGACGGCGTCGTTTAGTACAGGCGTTAGACGTCATTGTATAAATTTAGGCGGCTAAATTTCCAAACATATCAAAACATGTTTCTTACCTTCCCCCAATCACAAGACTAGATAGAATCAGCTGATTAGTAACAGTGACGACATTTCCGCCCAGCACTTGTGTTGTTAGCAACTGAACCTAGCTGTCTTGTCATTTGCGGGTGTGCAGTGCAGTCGTGTTTTCAGTTAGAAAGTGTTGTGTTATGTCGCAAGACAGTATCTCTTCTGAATTAGAGATAGAACTTCTTGAATCACAAACCGTTCATCAAGAATTGCTAGATTACTCAAGACAAAAATGGGAAGATTGGTTGAGACAACATATTGGAATCTCACCTTCCTATTCCCGTAAACTGAGGGTGATATCTCGATTGCTGAGACCGTTCACGCGTGAACGGTACTATTTTTAGAATCCTATCTGTCGGAGCTGGCTTGTCTGGAAGACCTACCGTTCACGCGTGAACGGTACTATTTTTTAGAATCCTAGAATTCTTGAGAATAAGTGCACTTGGTGGCTGCTTAGAATAATCTTCAACAAAAGTGCCACGATTCTTACGCTTGTGTGAACACACATCCCACCCCTTTTCAGACACTTCAGATAGCTTTCAATACCAGTCATTCCTCACAATAGAAGAAATCCCAACTTTGGTTGACAAATAGCCCTCCTAAGAATAAAGGCATGGTTAACCAAGTCCCATTGTTTTGTTTGTTTACTTCTTAACGGTTCCAGTGACAGAGAACTATAAAACAGATAATCCTACACATTATGTATGTTTGTAAAGTGTTTACTATTAGAGAACTATAAAATAGGCATTCTGGGTAAGCCGGCGGAGCAACAGCAAAACCGGCTTTAGCCGGTTGGAGCTGGCGGAGGTGGGTGAGCCAGAATTCCTATTTTATAGTTCTCTCAAATTTTAACTAGGGTTCGTCAGGCAAGGTTTAATCTCACAACAAAATAAAGAAGGATTTAAATTAAAAAATGACCTTGGAACAAGGTGACAAGATGCATCCTAGTAGTGGGTTTTGATTTTGATTTTGATGAGTCGCTAAAGCTGCTGTGCATCATGGATGATCAGTGTTGTGGACCTTATTTTCAATTGTGGCGTGTGACCCAGACCAAAAGAAAGGACAACCGCCTCTCTATAGGTCCACCTGTTTCTGACTCCGGATATGGCAGAGCGGATTAACAGCAAGGAAATCTAATGGAGAAACGACTCTCAATGTCTTGGTTACAATGTTCGGGAGAGTGACGGAGAGGTGACTAAATGGAGACGAGGATGGGTGAGGATGAAAAAGAACAGTAATTGGAGAGGGTGGGGGTTTGGGCACATGAGGGGGAGGGCGGTGGGTGATGATCGGTCGTGGCATTTCGAGCTGTTACCACAACAGAGCAGAGAGGTTGATGGGATTCTACCACTGAACTGAAGGAAGAAACTCTGCATGCAGGACCGGAAGAAAGCAGTCCACAGTTTTTGATAGGTCAGAGTTTGGGGTTACAGCAAAGGTCAAGTAGTAACAACAAATTTGAACAGATGAAAATCACCCGGCTTT
>CM065717.1:92291719-92296719 GCA_033310375.1 Conus canariensis
AACATTTCAAAAAGATGCAACTTATGTTTAACTGAAAAATGGCTAATACTATGCAAACCACACCTAGCAACTCTAAACACTAAAACAGAAATAGTAAACAACTGCAGGCATAAATGGAAATCGTTGTTAGTAATCACACCCAGAACAACAACCTGAAAATCTCAAAATACACGTGCAGCCAACCAGTACGTGCAAACATTCGCAACAGGGGCCCACACGCTATATAACACCGGCGGTGGGCAACCCAAGATCATCCTGACGATAGCGTTCAATGCTTGAAACAAATTTGTAGATTTCGTTTGAGCACGTTATCTTAACAAATGTTGTTCCCCAAGGGGTTGAGCACTTGTAAAATCGTTTTAGGCGTTTTAACTACATTGATCTTATTCGCTCCTCACGTTGAGCACTGTGGCCTGAAGGATTTTAAAATGGAAGAAATCAATTTTAGGCAATCAACAAAAAACATACCGTTTTCCAACCCACAATCTTACTTAAAAAAAACTAATAGAACAAACTGAAAAGTTCGTACGTAATATGAGATGGAAAGCATTCTTTTTTCTGAACCCAAACGCAAAAAAAGATTATAAAAACACCTATGACTTCAAATCATGGCGATCACCACCAGCCATAGAAGAAATGAAACCGTTTGAGGATAAAATGAAAAGAATGATAGCCAACATTCAAGTAAAAAAATCTAACAACGATTCCCAAACAACGTTAAAAAACCAAATAAAACAAATACAAAATGACAAAAAGATATTTGTGAAGGCTGATAAAACCAGTAACTACTACAAAATGGAACCAAAGGAATACGCCCAACTCCTTGATAAAAATATTCAGAAAAACTACAAAAAAGCCAACAAAAATACACATGACAATATCCGCACCAAAGAAAAATAACTTGTACATCGCATGGACCTAAGCGACAGGGTAGAAGCGACAGCAACAAAAGAAGCTTTTATAACACTCAAAGACCACAAGCCCAACTTTTACAATAACCCAACATGCAGACTAATAAATCCATCTAAATCTGAACTAGGCAAAATAAGTAAGAAAATCCTAGAAAAAATAATAAAGAACGTAAAACCAAACTCTGAATACAACCTCTGGAAGAACACACATGAAGTTATCCAATGGTTCAAAAAAATAAACAAAGAAACACAGTGTTCATCACATTCGACATAGTAGACTTCTATCCATCAATAGATGAGGAACTACTTACTAAAGCTCTGAAATTTGCTAGTAACCATACAGACATAACAGGGTCAGAAATGGAAATCATCCTCCATACCAAGAAAACGTTACTGTACAGCAAAAATGAAACCTGGATCAAGAAAACGTACAGAAATTCAACATTTGACGTAACTATGGGATCATATGACGGTGCAGAAACATGCGAACTGGTCGGACTATTCATGCTATCCAACATCAAGAAAAAAAAATTGGAAAACAAGTTGGACTATACAGAGACGACGGCCTTGCTGCACTAACCAACAACCCAAGAACCATTGAAAACAAGAAAAAAGAACTACGTAAAGTCTTCCAGAATCACAACTTAAAAATCACCATTGAAGCAAACAAAAAGGTAGTGAACTACTTAGACATAACACTTGACCTCAACAACCACATAT
This sequence comes from Conus canariensis, assembly GCA_033310375.1. Taxonomy (NCBI): domain Eukaryota; kingdom Metazoa; phylum Mollusca; class Gastropoda; order Neogastropoda; family Conidae; genus Conus; species Conus canariensis. Next base: position 92,293,351 of record CM065717.1, read on the forward strand.
ATAAACCAAACAAGAAGCCTAATGACACACCTATCTATGTAAACATTAAAAGCAACCATCCACCATCTGTATTAAAGACCATACCTAACGGCATAAACAAGAGACTATCAAATCTGTCATGTAATGAAAGAGTATTCAACAATGCAGCAGTAGAATACCAAGAAGCACTGCAAAAAAGTGGGTACAATTACAAACTACAATACAACCCAGACAACAACATAAATAAAAGTAAGAAAAACAGGAAAAGAAAAATTATATGGTACAACCCACCATACGACGGGAAACTCAAAACAAACATAGGGAAAGAATTCTTTAAACTCTTAACATCTTCGTTCCCAAAAGAACACAAACTGTATAAAATATTTAACAAAAACACCGTCAAACTATCGTATTCATGTATGCCTAACCTCAAAAATTTAATTGATGCATCTAACAAAATGAAAATCAACACAGCAAAAAAGGGTGAAGAAAGGAAATCTTGCAATTGCATCAAAAAAAGAGCAGTGCCCCCTAAACAACAAATGCCTCTACAAAAATATTGTATACCAAGCCACTGTGACATCAGAAAATGAAAAAGAAACATACATAGGGATTACTGAAAACCATTTCAAAACCAGATATGCAAACCACAAACAGTCATTTAATAAAGAAAAATACAAAAACCAAACAGAACTGAGTAAATACATCTGGAAACTTAAAGACGCAAAAACAAACTACAATATATCCTGGAAAATCATAAAAAGGGCATCACCATACAGCAACATTTCAAAAAGATGCAACTTATGTTTAACTGAAAAATGGCTAATACTATGCAAACCACACCTAGCAACTCTAAACACTAAAACAGAAATAGTAAACAACTGCAGGCATAAATGGAAATCGTTGTTAGTAATCACACCCAGAACAACAACCTGAAAATCTCAAAATACACGTGCAGCCAACCAGTACGTGCAAACATTCGCAACAGGGGCCCACACGCTATATAACACCGGCGGTGGGCAACCCAAGATCATCCTGACGATAGCGTTCAATGCTTGAAACAAATTTGTAGATTTCGTTTGAGCACGTTATCTTAACAAATGTTGTTCCCCAAGGGGTTGAGCACTTGTAAAATCGTTTTAGGCGTTTTAACTACATTGATCTTATTCGCTCCTCACGTTGAGCACTGTGGCCTGAAGGATTTTAAAATGGAAGAAATCAATTTTAGGCAATCAACAAAAAACATACCGTTTTCCAACCCACAATCTTACTTAAAAAAAACTAATAGAACAAACTGAAAAGTTCGTACGTAATATGAGATGGAAAGCATTCTTTTTTCTGAACCCAAACGCAAAAAAAGATTATAAAAACACCTATGACTTCAAATCATGGCGATCACCACCAGCCATAGAAGAAATGAAACCGTTTGAGGATAAAATGAAAAGAATGATAGCCAACATTCAAGTAAAAAAATCTAACAACGATTCCCAAACAACGTTAAAAAACCAAATAAAACAAATACAAAATGACAAAAAGATATTTGTGAAGGCTGATAAAACCAGTAACTACTACAAAATGGAACCAAAGGAATACGCCCAACTCCTTGATAAAAATATTCAGAAAAACTACAAAAAAGCCAACAAAAATACACATGACAATATCCGCACCAAAGAAAAATAACTTGTACATCGCATGGACCTAAGCGACAGGGTAGAAGCGACAGCAACAAAAGAAGCTTTTATAACACTCAAAGACCACAAGCCCAACTTTTACAATAACCCAACATGCAGACTAATAAATCCATCTAAATCTGAACTAGGCAAAATAAGTAAGAAAATCCTAGAAAAAATAATAAAGAACGTAAAACCAAACTCTGAATACAACCTCTGGAAGAACACACATGAAGTTATCCAATGGTTCAAAAAATAAACAAAGAAACACAGTGTTCATCACATTCGACATAGTAGACTTCTATCCATCAATAGATGAGGAACTACTTACTAAAGCTCTGAAATTTGCTAGTAACCATACAGACATAACAGGGTCAGAAATGGAAATCATCCTCCATACCAAGAAAACGTTACTGTACAGCAAAAATGAAACCTGGATCAAGAAAACGTACAGAAATTCAACATTTGACGTAACTATGGGATCATATGACGGTGCAGAAACATGCGAACTGGTCGGACTATTCATGCTATCCAACATCAAGAAAAAAAAATTGGAAAACAAGTTGGACTATACAGAGACGACGGCCTTGCTGCACTAACCAACAACCCAAGAACCATTGAAAACAAGAAAAAAGAACTACGTAAAGTCTTCCAGAATCACAACTTAAAAATCACCATTGAAGCAAACAAAAAGGTAGTGAACTACTTAGACATAACACTTGACCTCAACAACCACATATATAAACCAAACAAGAAGCCTAATGACACACCTATCTATGTAAACATTAAAAGCAACCATCCACCATCTGTATTAAAGACCATACCTAACGGCATAAACAAGAGACTATCAAATCTGTCATGTAATGAAAGAGTATTCAACAATGCAGCAGTAGAATACCAAGAAGCACTGCAAAAAAGTGGGTACAATTACAAACTACAATACAACCCAGACAACAACATAAATAAAAGTAAGAAAAAACAGGAAAAGAAAAATTATATGGTACAACCCACCATACGACGGGAAACTCAAAACAAACATAGGGAAAGAATTCTTTAAACTCTTAACATCTTCGTTCCCAAAAGAACACAAACTGTATAAAATATTTAACAAAAACACCGTCAAACTATCGTATTCATGTATGCCTAACCTCAAAAATTTAATTGATGCATCTAACAAAATGAAAATCAACACAGCAAAAAAGGGTGAAGAAAGGAAATCTTGCAATTGCATCAAAAAAAAGAGCAGTGCCCCCTAAACAACAAATGCCTCTACAAAAATATTGTATACCAAGCCACTGTGACATCAGAAAATGAAAAAGAAACATACATAGGGATTACTGAAAACCATTTCAAAACCAGATATGCAAACCACAAACAGTCATTTAATAAAGAAAAATACAAAAACCAAACAGAACTGAGTAAATACATCTGGAAACTTAAAGACGCAAAAACAAACTACAATATATCCTGGAAAATCATAAAAAGGGCATCACCATACAACAACATTTCAAAAAGATGCAACTTATGTTTAACTGAAAAATGGCTAATACTATGCAAACCACACCTAGCAACTCTAAACACTAAAACAGAAATAGTAAACAATTGCAGGCATAAATGGAAATCGTTGTTAGTAAACACACCCAGAACAACAACCTGAAAATCTCAAAATACACATGCAGCCAACCAGCACGTTCAAACATCCGCAACCGGGGCCACACGC
>CM065717.1:92306719-92316719 GCA_033310375.1 Conus canariensis
CTTGCAAGCAGCAGTAAAGCTTAAACGAGTGGAAAACAAAATCCCTAAGTATTTATACACGTTTACTACCGGCATTAAAACACCATTATAAGTCCATTTTTCTCTCGCACCCAAAAAACCACCTTTCCGAAACACTATGATGTTACTTTTTTCCATATTAACGTTCAACTGAAGTGCCAGTGCTGAATTTCTTAAGTTATTAAGCTGGGTCTGAAGGCCAATGATGGTTTCAGACAATAGAACAATATCATCTGCCAGTAAAAGAATAAACAACTCAAATGCATCATAAGAAAACATGGCACCATGTCTACCATTATTCAATACTTCTAGGGCCAGTTCATTTATAAACAATGAAAATAATATAGGGCTGCACACATCACCCTGCTTAACACCAGCAGTACAGTTAATATATTCAGTCAGTTGAGAGCCACACCTAACCCTACATTTAACGTTATCATACATGCTCCTAATACACTTGTACAATTTACCTCTTACACCATTTTTTATCAAGATTGGCCAAAGCAAATTTCTATTTATAGAATCAAATGCCTTCTCAAAATCTATGAATGCTACATACAGTTTACGATTAAATGAAAATTGTTTTTGTATCAAGGCTAACAAAGTAAACATGTGATCTATAGTTGAATATCCCTTTTTAAAACCAGCTTGATGCTCACCTGTGATATTATGTTCAGTTACCCATTCCTGCAATCTAACATTAATAATTGTACTATATAATTTACTACTAATATCACTAAGGGATATACCTCTGTAATTGTTGGGATTATTCACATCACCTTTCTTAAACAATGGTAAAACTATAGATTCACTCCAATCTCGAGGAAAGATACCTTTATCAAACAGTGTGTTAAATAATTTTAAGAAGAACTGGAGCACGTAATCACAAGAATTCTTGTATAATTCACTAATAATACCATCAGGTCCAGCTGCTTTGCGACTTTTCAACTTTCTGAAAGCGTATAACACTTCTTCCACCGAAATTGGACGATTCATGAAACCATCAACATCATCATGCTCGCCTAAGCTTTCGTTCGTATTACAATCCAATGTTTCTTTTTCTAATAATGATTTAAAATGATTAAACCAGGTCTCAACATTAATGCTATTTCTTGGTTGTTTTCTTTTAAAGGACAGTTTATGTACATTATCCCAGAACTCTCTTTGATTACGTATGGAACTCTCAAGTCTATACAACAGCACCTTATTAAAGAGCTTTTCTTTTCTTTTCAACAAGTTTTTATATTCACGTCTTGCTATTGTATATTCGGAGCAGGCTGTATTGTCTGTTAGACGTCTGTTATAATGACGTAGCAATTTTCGAACATTTCTTTTACTTGCTTTACATTCCTGGTCGAACCAGTCATCCTTTTTATCAGTTTTATTAACATAAATATGTTTTTTCATACATTCCGCACATCCTCTCATACATTCATTAAACTCATCCAGCGCTCTGTTTATGTCAACATCAATCAAAGTCATAGCTATGTTAAATCTTATACTAGCAGTTTCTGACAACAAATTATCTTAAAATAATTGGCTATTATCACTGTTCCACACAAACTTTTCAATGACCTGATTGTTAACAGTGTTATCTTCAACCATATTTACGTTAGGAAAAACAACAGAAAATACAACAGGCATGTGGTCAGAGTCAATACGTTCAGCAACACAAAGTTCACAGGAATCACATACGACAGAGAACAGATCATTCGACAAAATAAAATAATCAGTCACACTACTACCTGTTTCAGAAATGTATGTGTAGTGACCTTCAAGGTCACCATTACACACTCCGTTTAAAATATTCAAACTCAAAGCAGTGCACATGTTTAATAATGCTTTTCCATAACTATTTATATGACAGTCTTCTGAACATCGACCATAATCAAGTGAGTGACTTTTATATTGTATATCTATGGCAGGGTCTGAAAAATGAATCTGAGAAAATTTAGCTATCCTACTGTTTAAGTCACCACATAAGATAATATGCGCATCCCGTTCCATTAGACAATCCTGTAAACTTTCTTCCAACAAAAGTATTCCATTTTCAAGATCAAAGTATGAATAAAAAGGTGATCCTTCTGGAGGAACATAGGTACAAAAATAGATTATATCTTTTGTAGTGCCAAACAGTTGCTTATCAATCAAAAACACACAAGCGTTTACAAATTTCACATTAATTATTTGTATAAATGGGGCAAATGTACTCTTTAACAAACAAACAACCCCTCCTGATCGTCTCCCCTGTTTGGACAGTTTAAAGGCAGGCTTAAAGAAGGCTGTGTAATCAGAAAATAAGTCGTTATCAAAACTCTCCCAAAAAGTTTCCACCAAGCACACGAAATCAAATTTACAAACATATGATACAAAGTCCCGATCCTTGATTTTAGATGATAATCCGTTAACGTTCCATAACAGAAAGGAGAAGGGGCGTTTATTTACAGTTGCAGGCGACGCTTGAAAGGGAGAACGTGCTACTGACATTTCTGGTAATGTGTCACAAAACTCGTATTCATCACACACAGATGCGCTCCCCCCTTGACTGTGTGACGTCGATCCGAACTGCACGTGCTCACACACCTCTGGCAACTCAAGGCTGTCACTCTGACCGGACAAGTTCTCACGTGCGACATCGACAAATAAACATTGTTCCGGTGACAGTTTAACTTTATACCCCCTCCCATTTGTATCAGGATCGTGTGCAGGGTTTTTACGAGAAGAAATGGGCCGGCCAGAACATTATTTTGAATTTTGCAGTTTATCATTACCATCCAGATAAAACTTCTGCCCATCAATAATGAGATGGTCATAGACCATGACACACCTCTGTCCTTTACTTCTGGCAGCTTTCAAATGTGGTGTCAACTTTCGTCTTATGTCACGAACACTTGACGGAAAGTCCTCTCCAATAAATACATCACTCCCTTTAAGTTTTCTTTTTTCCTTCAGAATTCGAACTTTATCCTTATAAAAGCAACATCGGACTATTACAGGGGAGTCGGGTTTACCATTCAGGCGATGGACACGGTCAAATTCTATATCTTTTGCTATTTCTAACTGGTCAGTAATCAACTCTTTAACAGTGTTCTCACAGTCTTCAGTCGTTTCGTCCGCACGTCTTTTTAAACCATGGAGGATTAAATTGTTGCGTTTCGATCTCCCTTCTAAATCGCCAGTCTTTTTTTCAAGCGCATCAATTTTATCCAGAAGATCAGCATTAGTTTTCATCAGCTCCTGGTTCTTTTGGTGGAGATAATCCAACTCCTCCCTCAGTCCCCCCAACTCTCCCTGGAGGTCCGCAAACTGGTCTCTGAGTTCGTTAACACTGTGCTCCACATTGTCCAACTTACTGTTCATGTTGCTGTCCATGGAGTCCAGTCTGGCCATCACGTCCACCAGAGTAGGGAGATCCTGAGAAGGAACAGGGAAGGAGGCCGACTGCCCGCTGCCTGCTGCACCACCAGTCTTCCCCGCGCTGGTCCTGCGTCCACTGCTGCTGGAGGTCCTGGGCTGCTTACTGTCTGATCTCAGAGGTCCGGGGTTCTGCTCCACGTCGCCACATCTCAGCAACAGCCCGCCCCAAAACATCAGGGTCAGGAGCAGGCCCAGGGTGACACCGTCCACTCGACAGCGCGGTGTCAACATGGCGATGCGCGAAGCTGCTTTTGCCCTGGCCCGCTTCAACATAAAGGCCTGAAATATCGGCTCGAAGCAGCCACAAACGGCCCTAAAAACTAAAGGAGCCAATGGCATGGTCCTCCACTCATCCACCTACAAAGCACCACACTGGCACACCGCCGCAATCCTCACTTCTACGTCAAACACCACGGAAGATGGGAAATACGACCTGCTTGCGCAAAACCTCCGTTCACTGAGAGAGAGAGAGAGAGAGAGAGAGAGAGTGTGTGTGTGTGTGTATGTGTGTGTGTGTGTGTGTGTGTGTGTGTGTGTATGCGTGTGGGTGCGTGCGCGCGCGTGTGTATGTATGTGTGTGTGTGTGTGTGTGTGTGTGTGTGTGTGTGTGTGTGTGTGTGTGTGTGCTTGCTGTCTTTATCCTCGATCAAGCTTTCTGCCCGATATTTCCTTCTTTCACTATGTCTATGTCCATGGAGTGGTTCCGTTTTAGACAGGAGAAGAAAATGGGCACACTTAGCAATGAACATAATTATGCTGCATGTTTTAACTTTTGACCAGTGTTGTATTGTCCACATGAAAGATGTATGAACGAAGAATTGTCGCATTTTACGATTGAAATATTGATGCCATGTGGTCTTTAATCCAAACAGAATGAAGGCCTCAATGCATGACTCCATTCATTGAATTATTTTTGATTGACCGAGGAGAGATGTTTACGGTTAAACATTAATTCATTGGTGATGTTGTTATAAAATGATGGTTGATGAATATTGTTGTATTCCCCTGTCTGACTCGGGTGGGTCCAATGCTTTGGTGGTAGGGTTTTTTTTGTTTGTTTGTTTGTTGTTGTTGTTGTTGGTTTTTTTTTTGGTTTTTTTTTGTTGTTGTTGTTTTTAGATTATCGATGGGCCTTCTGACACTCTATACTAATGATTAAGTTGACAGATGATCTGGTTGACTGAAGAGGCTTAAGGTTACGCTTTTTTCTCTTTAATGTGTAATACTAAGTGTTAAATCAATTGAGCGCTAAGAAGGTTCTTTAAGCGACGCATTAATCGAATTGGTACTTCTTCTTCATAGCTCATGTTTCGACCTTATTCATCTGAAACGAAGATAATACGTTGGGCAATACAGTTGAAACTGCCTTTCGTTTACATTTAGTATTATTTTAGTGTGCTCCGCCAATGTTATTGTTGTGAAGGAAATGATGTCTTTTTGCACCCTCCATTTCTTTCTTTTTTTCCCTACCTTTTCTTTCCTTTCTCATACCCTTTGTTATGTGTCCCCTCCCTCTCATTCTTGTCCCCATCCCCCTCCCCCAATTCTATTCATCCTTTCCTGCGAGAAAGATCCCTTTCCGACAGGAAATGTGATTTATTAATAGAAAACTCTCTTTTCTTGATAAAATTAGAGATATTTCTAACGTTGTGAGAATAGGTGATACTATTACTAGGCTTGCTCCTACACGCACACGTGAGCTAGTACGCGAGTGCACATACACGCGATTGCTCGCTCCTGGCTTTTTCCTCCGCCGCCCTCGTCATTATCAGTACCCCTTTTCCCTACCTCCTAACCGCCCCCCCCCCCCCCCCCCCCCCCCCCCCCCCTTCAACTCCCGTAATACCTCTTTCCTCCGTAATGTTGGTAGTATTCTTTTTGTGGCACATGACCAAAAAAAAAAAGAAAGAAAGAAAACAAATTGTATTCGTCCTGTGTTCCCGATTGCGGAACTTAACCGGTAAGGTTCTGGTTTGTTGATTTACTTACTTTGTTTTTGTGTTGGTCAGTTTTTGTCAATTTTACCATTTTGTCTGTTTAATTTTTTTTTTTTTTTTTTTTTTTTTTTAAGTAGTAACTGTCATAATGTTATTGTCCTATTGTTTTAGTTTCATAAGTGCTCGTGTCCGTCGGTCACCCACTGGCACCAAAAGGATGTTTTACACATATTATTTTCTTTTTGTTTCTTCGTATATTAAGTTGCATTTGTCCGAGTTCAACCATGGCATCTTTGACAACTATGTCTCATTAATCAGGAGCATAAAACATAAAAGAAAAATGCAAAAGTATAATGGGTAGCCTGAAAATATCGTCTCTTAACTGCCAGGGCCTTGGGGATTTTGGAAAAAGAAGGGATGTGTTTCGACATTTGAGACAAAAGCAATACTCGGTGTATTTACTGCAGGATACGCATTTCACGAAGAAATTAGAACGCCAGATACGAGCTGAATGGGGATATGAGTGTGTGTTTTCTTCTAATAATAGTAGATCAAGGGGAGTATGTATTTCATTCAACAATAATTTTGAGTTTAAAATAGAGAAAACAATCAAGGATACAAAAGGAAACTATGTTATTGTCCTTTTGAATACGTTGGGAAAACAGTTAACATTAGCGAATATTTATGGCCCGAATAGAGACGATCCTGCTTTTTTTCAGGATATACAAAATAAAATAAAGGAACTTGGTAATTCAAATATTATTATTGCTGGTGACTGGAATTTGGTTCTTAACCCAGCTTTAGATTATGATAATTATAAAAATATTAACAACGCCAAAGCCAGGGAGGAAGTAATTGAAATGATGTCTAAATTTGAGCTAGTAGATATATGGAGGGAGTTTAACCCAGAAGTTCTCAGATACACTTGGCGAAGGTCAAATCCACTCCAGCAAAGCCGCCTAGACTATCTGATTGCTTCTGAAAGATTAATGGGAAACGTAAGTAACTCTGACATTCTTTTTGAATACCGCAGTGACCATTCGCTGGTTACAGTTGAATTTACCTTTAAACAGGTAGAAAAAAAAAGTCTTTGGAAATTCAATTCAACATTACTAAAAGATTACACATATGTACAGTCAATAAATGATACAATAGAGAATGTTAAAAGTCAAAACGCAGCCGTACCATATGAGAGAGAAAACTTAAAACAGATACCAAATGATCAAGTTCAGTTTGTAATATCAGATCAGCTATTTCTTGATACACTGCTGATGGAAATTAGAGCCAAAACAATTACATACAGTATAAGTAAGAATAAAGACCTGAAAAGGGCTGAACAAACCTTAGAACACAAAATACAGTCCCTTGAGAACAATCTGCATCTGAACGAAGCAGACAGAACAGCCCTAAATGAAAAGAAAACCCAGTTGGCAGAAATAAGGAAATCTAAAATGGAAGGAATTCTGTTGAGATCAAAAGTAAGGTGGGCATTGCAAGGGGAGAAAATAAATAAGTATTTTTGTTCTCTTGAAAACAGACATTATGTGAATAAGCAGATGTTAAAACTTGTGAAGGATGACGGCCATGTTTTATCAGAAACCAATGAAATGTTAGAAGAAACTAAAACTTTTTTTCAAGAACTTTATAAAGAACACGCATCACAAGATATCAATATGGATAAGTTTAAAGAAACCATAACCAAAATTAAACAAATCTGAATCTGACAACTTAGAGGGATTTATAACAAAAGAAGAAGCAACAGAAGCATTAAGGAATATGCAGAATGATAAAAGTCCCGGCACAGATGGATTTACGGTGATTTTTTTCAAATTTTTCTGGAAACAACTAGGGGATTTTGTTACTCGTTCTTTAAACGAGAGTTTTTGTAAAGGGGAAATGTCAATAACACAAAGGGAGGGAGTAATATTATGTTTACCCAAGGGAGACAAATCTAGGGAATTCATCAATAATTGGAGGCCAATTTCATTGTTAAATGTAACCTACAAAATAGGGTCAACATGTATAGCTAACAGAATCAAAACAGTCTTGCCAAAACTATTACACGAAGATCAGACAGGATTCATATCTGGGAGGTATATTGGGGATAACTTGAGAACATTGTATGATATGATATACTATTTGGATCACAAAAATATACCAGGACTACTAGTTTCCATAGATTTTGAAAAAGCTTTTGATTCAGTTAACTGGAATTACTTGGTAAAAGCCATCAAAAGCTTTGGTTTTGGTGAGGATATTTGTAAATGGATTTGTACTTTTTATAAAAACATTAAAACACACGTAATTGTTAACGGCAAAATGTCTGAAACTTTTCCAGTAAAAAGAGGGTGTCGTCAAGGGGATCCTCTATCACCATATCTATTTGTATTATGTGTAGAGTTATTAGCATGCAAAATCAGAAACGATGAGGAAATTAAGGGAATAAAAATATCAGAAACAGAGCTCAAGATAATCCAGTTTGCAGACGATACGTGTTTCACTCTACAAGGAGATAAAAATTCTTATGAAAAACTTTTCGAGTCATTATCAGAATTTGAAAATATTTCGGGGTTAAAATTAAATTTCGAAAAAAACTTGCAATGTATGGTTAGGACAGAAGAAGGACTCGAAAATAATGTACCTAGTTGAAAAACACATGATGTGGAATCCAAGAAAATTCAAAATTCTTGGAATATGGTTTACAAATGACCTTTCAAAATTAATAGAGCTTAATATATCAGACAAGTTTTTGGAAGTCAAAAGATTGTTCAAAACTTGGTCCAAACGGATGTGCACACCATTAGGTAAGGTTGCAGCCCTGAAATCTCTTATTTTGTCAAAGCTTGTATACTTGTGGTTGTTGCTTCCAAACCCTCCTGATGACGTTATAAAACAATTACAAAGCATGTGTTTTGAGTTTGTCTGGGATGGGAAGCCTGACAAAATTAAACGAAAATATGCAGTACATGATATTGAAAATTGGGGCATAGGAATACCAAATATCTATGCTTTTATGCAAGCACTGAAATTGTCCTGGATAAGAAAATTAGTAAATAATGATTCAAAGTGGAAGACCATTTTAGTAACTCAATGTCCAGAAGTTAACGATATAAAATATTTTGGATCAAAGAGATTCTTGTATAGCAAATGCAACAAGTTTTGGAAAGACGTATTTAAGTCATATGACAGTCTGAGCATTCATGTAGATTTAGATAACAACGAAGAAATTATTTCAGAACCTGTCTTTTATAATGATAAATTCAAAATTAACCATTCCCATTTTTTCTACAAACAATGGGCAGAGAAAGGTATATTCTACGTAGGGGATATGATTGACGAAATGGCAACTTTTTAAGTTATGAAGCATTTACAACAAAGGTGGGAAGTCATTTAAATCCTCTTCACTATTTTGGATGTGTCCGTGCAGTAAAAGAATATGCAAGGAAAAGAAACATAAAATTTGAAAATAATTACAAGAATGAAAATTACAAGTTATTGAAAATTATAACAAGTGTCAATAAAGGAGCTAAGATTTACTATAATATACTTCTCAATAAATTATGTGTACTTAATATTAAGTCTTTTGTGAACTGGGAACTCAAGCTACATACCGCAGTAGATTTGGAATTCGTATTGAAAATTGCGAGAAAAATAAAAGAAATAAAATTCAGGTGGTTCCAATAGAAAATTTGTCATAGAATTCTTGTATCCAATATCATACTAAACAGAATGCGTTTGAGGGATAGCGATAGATGCAGTTTTTGTCAAATTGAGAGAGATAGTATGCATCACTATTTGTGGTACTGCACTACCTCACAAGAATTCTGGAAAGAATTAGAAAACTACATGAAAACAACGTGTGAAAATAGTATCAGATTTTCATTTAATGTTGAGCTGGTTTTGTTCGGAACCGACGAAAACACAAAAACAGACCAATCATTTGATCTCATTTTATTGTGGGCGAAATATTTTGTTTACACTTGCAGAATTAATAGTGTTAAACCCAGATTGTCAGGTTTTAAAATTGAACTTAAGCTTCGATACAATATAGAAAAGCATGCACATATGACAGAAATGCGTTATCAATTTTGAAAAATTGGCTACCCTACCTTGCTCTATGCGAAACACTATAACAGTCTTTCATGGTTGACATGACACCTTGTAAAATGTTAAAGACACACATACACACAAAAAAACAAAAAACAAAAAAAAACGATGCTCCTGTAATGGATCGACACACAAGCCATGGAATTTGAGCGAACAATACTTTGTGAGCATGAATTTGTTTTTGTTTTGTTTTGCTTCTGTTTTTTTTTTGTTTTTTTTTTAAATTCCCCCTGTCCCACCATGCCCAGGCACCATGCACCCACCCTTTCGGGGGTGTGGTGTGGGGGCTATTGGTTCCCTCCCTTGTTCGTTTTTTGTTTCTTTTCTTTTCATAGCCTTTGTTTATATATTGTAATTGGTATATACCCTTGCAGCTTTTTAATATTTCATTTGATAATAATTGATATAGTGTAATAAGTTTATATTGTAACATGCGAATTATGACTTTTGAATTATGACACTTTTGTATGATCTTGACAGCACTAGTTAAACATTGTGTGTAAATGTATTGAATAATGTGT
>CM065717.1:92324219-92344219 GCA_033310375.1 Conus canariensis
AGAGAGAGAGAGAGAGAGAGAGAGAGAGAGAGAGAGAGAGAGAGAGAGAGAGAGATTTACTCAGAATTTTTATTTTTTCAGTCTGCAAGAACACAATCGCTTACGTGCATTCTCTCTCTCTCTCTCTCTCTCTCTCTCTCTCTCTCTCTCTCTCCTCTCTCTCTCTCTCTCTCTCTCTCTCTCTCTCGCACACACATACACGCACACACACACATACACGCGCGCGCGCGCACACACACACACACGCACACACACACACACACACACACACACACACACACACACACACACACACACACACACACACACATTTAAATCAGACACGACTGTAAGACCATAACGAATGCTATGACTTCGAACAGACAATGTTTTCTTCTAGCTGGTCCAAGACAAAGACTTATTCTAACTGTACAGGCTATGTACAGACAACAGGCTGGAACGGCCATTCCAGGTATTCACCGTTGGCGTGGGGCTGTGTCACTCTAGCACCACCACCTGCTAGCATCATCTTCGTCAGTTTGCCAAATTTTAACGTCGGTCGTCGCACTCTTTACGCTTTTTCTGGCCAGTGTGGATCTCTCTGTTGTGAACCCTCTACTGACAAAATAGAAAACCGCATGGCATTTCTTTTTCCTGATAGTGCTAATGCTGAAAGCCAGGACCAAGATAACCTTCTATCTTTACACCTCTCCAAAAGTACACTTCACAGTCAGCATCCTGGATTCAGAGCTCGGTTTTCATTTCATTCCGACAAGCTGAAGCCAAGACAGGTACCCGGGTCAGGGTCAAAGTGGAACTGTTCATCATCTGTGTGGCCTACCTTGTTCAGCCACTTTCCTTGTGACCTGATTCCCCAGTGCTCTGAATCTGAAGACGAAGCTCTGTGTCCCTACACAACTGACAAATGTGGCCTACATAAGGTACATTTAACCTTCAGCGCTTTTGTGTGTCATATTGTTATGAACAGATGAACTTGAGGATGAAAAACATATTCAGTTTGCGTGTCTCAGTAAACAATATTCACCAATCATTTTCAAAACTATTCCGCCTGATTTCGAAAACCAGGATCTGATAGAAATTGTGACATCTGAAAAAGCAAATATTACACGCCGGCTTGCAGGGTTCTTGTACAAATATCTTGAAATAAGAAAAAGTAGCCAATTGCTAAAGACTTCATAGAGATGCGTTAAAATAAATATCTCCAGAATGTATCAGATGAATGTCTACACATGGACTGATAAACAAATATGTTTTTGTCACATCCCTACTGATGTCTGTAAGAATTGTGTTAGTTTATTGCTTACAATATGACCCCTTCTTTTTCCAAAATGATTTGTAACGTCATTCACCCTGTTACAGAGTCATTAAATGTTCGAGTTCGAGTGTTCTCTCTCTCTCTTCTCTCTCTCTCTCTCTCTCTCTCTCTCTCTCTCTCTCTCTCTCTCTCTCTGTAGATAAAGTCCTTTGACAACTATGTTTGGACTTAAAATCTAAATGAGAACATTCCTGCACGCTTGGAACAAGTTAGTTGGTGCCTGTCATGAGCATCGGTCCTGGTGCTGAAGAGTGAACGAGTATGGAACAGAAATGGAATGCTATAAGAATGTTCCTGTATATCAGCGTCTTGGCTGTTTGTTTATAATTTCATTTATTTAATTATTGTTTTCTTAAAGATACGTCCTCTCTGGTTCGATAATCAAATATTTGATGCGAATTCTCAAGTTGCTATTTATATCAATTCTGCTCCTAATATGTGAGGGTATGATTATACAAAGGGGGTTATCCAACACAAGCCATTTGAAAAGTTCGGTGTTAACTTTTTTGTGAAATAAACTTTATGTACTTTTCTTATTTACATTTACAGCCCATTTTATTCCATGGTAGAAAGAAACTCGTGGAGAGCGTGGCAGCAGAGAGTCCTCAGAAGAGAAGCAGAGAATGTCAATATACCGGTTCTAACCCACCCATTTTTGCACGAAAACCCCCCTTTTCACAAACAAATCTCGTCCATCTCATGCTACTCTTTGCCAAAATTAACACCTTTTTTACAATCAAAATTAGCATGCAAAAACCTCCAAAAATCGAAGTAATTGTTATTTTAAAAATGGGGGGTTTTCGTGCAAAATTAGATAGGGTGATTTAGAACCCGCATATTTACATTCTCTCTCCATAGCATGAAATCTAAAGGTTTACAGAATTAGTCATCCTAACACAATTAACGCCCGCGGATTTGATAGTGAGACCTTACTACTTTCTAGTAAGGCTTGGGGCGACTTGAGGTGACATGGAGGGTGACTTTGGGCGATTTGGGGTGACTTGGGGTGACTTGGGGCGACTTGGGGTGAAGGTGTCAAGCGTGCTAAAGTGGGAGGTGACAGAGAATGTCAAGTGGAACTGGTAGGACCACTCTTGACATCTGCTCTGCCACGCGCTGAGCAGCGATTTACCCTGCTGTGTTAGCAAGGAAGGCAACGCACACGCTGCCAGTCAATAAAGCCGTTGTTGGCAGCGCCCGCAGTGTGCATTGCAGAGCGCGTTACAGAATGTACTATAAGTGCTGCTATTGATTTTGTTATACAATCTTTTACCCGGATTTATGCAGCAGCTTAATTAATTAATTTTTTTTTTATTGTTGTTTTTAATCTGGTTTAAAAAAATGAAGCCCGAAGTAGCTACAGAGCTTATCAATATATACAGAATTTGGGAGGAGGAGAGGGGGTGGGGGGCCGATAGAGAAGAGTTAGAGAGCATGTTTGAAGAATTAATTAATGATCTTTTTGAGCGTCTAACTACACGAGAAAGTGTAGTGGAAGCCGTTAGTAAAATACCAGATTCTTGGCCCCAACCAGTTATAAAGTTGCTTGCCATTTTAGTTGATAATATGGCTAATATGGCTCCTGAAGATGTTAATCTGACTGTTTCTACTGATCCTGAAGGGGTGACTATATGCTTTAATGAAGATAAGTTTTTTTCGATTAGAAAAGACCATAAATAATAAATAACAGCTGAATTTATAATTATTTTTTATTTGTGTAAAATATTGGGAGTTAAAAAATGGCGGCCGAGCTCAGTGAATCTGATTTAAAGAATAATCTAATGACTTTCATAGAAAATTGTAATGAACTATTTGACGAAACAATGAAAGTGTTAAACATTGATTTTAGTGAATCTGGTTTTGAGAATGATGTAAACAATTTAATAAAAACCCAGAGTGAACTATTTGACGAAGCAATCAAAGAGTTAAACATTGACTGTAGTGATTCAGAAAAAGCTAAAGTATTGGCAGGCGTTCTTGTAAGATTAGGGTGTCTTGAAGTATTGCAACGCTTGGGTGAAGAATAAAAGCGCGTTTACTTACTTTTACTTACATTTATTTTTTTTAATTTACGTAAATATTGTGGGTTAAAAAATGAACCCCACAAGTAAATCCGAGGTTGGAAAACTATATACGTGGGAGGAGATATTTGACAGCAATGAACAATTAAGCAATACGTTTAGTGAAGTAGACATGGACATTATTAACCCCTCAAGCGTTCATGAAAGCGTAACACATGCCATTTCTAAAATCCCAGAGTCTCTTCAAATTGGCCCGCCAGTAAAAGTGTTGTTGGCCATTCTGATTGATTATATAACCCCCGATGATAAAAACATGCAAGTCTGGGTTTCAACTAAACAGAAAGAAGTAATCGGCTATTACGACTTTAATTCTGAATGGGCTGATTACATGCTTACACAGTTTAACCATGCAAGTGAAGAAGCGAAATTACGCGGCTCTGGCTGGTCTGAAGGAACAGTCCTTGAAATCAGATTAAGGCAAACAAAGTTCTATCCTATAGTTGCCAATTCTTACATTCCTCTCCCAAAAGAGTTTTTAAACGGGCAGTCCTAAACATAAAAAATTCCGACGATATGTGTTTTATGTGGTGTGTTTTGGCACACTTACATCACGTTGGAAAGCATGCAGACAGAGTATCTAATTATAAAGCATACACACATGAACTGAACTTTAATAACATAAACTTTCCAGTAGGCATAGACAGTTTAAGCCGGTTTGAAGAGCAAAACAAACCAATAACCGTAAGCGTATACACATGGTCTGTGGTAAACAATCTACAGCCTCTAAGGATTTCTCCCAATGCTCCCACTTTAGGCGAATCCCTTAACAAGCATGTAGACTTGATTCTGTTTACAGATGGTTCCAAGAGCCATTATGTATTAATCAGATCAATTAGCAGATTGTTAGCCTATACATCAAAGGACGAATCTAAACAAGAGCTTTGTAGAAGGTGTTTGGTCAGAATCCCAACTATAGAAGCAGCCGACAAACATAAGAAACATTGTAAAAGTTTTGTAGACTGTAAAACCGAACTTCTTACGCCCCCACCAGGGTCTAAAGTTAGTTTTAAAAACATACACAAACTGCAGATGAGACCATACGTAGTCTATGCTGACTTTGAAGCGATTTTGCCACAGTACTATGGCCCTCAAGAGCGGGCACAACAAAAAACGGCTTTATTAACCCACCATCAGATTTGTTCTTATGCTTTTGTTGTTGTTAGATCAGATGGCGGACACACACAACCAGAGATTTACAGAGGCCCCGACGCAGCCGGTCAATTTTTACAACACATGAAGCGCCTTCGCAATCAATTCTCTATTCAGCTAAATCTCTCAGACATTAAGATGACTCCCGAAGACCAAAGGCGCTATGAATCATCTACACACTGTTGGATATGCGGCTCAGAGCTAACTCCCAACAGTAAAGACGCGACAGTGAGAGATCACGATCACATTACTGGGAAATTCAGGGGTGCAGCACACAAGAGTTGTAATCTTCAACTCAAGGTCGACCCTAAAGCATGGAAATTGCCAATCTTCTTTCATAACTTACGAGGCTATGATTCTCACTTTATCATGCAAGCAATAACTTCTGAATGTAAGAGGGTTAGCTGTATTGCACAATCATCAGAAAAGTACATGACCTTTACTGTAGACTGTTTATCCTTCTATGACTCTGCCCAACATCTGATGGGGAGCTTAAGCAAACTAGCAGAATCTCTACAAGACTGCCCAATAACTAAAAAATATTTTAACTCGGCTTTAGTACGTAAAGGCGTTTACCCTTATGAATACATGGACTAGTGGGACAAGTTTGATGAGCCAACCCTACCACCCAAGGAAGACTTTTACAGCCGTCTTAGAGGTGGAGGCATATCTGACGCTGACTATGAATACGCACAGAAAGCCTGGACAGAATTACACTGCCGAACAATGGGCGATTATCATGATCAATATCTAATGGCTGATGTGTGTTTATTGGCTGACGTCTTTCAGAATTACAGATCTACATGCATGAAACATTACGGTCTAGATTCATCACATTACATTTCTGCCCCTGGCCTTTCTTGGGACGCATTCTTAAAGTCTACAAACATTGAGATTGACTTAATATCTGATCTGGCCACACTCCAGATGATTGAAGATGGGCTGAGGGGAGGCATTAGCATGGCCTCGCACCCTTACTGCAAAGCCAACAACAAGTACTTAGATGACTATGACCCCACTAAACCATCCAACTATCTAATGTACTTAGATGCCAACAATCTGTATGGGTGGGCCATGAGCCAGGCACTGCCATTAAGAAACTTTAAAATGTTCGTAGGACCTCATGACGTTAATAATATGTTGAGTTATCTACCGCGTCTTACGCCTGATTATCCAATAGGACTAATCTTAGAGGTAGACTTAGAATATCCTACAGAGTTGCATGACCTCCATAACGATTATCCCCTAGCAGCAGAAAGATTAAAGATGAGCCCCACAGAACCGCCCAAACTCGTGCCTAATCTTCGTCACAAGACTAAGTACGTATGTCATTACAGACTGCTACAGTTTTACTTAAGACACGGACTGAAACTTACCGCCATTCATAGATTAATAGAATTTGAACAAGGGCCCTTTATGAGGCCATACATCATGAAGAATACTCAGCTTAGGACTAAAGCCACTGATGCTTCAGAAAAAGACTTTTTTAAACTAATGAACAACAGTTGTTTTGGCAAAACCATGGAGAACCCACACAAGCGTAAAGATGTAAGATTAGTTACAAAAGAACAAAGAGCAATTAAGCTGGTCTCTAAACCTAACTACCAAGACTTTAGAAGATTTAGCGACGGCCTGGTTGGCGTTATGATGAAGAAACAGAATGTGAAGTTGGACAAGCCGGTGTTTATTGGGTTTACCGTGTTAGAATTATCGAAGCTGTTAATGCTTGAATTTCTGTATGACTACTTTAAACCGCTGTACCCAAAGTCTAGAGTCCTTTACACAGACACTGACTCTTTTATTCTGGATGTTCCAACAGAAGATTTCTATAAAGACTTAGAAACAGAGGTAGCCAAAGGAGCTGATGGATGGTACGACACGTGCGACTACCCAAAAGATTCGCCTTTACATTCAACCGTAAACAAGAAAGTAATTGGAAAGATGAAGGATGAACTTAACGGGACGGTTATACAAGAATACGTTGGTCTGCGGTCAAAGATGTATAGCGTTGCTAGCCAGACTTCTGTAATGAAGAAGGCTAAGGGCATAAGTAAAGAAGTTGTCAAAAAAAATATAACTCACGACAACTACAAACAGGCCCTCTTTGAAAACAAAGTATTTCATCACACAAATGTTAATCTGCGCTCTACTCTTCATCAAGTAAACACAACTGCTGTTAATAAGAAATCACTAGTCTCTAACAATAACAAGCGAACCTACGTTAATCCCGAGTTTTCATACGCTATAGGTCATTGGAGAACCGACTTGAAAGATTAACTTGACTGACTTAAGTTAAGATCTTAACTAGTACTTAACTAGTACTTTACTTAAGATCTTAACTAGTACTTAACTAGTACTTAACATGACTTGCACTTTACTTACACTTTACTTACACTTAACTTGTTATAACTAACTTTACTTGTACTTAACCAGTACTTTACTTGTACTTAACAACACATTTAAAAACCTAATACAGTAAAAATAATGGGTTTACAGCAGGAGGTTGTGCTTTTTTTGCGGAAGCTTGTTCTTCTTCTTTTACTGTTTTTGTGGGGGTTTGTGACTTTGTTGCTAAGTATGGGGTTAGACACTTGTATGCCAAAAGCCCCCCACCAACAACAACACCCCCCAGTACATAATAATACATCTTATAGTTTGATTGTGTTGTTGGCGACGGTGGCGGTGCTGGTGGCGATGTTGTATTACTATCTAATAATTTTTGTTTTGCTGCTTGGTTTGCTTTTTGCAGTCTGTTCCATTCAGCTAGTTTATGACCGGCCTCAACACGCCCAGGACTTTTAGCTTTAGTAACACTACTCACTTGTGGGACACTCACCTGTGGATTCACTTGTGGGACACTCACCTGTGGGGCACTCACTTGCGGCACATTCTGCTCCTGCGGAGTCTTCTTCTCCTGCTCGCTCTTTTTTTTTTAGTGCGATTAAAATTAATATGATTAAAATTAATATGATTAAAAGTAATTAATCCCATGATGAATGGGCATAACAACGTCCCAAATCTATAATACATGTCACATGCAAGAGATTCTAGGGACTTGGTTAAAACCGGATCTTGTGTTAAGTCATATTTTAAATCTTCTTCTGAATCAATCGGCGCTATTTTGCCTACTAACTTAGCATATAAACTAATCATTGTCTGTCCCACCGATCTAACCATTTTTGATCCTAGCTGTGCCTCGTACCTGGCGTAATACTTCTCAACGTCTGATGTAGACAATTGCTGAATCTGTTCAATACTTAGTTCAGTGCCTAAATACTGCCTGGTTTTTCCACACGCAGCCAGAGAGTATAATCTTTCTTTATGGCAGAGGTTTGGGTCTGCCGCCTCCTCACACTTTAATAGCTCGTCGCAATCCATTTTTAAACTCTTTTTAAAAGCAATAAAAAAATAAAACCATGAGTTTAACGCTGGTTAATTATGCAGTGCCCATTGTTTGCATTATAGTTTATTCAACCCTAGCAAAATGTTTTCTAAGAATAAAACCGCCCAACATGGGAAAGATAGAAGATTCGCCGAAACTAGTTACAACCTTATTTTTAGCTCTAGCAACAAAAGATTATCTAATTAAAAAGCACATAGACAGTCTTTCATATTATGATTATTTTAATTATTTTTTTAGTTAATAAAAAACATGAGCACTGCAAAGATCATCAATACTATTTACCACTCTGCTGTAATCAGCGGTCTTAGTATAGGATATAGCATGTTAGCAAAAAACATGTTTAAGATGAGACCAGCTGATCTAGGAAGGTTAGACATTGAGGATGTTGTTAAGGTTATAGCTGTAATAACGGCAGGGATTGCCTCAAAAGACTTTCTTGTTACACATGGGATTATCCCAGAAAACATCAATGCATAGAAAGATTGATTTATAAAAAAGATTCATTCTAAAAAAAATATTAATTTATAAAAAAGATTCATTCATTTATAAAAAGATGTCTGGATTAGTTCTGATGGTGGGAGGAGCTATTGTTAATGCATTGGCTTTCTCTGGCAGCAATTATATGTTTAGTAAATTGCGGTCTGATGAAGAGAGAGAACGCCATAACAAGGCAATGGAAGAGTTAGCTAAGGCAAAAGACGCTTACGAGAAAAGGAGAATTGCTCACTTAGACTTTATTAATAAAAAGTTAAGAGAACAGGGACATGCAGAGCACACATTTACAGACGTTGATGACGCAATGAATGAATATTACTTAGTGACAGGAAAGAAGTTTCTAACATCGTCACCGCCAGAACTGTCTGACTTTTATGAACCATCTGAGGATGAGAAAATGGTAGAAATAGGTTTTATTATAGGCGCTATGGGAGCAATCTTTCTTCTCGCATATTCAATCTAAAAACATAGTTAAAATGTAATTAAAAAACAGTCCTTCTTATGGACGATACGAAGTACAAAATATATTATTCTCCTAGAGGGTATTGGAAAGGAAAGGCCGCTATTGATAAACTGAGTAAAGCTGCTAGGGTGTCTGAATCAGAAGCGAAAGACTGGCTTTCAAAACAAGCGATCTGGCAAATATATCTGCCTGCCCCAAAAAGAATAATAAGGCCTCGATTTGTTAATTCAGTTCCTAATGACACCCACCAGATGGACTTGTTGTATCTTCCACATGACAAAGTTAGAAGAAAAAAGTTTAAGTATGCTCTTACAGTTGTTGACATGGCTTCAAGATATAAAGATGCTGAGCCTTTAACGGATAAAAGCTCAACTGCTGTGGCTGTGGCTTTACAACAAATATACATGCGAGGTCCATTAAAGTATCCTAGGATGATTCAGGTTGATGATGGAAAAGAGTTTAAAGGAGCTGTAAACCAACTGTTTTTAAGACATCGGGTTACAGTTAGGAGAGGGATCCCAGGCAACCATCGCTCCCAGGCCCTAGTAGAAAACTTTAATAAGAATCTAGCTGAGCGTCTGTTTACCTATCAATACCACAGAGACATTATGGACAAAACACGCAACACAGAATGGGTCAGAAGGTTGTCAGCAGTCTTACGCGCCATGAACAACGAAGAATTTAAAGCAACAGGCCTTAAGCCAGTAAACGCGATCAAATTAAAAAAAATAAGTATTACTGAAGACATCCAAGGCAGTCAAAAACTCTTGCCGTTCGGACTAAAAGTAAGATACTTGTATGCGCCTGGAGAAGCAGAGGGCGATGTTAGAATTAGAGCCACAGACCCTATATAGAGCGTAGACGTATATGAAGTTGAAAGAATTATGAAAACAACCCCTCCCGTGTATTATTTAAGAGAAACTCTTTCTTCCAAAAAGCCCGCCCCTAAAAGATCGTTTGTTCGCGAAGAGTTGCAAGTTGTTCCACCAAACACAGTGCCTGTTAGTTAAAAAAAAAAGTATTTATTTTTTTTGTTAAACTTATTATTTATTTATTTTAGTTGACATCTTATTTTTTAGTCTATTTTGGGTTTAACTGATTGTTTGCTTGTTTTTCAATGTTCTGTTTGATTGTCTCAGTGTCTACCTGTTGCGAAGTAAAAGTCTTTCTCCACTCCTTTTGAAGTTCAGTTTTTTGTCGTCTGTAGTCCTCGCCATCAGCCATAAGGCGCTCAAATTCTTCAGCTGTAATGTTTTCATCCTGCAATGCTTTGCTTATTCTCAGTCTTAATGAACAAAGTTTTGCTGATGCTAGGGCTACAATGGCAGTGTGCTTTTGTAGTTTAGGCGTTATTTTTTTTAAAACGGCACTCAAAATCATAGACATAGCACCTAAACCTAAACCAAGGCTCCCTAATGCTAAAGAGGCTGGCGCTCCAGCCCCAGTAGCTAAAAGAGCAACGCTAGACCCAGCACTTACGCTCGCTATAGCTGATGAGCCAGTAATCACATAAGAAAGAGTATTTAAAACTTTAGCATATTTCTTTCTAGTAACCCTATACTTATCCAAGTCACTTTCTATTTCTTCTTGAAGTTCAGTTATTTGCTCTAACCTAAACTTTTGAGCCTGATCATCCATTTTTTAATTAAGATTAATTTTTTAATTAAGATTAATCTTGTACATATCTTCTTATTAACCCTTCTGGCAGCACTTCATCAACAGAGTAAAACCCAATAAAATCAACATACTTAATGAAAATAAAATCAAGCACTGTTAGTTTGGTTTTGTCAACCATCACAGTAACTTTGTCAGAAGATACAAAAGTCTTTATTTCATCCCCGTTTTTAGTAATAGCAATAACAAACCTAAGAGGGCCGCCCAAGTTTTCAGACTTTATTTGCACACCTCTGATTAACGTATGCTCTGGCAAACTAGGGTCAGACTCCCTTGGAGTAATAAATAAGCGAAAAAGCATCGTCATTTTTCTAGGCAGTGATTCTAGTTTTGGGTTAAATTCTAAGCCGACGGTGTCATCCCCCACTTCAGCTAAGGACTGCTTTCTCCGCAGCATATATTCAGGGCCCTGCTTAGTTATTTCAATCTGCTTTTTCTGTTGTAATCCTGGGACTAGGCTAATAAGAAGGTGTCCTTCATTCAAAGCTTTTCTAAAATTGTATTTCTTATCAAAGTATACATAGGGGCTTCGTAGTTCAAACTTTAAATCCCAGTTAATGTCAGGAAGCAACGCCCAAGCATTCTCTCGTTTATGAAGTTTGTATTCGTGTTTGCCAAAATCGTTTGCCCTTAGATTTCTTATCTCTTCCAGGGCAGGATATTGCTGCCGTTTTTTATCTTCAATTTCTGTTCGTTTGTAAACACCATCGTCGGTGTACTCAAATCCATAAACATTTCCTGCCACTCCTATCAGATCAAACTCGGCTGTGTCTGCTAGATCTTTTAGCTCTACTGCAACGCATTTAGGAGCTAACTCTGCTTTTGATTCTGGCCCTCGAGACATTCTTTTAATAATATGAAAATTATAATAAACAAATTGTTATAAACAAATTGTTATAACAATCTATTATAAGCAATCTATAATAAACAATCTATAATAAGCAAACGTATTGAACTGGCGGGTCAGTCCGTAAGCATAGTTTAGCGTGCTTAGATTTTTCTAGCTGCTCTTTTATTTTTTTTAGTTCATCCTTGTCCCTGATTATATAGTTTTCACTTAAACATTCTTCAAAACTATCCCTGTCCTTAGTATAGAATAAGATGACTGATTTTAACTGCGATCTAAAGTCTTTTAAGACAGCATTGTATTTCTGAGTTAAAAGCCAAACAGAAACTAATGCGTGTCTTCCGCTAAAGGCCAGCTTTGAGAGAGTCCTTCTTTTTTTTAACAATGTCTTGTTCAGCTGAACAGTCATCAATAATAAACAGTGTTTCAGTTCCCTCAAATAGCCTATAGTAATGTTCTAAACAGTCGCTTAGCTTGTCAGTAGGATCAACTAAAAATATATTCTCGTCTGTCCAAACAAACTGCCTTTCTTTATAAGACTTGTTGTGCTTAATGGTTGTGCAGAATATAACAATGTACTCGTAATGAAATCTGTAGACAGTTTGTAACAAATCAAGCACGAAGACAGTTTTCCCACACCCAGTAATCCCGCAAATAAGCGAACAGTGCGGATCTTTGGGCAAAAAGTTCAAACTATCCATCTGTTTTAATAGGCTATTTCTTTCAGTCTATTTTCTTCAATGTTCAACTGAGCGTCACAAACCACAAAAACGTGCATTTGTATCTGGCCATTTTCCTCCTTTTCCTTATTAATCTGTATGAGTATGCCATCTGACCCTACCCTTCTTCCACTCCCGTGCAGTCTGTTATCATACGTGGATCTAAAATCCAGCCATAGTCCATATTTGTCTGTTAGATAATCTTCGAGTCTTACATCGTGAAGGTGAAGTTTTTTACACACATGATCGGCTGTGGGCTTGTCTGTCTGCCTCCAGCAAACAGTTTTCTTATTTCATCAAAGTGTTGGTCGGGTAAAAGTCCGGCCGAATACAACTGAAAAGGCTTGCCATCTACTGTGCAAGACAACTGCTCAATTTTTGGGTTGTAAAACATCTCAGATTCTCTCCTAAAAGGAGCTGAGGGTTTAGTAAATAGCAAGAGAACTCCCTTTAGGGACCTTAAAGAATGGCTTATAGCTATTTCCCAGACAGTGTCTTGCTTGTTTTTAATCGCTGGACTGTGGTGTAAAACTCTTTCAAAGTAAACAACCGCCCTACTTTTATACTGGTTTAAGATTGTTCGGGGCTAGTAACAACGTCAAAATTAAGAGAGATGTTACTAACTGTGTACTTGGCTTGAGGATCATCTGATAGAATAACAGACTCGCTGTCATTGAATGTCAGTTCGTAAGTGAGTTTGTCTCTTAGTGCGCCTTGGTAATATGGTTGATGGGTTTTTAACAGTTCAAAATCTAGAGGGATGCAAAATCTGTTCTTAAATGCTCGTGCTATTGCCTGGTCTCCCTCGTCTTCCTTTGCATCCGCAGCATTAAGCCTGTGCTTAAGACCGTTTGGACCCTGAATCCCCTGAAAGATTTTGTCTTTTCTTTCTGTTCTAGGCAGCCACAGATCAGAATAGAGATTAAAAATATCTGCCCTACTCAGTGCGAAGACTTCTCTACCTTCCAGTTTAATTTTCATATTTTTAATGATGGCCCTGCCCAGGTTAGCAACGACGGTGGCATTAGGATCCGCTGAATCAATGTCTATTTTGAATGATAGCTTGGCAGTGCCTGGCATTATAACATCGTCAGGCCCTAGGTCACTAAATTTTACTATTAACATTTCATTGGGCTCAATTGTTGATGGATTA
The DNA here is from genome assembly GCA_033310375.1 of Conus canariensis. NCBI lineage: Eukaryota > Metazoa > Mollusca > Gastropoda > Neogastropoda > Conidae > Conus > Conus canariensis. Next base: position 92,337,519 of record CM065717.1, read on the forward strand.
TTTACAACACGCACAGTCTGTCTTATGCCTTTTATGCCATGGGGCTCCTTTGCTTTTCTGTATGGATCAAGGTCGCAGCCGTATGAGTTCATTTTTTATAAAACAAAAAATAATAAATATATAAATATGGCTGATGAAGATTATGACGTGTTTGACCCTGCTGAAGAAGATGAAGATGAAACAGAACCGGGCCGTTCAATACAAGATGAAACTGAAGAGGCAGAAGCAAGCCAAGGAGCGGGAGCAGGCCAAGCAGCAGGTTCTTCAATCCCTTTATTTGAAGAGCCTGCTTCAGTTAGTGAAGTTCGCGCAGAACTATTAACAAACAAAATTGACGCATTCTATAGAAGCTTAGGACTAGAGCCGCCAGAAGGCCACAGTCCTTTTGATTTTAAGATAAATGAGAAGGGCCATCTGCTTGTAAAGACTAGTAGAGGCTTTGTACAAGTTACTATGATACGAAACCCGGCCGAGTTTATAGGCGAGAAAACAGTTAAACAGAGGATCCTTAAAGCCGACCGAGATAAATTAAATCTTACAAAAAAAAATTAAGGTCTAAGGCCGTTAGACTTTTACAGAACTTGGAGCAGGGGTTGCCAACACAATCTGAAATGCAAAACATGCCTCTTCAAGAATTAAGTCAAAGAGCAGATGAGGCAATGGCAGAAGTTGAGACGAGTTTTAATGAAGAAACGCAGTTAAAAACAACTGTCGGTTCTCAAGTGCCTAGTCAAAGAGAACGTGAGCTGAGTCCTGAAGAAGAAGCAGCTTTACAAACAATTGATGATCCTCCATTGTCTATGAGTGAACTCGGGGATATTAGAGCTGCTCTGCGTGAACTCTTGGCTATTAAGTCTGCTTTAACAACTATAAACGAAGAACTAAAAAACAATTTGGCAAAATTTAATGTGCTAGAGAGAGAGATAGAAGAAGAAAAAAATAAACTGGCCGATAACAATTTAGGACAAGAAGAAAAGGCCAAAATACGGGCGAAAATACAGGATTTAATGATAGAAAGGGCAAACAGGTTAGAAGCGTTGTATATTAACAGAGAAAAAATAACATCCCAAACAAGCAGAATCAGAGAAACTATAACCAAAATACTTTATGAAAATACTACGCTAGCAGAAAGAATAAGGACTCTGTTCAGAGAGCAGGGGATTACAATAGTTAGTATATTAACAGCCGTTGGGTTTGCTATCTCTACACTGGTTTATGCATTAACTGGCAGTGCGCCGGCGGGGCCAGTAGCGCCTCCAACGCCTCAGCCCGGTAAAAGTTGGATTAGAAAACAATTGCACCATCTAGCAAACCTATTAAAGAAGTTAGCTATCAAAGCGCTTGATGCTCTGCCGGGCATAATAGGCAGTGTTGTTAGTTGGGTTTTGTCTACTATAGGCAAAGTGGCTGGTTATATGGCCGACCATCTGTGGACGTTAGGGGTGATGGCTGCCGGTTTAATTTTTAGTGAAATAAAGTATGGCTAATCCAGTAAAAGTTAAAAACACAACAGGGGCTGTCTTTTCGCTAGTGTGTCTGTCGGGGTGAGGTACATCAACAGGCGGTGTTGGGCTGCTTATAACTGGTGGGGGGTCGCTTTCAGGGCTAGATACTTTTTTTAAAAATGGCTGGTGCGGGCCTTGTGTTTAAACCTTGATTGTGTCCTAAGTTTTGGTCGTCTCCGGCTATAAGGATTTCATTATTATAATTCTGTGTCATGCCAATCTGCAGTCTAAGGTCAGAAGGCAGCATGTATAATCCATGACCCACAACAAAGTCAACCTTTGACCTAGCATGTGCAAGAACGTTTTGGTACCTTTGTATGCTGGAAGGCAAATCAACAGCAGAGTTAATAGCATCTTCTAAATTAGCTAAAAATTGTTTTCTGGCGTCAAAGCCTGTAGACTGATCCACTATGCTAGACTTGGTCTGTGCTTGTGCTCCTAATAGACACCAAACGTACGTGCGTATGGAGTCATTAAGTCTTTGCACTCCTGGCATTGTTAGGCCTTCACTTTTATCCAAGATAAATGTTGCCCAGGCATTGGGGTGTTTTTGTTCTATTGATCCCAATCTAACTTGCTTGTTTGGCCTAAAAGAGGTGTGGCCGGGCCAGTAGTCAAAATTATATTCTCTATGTGTGCCCCACAAATACAATGTGCCTAACCCGTGATTGCGGTCTAACTTTTGTCTAAAGTCAGTTGAAGGTTTAATGTTAAATTCGTTGCAGATTCTTTCATATGCATTATTGTCCATTCGGCTGTTGAATGGATTAAACGCGTTGTCGTTGGGGAGGAGTACTTGTAGTTCAGTTAGTATGCGTCTATACTGGTAATAAACATGAAAGTTATATACTGACCTTACTAAGAGATTGGGGTGGTTTAAATGGTTTGTATATGAAACACCGCAGCCGGTGGTTGAGCAGTAAACTGCAAAATTTAACTGATTCTGGTAAAAAAAAACCATGGGGTGAGTTGACCATGCTGATGGCACCCTATCACTCTTTATTGGAGGATTTAAATATCTAGTTAGTGGGTTTACAAGTCTGACTAGAAAGCCATATGATTCATCTACAGCGATGGTTAGGTTACTAAAGTCCAAAGATTTGGGCTCATAAACCCCTCCCACATCGTAAGTGGCACTTTCAATATATTTAAAAGATTCCATTTTTAAATAGTTTTTTAAAAAGGATTTAAAAAGGATGCACATTTATATAACTAAACAAAACACAAGTGTGTTCTTAAGGTATCCAATTAACAATAGGCGCGGTAATAATAGGGTTGCCCTTAGAGAAATTGGTTTTAAAATAAAGTGGATTAATATATCTGAAAAAGCTAAGAATAACTGGGTGAATATTAAGGACGGGCAAGGTAATTTATTAAAGCAGTTAAAAATACCTGATGGTTACTACAACTTTTGCTCTTTAAGAGAAGTATTTGGCAATTTTGGCATTCGGTTAAAAATTAATGAGGCAAATCTTATAATTACTATGAACTTTCCAGAAGAAAGAAGGGAGTACGTTTTTCCCAGAAGCCTTGCCCGAATTTTGGGCTTTTATGATAGGGGTGAAACGTATAGCGTTAACACCCATAAGTACTTAGAGTGGGGCCTTTATGAGTATGTTGGCAATAGACCATCCGATGTTCTAATTAACCCAAGGTTGTATGTTCATTTAGATGAATTAAAAACAGATACTAATTTATATAATGGAAATCCATCTACAGTTCTAAGAGTGTTGCCATCACTTGAGGCGGGGTTTTGCGATTATCAGTCATATACATTTGACAAAAATAGTCAATTTAAAAAATTAGTTGGTGAGGATATACATTCATTGAGTGTAAAAATAACTAACCAAGATGGAAAGCCGGTTGTTTGTTCTGATTTGTTGGTAGTGCTTGAGATAGAAGAGCGTACTGTAAACCATTAGAGTTTCATACTATGGGGAGAGAATGTAAATATCTATGTTCTAAATCACCCTATCTTATTTTGCACGTAAGCCCCCCATTTTAAAATAACGATTACTTCGATTTTTGGAGGTTTTTGCATGTTAATTTTGATTGTAAAAAAGGTGTTAATTTTGGCAAAGAGTAGCATGAGATGGACGAGATTTGTTTGTGAAAAGGGGGGTTTTCGTGCAAAATAAGATGGGTGGGTTAGAACCGGTATATTGACATTCTCTGAAGCCCCTTTCAAGCAAGTGTTTCGGCCCTTATCTCCTGACGCTCTAGGGGGGTTGGGCCACACCCGCTTCATGACTCCGGATGTCTCTCTGCTGCCCCATTTTTTTCCATCTTGGGACGAGTCATGGCTGGGATTCGAACCCATGACCCTCTGGGCATGCTCATTTTCAAATCTCGCACTCTAATCACTGAGCCACTTGGGCACCTGATATTTGTAGGGAAAGTTAAGCCTTATGAAGTTCATTAGAAAAGTAGTTACAGACTCAGAATCAAACACTTACTTGGAGAATATTTCGAAGTTCACTTTTGTTTCTCCTTGACCAGATCCAGCTTGAACACCTCTCCGCCGCTTCTGCCATTGCTTTCAGGGCTCTGGGTTTTTCCCTCCTTGCAACTGAGAGCTGTTTCACGAGGCTGTATGCAGACGTTCCTACAAACTCCCTAGCTCCAATTTCTGCAGTGAGGACTTTGACCTCATAGCCTTATCTCCTCAGGCTGTTTGCCAGATCAGCATACTTTTCAGTCTTGTAGATTTGAGCTGCCTCCATTCTGTTCTCATATGGCACCGTGAGCTCGATCATGATCAGCTGCTTGGTTGACTGCGGGTGGACTACTATGTCTGGTCTCATGCCACTCTTGCTGATGATCTCTGGGTGTCTCTTCCATTCTGGGAGGTCTGCAGTGCACTCCCAGTCATCTGCCCCGTCCAACAGACTCTGCCTGCATGTTCCGAGTGGCACTGTTGTTGTTGGCCATGATTCGCTGCCTCCTGCCGTGAAGAATGTTGCGGGTGCTTTTGGAGTCCTGATTTTCCCTTTTGTGGTGTTGGTACTAGCCCGGACTGCTTGTACAATCTCTTTGAGCACTTGGTTGTGCCTCCATGTGTACCTTCCTTGAGCCAGGGCTACTTTATATGAGCTTAGGACATGCTCCACTGTTTGTTTCTCATGGCAGAGGGGGCATGCAGGATCGTCTGTTTTCCCCACTTCACCAGGTTTGCATTTGAGGGCAGAAGGTCATATGCAGATCTGAGAATGAAGCTGCTCCTGAGAGGGGCCATGTGCCAAATGTCATTCCAAGTGAGACTTCTTTGGAGTGCATTCTCCTATTGTCCATTGCCCTTGCTGGTTCTACTGGACTGCTTTTTGGAGTCTTTTTGGTCTTCTTCTTTCCTCATTCCCTGAATCAGCATGTCTCTTTTGGCTTTTGCTTTGGCCTTTGACCACCATTCAGTTTTGGTCAACCCCAGTCCTTGTCTGTTGGTCTGTGTGCGTCCTGTTATTTCTCTGATCTTGAGACTTTCTTTTGCAGAATCCATTCCCTCTTGAACTTTCCATTTTCTGCCTGTCTTCAGCTGGGGCTTGATTGCTTCTACCACCTTGTCTCCTGAGTCCTCCAGCATGCTTTGAAGTCTGATCTTCCCTGCATTGTATTCCTCCAGGATGGATTTTAGTGGTAGTTTCAGCTTTGCTTGGCGACAGTACATTGCTATGTCAGTGAGACAGGGTGGGACACCAAGCCATTTCCTTGTGAACTTGTTGATTTTGGCTTCCATTGTCTCCACTATGCTGGTGCAGATGTCGTATATCATCAGAGGCCATATGAGCTTTGGTATCAGCATGAACTGCAGACACCAGACCTTGTATTTGCCAGGGAGCCCACACTGGTCAATGGTCTCCAAGCCTTCTTCTGACATCTGTTTGGTTTCTTTTGCTCTTTGTGTGTCTTTCAGCGTATCATCATACCATCTTCCAAGGCTCTTGACTGGCTCTTCTGTGACTGTTGGAATGGCCTGGTTGGCAACACTGAAGACCACAGATTTGGCCACTTTTCCTTTCCTCAGTGAGAGACTCCGTGTTTTCTTTGGCTTAAACTTCAGTCTGGATAAGGCAACTATGTCGTCTAGCCTCTCCAGCACATAACGTGTCTCATCTTCTCTGGATGAAATCACTGTAATGTCATCCATGAAGGCCTCGAGAGGGGCATCTTGTATCCATCGCCAAGGTCTGTTTGCCTTGCGTTGCTTGTTGCTGCTTTCAAGATGACTTCCATTGCCAACACGAACAGTACTGGGGAAATTGCACAGCCCATTGCAATGATCACTTACAAGTTGATCCAATCTGTTGTGTACTCCTTGGTAGAGAACCGCATTGAAAAGCAATTGAAGTATTTCATGAGCACGTCGCGGATGTTCTTTGGCACATGGTACATCTCAAGAGCCAACTGTACAATCTCATGGGGTACAGATCCATATGCGTTTGCCAGATCAAGACACACCACGTCCAGGTCTCTCTTTTCTGTTTTTGCTCTTTGGATTGCATCCCAGATCATTGTGGCGTGTTCTACACAGCCAGCCACGCCTGGGATGCCAACTTTCTGGACTGACACATCCAAGTACTTGTTTTCCATGAGGTATTTGGTCAGCCTTGCTGCCATGACAGAGAAGAAGATTTTTCCTTCGACGTTCAGTAGTGATATTGGTCTGAACTGGCTGATGTCACTTGAGTTTTGCTCTTTGAGGATGTATACACCATCTGCCGTCATCCACTGGCCGCTGATCTTCTGGTTTCTCCAAGCTGATCGCAGCAGCCTGTGGAGCCACTCCAGCACCCTGGGACATTTCTTGTACAGCTGGTAAGGCATTCTGTATGGCCCTGGTGATGATTTGGCTCTGGCTTTGTCGACCACCTTCTTGATTTCCGCCAACGTTGTGGCTTGTCATTGAACTGTTCCTCAAGGTTGGTTGGCCACACCAGATCTTGAATGTCGAGTGGTGCTTTGCTCTGTGAGTCAGAGTATGTTTTCCTCAGATGCTGCTCAAGAACTCCTTTGTCCACACTTAGGGTTCCAGATCTCGGCTGATCAAACAGTGTTCTTACAAACTGGAAAGGGTCTCTGAAGGAGCGCTCTTGGGGTTTCTTCTTTGTGCTCTTCCTCTTCCTCGCAGATTCCGCATTGCTGAGGGCGCTGTGGTTTGCTTTCAGGTCTTTTCAGAGTTTTTCCAAGCCTTGTTTTTCAGCT
>CM065717.1:92349219-92366719 GCA_033310375.1 Conus canariensis
TTTAAATCCAAGTTTCATTTCTGCTATGGAGTAAGGTTTTCTTGGTGTGGAAAATAATCTCCATTTCTGACTTTGTTATTTTTGTGTGTTTGTTGGCAAATTTCAAAGCCTTGTTGAGTAGTTCTTCATCTATGGATGGATAGAAGTCTACAATGTCAAATGTAATGAACATTGTATTTCTCTGTTTGTTGAGTTTCTTAAACCATTGTAGGACTTCATAGCTGTTTTTCCAAAGGTTGTATTCGGTTTGATTTTACATCTTCTATAGCCTTTTCCAAAATTCTCTTGCTTATTTTGCCCAGTTCGGATTTAGATGGGTTTATTAGTCTACATGTTGGGTTGTTTTGGAAGTTAGGCTTGTGGTCTTTAAGTGTTATAAAGGCTTCATTTGTTGCTGTTGCCTCTACCCTATCGCTTAACTCCATGCGGTGTGCAAGCTCTTTTTCTTTTTTGCGGATGTTGCTGTGTGTGGTTTTATCAGCTTTTTTGTAGTTTTTCTGGATGTTTTTGTTTAAGAGTTGAGAGTATTCACTTGGTTCCATTTTGTAAAAATTGCTAGTTTTGTCAGCCTTTACGAATATCTTTTTATCATTTTGGATTTGTTTTATATCATTTGCTAGTGATGTATGAAAGTTATTATTTGATTTTTTGAATTTAATATTGGCTATCAGTCCCTTCATTTTGTCTTCAAAAGGTTTCATTTCATCTATTGTCGGAGGTGATCGCCATGATTTGAATCCATATGTATTTTTGTCTTCATTCTTTACATTTGGGTTTAGGAAGAAGAACGCCTTCCATCTCATGTTGCACAAATTTCTCAGTTTGCTCTATCAGTTTTTTAGTGTAAGTTTGTGGGTTTGAAAATGGTATGTTTTTAGTAGATTGCCTAAAGTTGATTTTCTCCATTTTAGATTTTTTTCAGACCACAGTGCTCAACGTGAGGAGCAATTATCATGAACAATATAAAAATGTCCTTAAAAAATCTGAAAATGCTCAACCCCTTGGGGAGCAACATCTGTTATTTATTTTTTTTTAAATGAAGTATTAAAATCTACAAGCTTGTTTCAAGCCTTGCTATCATCAGGATATCTTTTGGGGTGCACGCCAACGATCTTTTATGGCGTGCGGGGCTTGATTTCAACTCTGTGTGTGCAGGCGGATCTCGTTTGCTGCACGTGCGGCCTGTGGTTCTTATTGGGCCTGTTCAGATGGAATGTGCTAGCAAAGATTTCCACTTGTGCCTGCAATTGTTTACAATTTCTACTTTTGTGTTCAGAGTTGCTAAGTGTGGTCTACATAATATCAACCATTTTTCTGTGGAGCATAGATTACATCTTTTTGAAATATTGTTGTATGGTGTTGCTCTTTTTATGATTTTCCATGATATGTTGTAGTCTATTTTTTATCTTTAAGTCTCCAAATGTATTTACTCAGCTCTGTTTCATTTTTGTATTTTTCATTTTTGAATGACTGTGGTTTGCGTATCTGGTTTTGAAAGTGTTTCCAGTAATCCCTATATGTGTTTCTTTTTCATTTTCTGATGTTACTGTAGCTTGGTATACAATGTTGCTGTGAAGACATTTGTTGCTTAGGGGGCACTGTTCTTTTTCAGTGCAGTTGCAAGATGTCCTTTCAGCACCCTTCTCTTTTGTGTTGCTTTTCATTTTGTTAGATGAATCAATTATGTTTTTGAGGTTAGGCATACATCAGTATGATAGTTTAATGGTGTTTTTGTTGAATATTTTGGACAGTTTGTGTTCTTTTGGAAATGATGTTGCCAAGATGTTAAAGAATTCTTTTCCTACATTTGTTTTTACTTGTCCATCGTATGGTGGGTTGTACCATGTGATCTTTCTTTTCCTATTTTTCTTATTTCTGTTCGTGTTATTGTCTGGACTGTATTGTAGTTTGTAATTGTAACCACTTTTTTGTAATGCTTCTTGATATTCTGTTGCTGCATCATTGAATGCATTTTCATTGCATGACAGGTTGGATAGTCTCTTGTTTATACCATTGGGTATTGTTTTTAGTATAGATGGTGGGTGGTTGCTTTTGATGTTTACGTAGATTGGTATGTCATTGGGTTTTTTGTATGGTTTGTACACATGGTCATTGAGGTCTAATGTTATGTCTAGGTAATTCACTACTTTTTTGTTTGCTTCTATTGTGATTTTTAAGTTGTGGTTTTTAAAGATTTTACATAATTCTTTTTTCTTGTTTTCAATGGTTCTTGGATTATTGTTTAAAGCAGCGAGGCCGTCATCTCTGTATAAACCGACCTGTTTTCCAAGTTGTTTTTGGATGTTGGATAGCATGAATAGTCCGACTAGTTCGCATGTTTCGCACCATCATACGATCCCATGGTCACATCAAATGTGGAGTTTTTGCTCGTTTGTTTTTAAATCCAAGTTTCATTTCTGCTATGGAGTAAGGTTTTCTTGGTGTGGAAAATAATCTCCATTTCTGACTTTGTTATTTTTGTGTGTTTGTTGGCAAATTTCAAAGCCTTGTTGAGTAGTTCTTCATCTATGGATGGATAGAAGTCTACAATGTCAAATGTAATGAACATTGTATTTCTCTGTTTGTTGAGTTTCTTAAACCATTGTAGGACTTCATAGCTGTTTTTCCAAAGGTTGTATTCGGTGTTTGATTTTACATCTTCTATAGCCTTTTCCAAAATTCTCTTGCTTATTTTGCCCAGTTCGGATTTAGATGGGTTTATTAGTCTACATGTTGGGTTGTTTTGGAAGTTAGGCTTGTGGTCTTTAAGTGTTATAAAGGCTTCATTTGTTGCTGTTGCCTCTACCCTATCGCTTAACTCCATGCGGTGTGCAAGCTCTTTTTCTTTTTTGCGGATGTTGCTGTGTGTGGTTTTATCAGCTTTTTTGTAGTTTTTCTGGATGTTTTTGTTTAAGAGTTGAGAGTATTCACTTGGTTCCATTTTGTAAAAATTGCTAGTTTTGTCAGCCTTTACGAATATCTTTTTATCATTTTGGATTTGTTTTATATCATTTGCTAGTGATGTATGAAAGTTATTATTTGATTTTTTGAATTTAATATTGGCTATCAGTCCCTTCATTTTGTCTTCAAAAGGTTTCATTTCATCTATTGTCGGAGGTGATCGCCATGATTTGAATCCATATGTATTTTTGTCTTCATTCTTTACATTTGGGTTTAGGAAGAAGAACGCCTTCCATCTCATGTTGCACAAATTTCTCAGTTTGCTCTATCAGTTTTTTAGTGTAAGTTTGTGGGTTTGAAAATGGTATGTTTTTAGTAGATTGCCTAAAGTTGATTTTCTCCATTTTAGATTTTTTTCAGACCACAGTGCTCAACGTGAGGAGCAATTATCATGAACAATATAAAAATGTCCTTAAAAAATCTGAAAATGCTCAACCCCTTGGGGAGCAACATCTGTTATTTATTTTTTTTTAAATGAAGTATTAAAATCTACAAGCTTGTTTCAAGCCTTGCTATCATCAGGATATCTTTTGGGGTGCACGCCAACGATCTGTTATGGCGTGCGGGGCTTGATTTCAACTCTGTGTGTGCAGGCGGATCTCGTTTGCTGCACGTGCGGCCTGTGGTTCTTATTGGGGCCTGTTCAGATGGAATGTGCTAGCAAAGATTTCCACTTGTGCCTGCAATTGTTTACAATTTCTACTTTTGTGTTCAGAGTTGCTAAGTGTGGTCTACATAATATCAACCATTTTTCTGTGGAGCATAGATTACATCTTTTTGAAATATTGTTGTATGGTGTTGCTCTTTTTATGATTTTCCATGATATGTTGTAGTCTATTTTTTATCTTTAAGTCTCCAAATGTATTTACTCAGCTCTGTTTGATTTTTGTATTTTTCATTTTTGAATGACTGTGGTTTGCGTATCTGGTTTTGAAAGTGTTTCCAGTAATCCCTATATATGTTTCTTTTTCATTTTCTGATGTTACTGTAGCTTGGTATACAATGTTGCTGTAAAGACATTTGTTGCTTAGGGGCACTGTTCTTTTTTAGTGCAGTTGCAAGATGTCCTTTCAGCACCCTTCTCTTTTGTGTTGCTTTTCATTTTGTTAGATGAATCAATTATGTTTTTGAGGTTAGGCATACATCAGTATGATAGTTTAATGGTGTTTTTGTTGAATATTTTGGACAGTTTGTGTTCTTTTTGGAAATGATGTTGCCAAGATTTTAAAGAATTCTTTTCCTACATTTGTTTTTACTTGTCCATCGTATGGTGGGTTGTACCATGTGATCTTTCTTTTCCTATTTTTCTTATTTCTGTTCGTGTTATTGTCTGGACTGTATTGTAGTTTGTAATTGTAACCACTTTTTTGTAATGCTTCTTGATATTCTGTTGCTGCGTCATTGAATGCATTTTCATTGCATGACAGGTTGGATAGTCTCTTGTTTATACCATTGGGTATTGTTTTTAGTATAGATGGTGGGTGGTTGCTTTTGATGTTTACGTAGATTGGTATGTCACTGGGTTTTTTGTATGGTTTGTACACATGGTCATTGAGGTCTAATGTTATGTCTAGGTAATTCACTACTTTTTTGTTTGCTTCTATTGTGATTTTTAAGTTGTGGTTTTTAAAGATTTTACATAATTCTTTTTTCTTGTTTTCAATGGTTCTTGGATTATTGTTTAAAGCAACGAGGCCATTATCTCTGTATAAACCGACCTGTTTTCCAAGTTGTTTTTGGATGTTGGATAGCATGAATAGTCCGACTAGTTCGCATGTTTGGGCACCATCATACGATCCCATGGTCACATCAAATGTGGAGTTTTTGCTCGTTTTTTTAATCCAAGTTTCATTTCTGCTATGGAGTAAGGTTTTCTTGGTGTGGAAAATAATCTCCATTTCTGACTCTGTTATTTTTGTGTGTTTGTTGGCAAATTTCAAAGCCTTGTTGAGTAGTTCTTCATCTATGGATGGATAGAAGTCTACAATGTCAAATGTAATGAACATTGTATTTCTCTGTTTGTTGAGTTTCTTAAACCATTGTAGGACTTCATAGCTGTTTTTCCAAAGGTTGTATTCGGTGTTTGATTTTACATCTTCTATAGCCTTTTCCAAAATTCTCTTGCTTATTTTGCCCAGTACGGATTTAGATGGGTTTATTAGTCTACATGTTGGGTTGTTTTGGAAGTTAGGCTTGTGGTCTTTAAGTGTTATAAAGGCTTCATTTGTTGCTGTTGTCTCTACCCTATCGCTTAACTCCATGCGGTGTGCAAGCTCTTTTTCTTTTTTGCGGATGTTGCTGTGTGTGGTTTTATCAGCTTTTTTGTAGTTTTTCTGGATGTTTTTGTTTAAGAGTTGAGAGTATTCACTTGGTTCCATTTTGTAAAAATTGCTAGTTTTGTCAGCCTTTACGAATATCTTTTTATCATTTTGGATTTGTTTTATATCATTTGCTAGTGATGTATGAAAGTTATTATTTGATTTTTTGAATTTAATATTGGCTATCAGTCCCTTCATTTTGTCTTCAAAAGGTTTCATTTCATCTATTGTCGGAGGTGATCGCCATGATTTGAATCCATATGTATTTTTGTCTTCATTCTTTACATTTGGGTTTAGGAAGAAGAACGCCTTCCATCTCATGTTGCGCACAAATTTCTCAGTTTGCTCTATCAGTTTTTTAGTGTAAGTTTGTGGGTTTGAAAATGGTATGTTTTTAGTAGATTGCCTAAAGATGATTTTCTCCATTTTAGATTTTTTCAGACCACAGTGCTCAACGTGAGGAGCAATTATCATGAACAATATAAAAATGTCCTTAAAAAATCTGAAAATGCTCAACCCCTTGGGGAGCAACATCTGTTAAAAATATTTTTTTTTTAATGAAGTATTAAAATCTACAAGCTTGTTTCAAGCCTTGCTATCATCAGGATATCTTGGGGGGGGCACGCCAACGATCTTTTATGGCGTGCAGGGCTTGATTTCAACTCTGTGTGTGCAGGCGGATCTCGTTTGCTGCACGTGCGGCCTGTGGTTCTTATTGGGGCCTGTTCAGATGAAATGTGCTAGCAAAGATTTCCACTTGTGCCTGCAATTGTTTACAATTTCTACTTTTGTGTTCAGAGTTGCTAAGTGTGGTCTACATAATATCAACCATTTTTCTGTGGAGCATAGATTACATCTTTTTGAAATATTGTTGTATGGTGTTGCTCTTTTTATGATTTTCCATGATATGTTCTAGTCTATTTTTTTTATTTTTAAGTCTCCAAATGTATTTACTCAGCTCTGTTTCATTTTTGTATTTTTCATTTTTGAATGACTGTTTGTGGTTTGCGTATCTGGTTTTGAAAGTGTTTCCAGTAATCCCTATATATGTTTCTTTTTCATTTTCTGATGTTACTGTAGCTTGGTATACAATGTTGCTGTGAAGACATTTGTTGCTTAGGGGGCACTGTTCTTTTTTAGTGCAGTTGCAAGATGTCCTTTCAGCACCCTTCTCTTTTGTGTTGCTTTTCATTTTGTTAGATGAATCAATTATGTTTTTGAGGTTAGGCATACATCAGTGTGATAGTTTAATGGTGTTTTTGTTGAATATTTTGGACAGTTTGTGTTTTTTGGAAATGATGTTGCCAAGAGTTTAAAGAATTCTTTTCCTACATTTGTTTTTACTTGTCCATCGTATGGTGCGTTGTACCATGTGATCTTTCTTTTCCTATTTTTCTTATTTCTGTTCGTGTTATTGTCTGGACTGTATTGTAGTTTGTAATTGTAACCACTTTTTTGTAATGCTTCTTGATATTCTGTTGCTGCATCATTGAATGCGTTTTCATTGCATGACAGGTTGGATAGTCTCTTGTTTATACCATTGGGTATTGTTTTTAGTATAGATGGTGGGTGGTTGCTTTTGATGTTTACGTAGATTGGTATGTCATTGGGTTTTTTGTATGGTTTGTACACATGGTCATTGAGGTCTAATGTTATGTCTAGGTAATTCACTACTTTTTGTTTGCTTCTATTGTGATTTTTAAGTTGTGGTTTTTAAAAATTTTACATAATTCTTTTTTCTTGTTTTCAATGGTTCTTGGATTATTGTTTAAAGCAGCGAGGCCATCATCTCTGTATAAACCGACCTGTTTTCCAAGTTGTTTTTGGATGTTGGATAGCATGAATAGTCCGACTAGTTCGCATGTTTCGGCACCATCATACGATCCCATGGTCACATCAAATGTGGAGTTTTTGCTCGTTTTTTTTAATCCAAGTTTCATTTCTGCTATGGAGTAAGGTTTTCTTGGTGTGGAAAATAATCTCCATTTCTGACTCTGTTATTTTTGTGTGTTTGTTGGCAAATTTCAAAGCTTTGTTGAGTAGTTCTTCATCTATGGATGGATAGAAGTCTACAATGTCAAATGTAATGAACATTGTATTTCTCTGTTTGTTGAGTTTCTTAAACCATTGTAGGACTTCATAGCTGTTTTTCCAAAGGTTGTATTCGGTGTTTGATTTTACATCTTCTATAGCCTTTTCCAAAACTCTCTTCCTTATTTTGCCCAGTTCGGATTTAGATGGGTTTATTAGTCTACATGTTGGGTTGTTTCGGAAGTTAGGCTTGTGGTCTTTAAGTGTTATAAAGGCTTCATTTGTTGCTGTTGCCTCTACCCTATTGCTTAACTCCATGCGGTGTGCAAGGTCTTTTTCTTTTTTGCGGATGTTGCTGTGTGTGGTTTTATCAGCTTTTTTGTAGTTTTTCTGGATGTTTTTGTTTAAGAGTTGAGAGTATTCACTTGGTTCCATTTTGTAAAAATTGCTAGTTTTGTCAGCCTTTACGAATATCTTTTTATCATTTTGGATTTGTTTTATATCATTTGCTATTGATGTTTGAAAGTTATTATTTGATTTTTTGAATTTAATATTGGCTATCAGTCCCTTCATTTTGTCTTCAAAAGGTTTCATTTCATCTATTGTCGGAGGTGATCACCATGATTTGAATCCATATGTATTTTTGTCTTCATTCTTTACATTTGGGTTTAGGAAGAAGAACGCCTTCCATCTCATGTTGCGCACAACTTTCTCAGTTTGCTCTGTGTGTTATAAAGACCACAAGCCTAACTTCCAAAACAACCCAACATGTAGACTAATAAACCCATCTAAATCCGAACTGGGCAAAATAAGCAAGAGAATTTTGGAAAAGGCTATAGAAGATGTAAAATCAAACACCGAATACAACCTTTGGAAAAACAGCTATGAAGTCCTACAATGGTTTAAGAAACTCAACAAACAGAGAAATACAATGTTCATTACATTTGACATTGTAGACTTCTATCCATCCATAGATGAAGAACTACTCAACAAGGCTTTGAAATTTGCCAACAAACACACAAAAGTAACAGAGTCAGAAATGGAGATTATTTTCCACACCAAGAAAACCTTACTCCATAGCAGAAATGAAACTTGGATTAAAAAAAACGAGCAAAAACTCCACATTTGATGTGACCATGGGATCGTATGATGGTGCCGAAACATGCGAACTAGTCGGACTATTCATGCTATCCAACATCCACAAACAACTTGGAAAACAGGTCGGTTTATACAGAGATGACGGCCTCGCTGCTTTAAACAATAATCCAAGAACCATTGAAAACAAGAAAAAAGAATTATGTAAAATCTTTAAAAACCACAACTTAAAAATCACAATAGAAGCAAACAAAAAAGTAGTGAATTACCTAGACATAACATTAGACCTCAATGACCATGTGTACAAACCATACAAAAAACCCAATGACATACCAATCTACATAAACATCAAAAGCAACCACCCACCATCTATACTAAAAACAATACCCAATGGTATAAACAAGAGACTATCCAACCTGTCATGCAATGAAAACGCATTCAATGATGCAGCAACAGAATATCAAGAAGCATTACAAAAAAGTGGTTACAATTACAAACTACAATACAGTCTAGACAATAACACGAACAGAAATAAAAATAGGAAAAGAAAGATCACATGGTACAACCCACCATACGATGGACAAGTAAAAACAAATGTAGGAAAAGAATTCTTTAAAATCTTGGCAACATCATTTCCAAAAGAACACAAACTGTCCAAAATATTCAACAAAAACACCATTAAACTATCATACTGATGTATGCCTAACCTCAAAAACATAATTGATTCATCTAACAAAATGAAAAGCAACACAAAAGAGAAGGGTGCTGAAAGGACATCTTGCAACTGCACTAAAAAAGAACAGTGCCCCCTAAGCAACAAATGTCTTCACAGCAACATTGTATACCAAGCTACAGTAACATCAGAAAATGAAAAAGAAACATATATAGGGATTACTGGAAACACTTTCAAAACCAGATACGCAAACCATAAACAGTCATTCAAAAGTGAAAAATACAAAAATCAAACAGAGCTGAGTAAATACATTTGGAGACTTAAAGATAAAAAAATAGACTACAACATATCATGGAAAATCATAAAAAGAGCAACACCATACAACAATATTTCAAAAAGATGTAATCTATGCTCCACAGAAAAATGGTTGATATTATGTAGACCACACTTAGCAACTCTGAACACAAAAGTAGAAATTGTAAACAATTGCAGGCACAAGTGGAAATCTTTGCTAGCACATTTCATCTGAACAGGCCCCAATAAGAACCACAGGCCGCACGTGCAGCAAACGAGATCCGCCTGCACACACAGAGTTGAAATCAAGCCCCGCACGCCATAAAAGATCGTTGGCGTGCCCCCCAAAAGATATCCTGATGATAGCAAGGCTTGAAACAAGCTTGTAGATTTTAATACTTCATTTAAAAAAATATTTTTTACAAATATATATATATATATATATATATAACGAAAATGTCCTTTGAAAATCTAAAAAAGCTCAACCGTCTAGGGAGCAACAACTGTTAAGAAATATTATTAAAATGAAATGTTAAAATCAACAAGCTCGAAACAAGCTTGTTGATTTTAACATTTTATGGTAATAATTATTATAATTGAATATATATATATATATATATATATATACATATATATATATATTCAATTTTAAACAAAGCTTGCTCTTATGTATTAGATTGAAGAAATAGGGGGAGATATGCATTCATATCTGCAGTGGTAGATAATTCTGCCTAACTAACAGTATACGCTTGAGTGGGTGAATGGGGAATAATTATTGCTTCTCAAAATGCGCCTTCAGCAAGCTTATAGTCTCCAAGGGGGAGACAATCTCCAATGGGGAGGAAACTCACTAACAATATAACTCCTGGTCAGATACCGGTATTTCCAAACCTGATTGTTTCTCCTCAGTGACTGCGGAAAGTGGTAACTTGACTCCTCTGCCTTTTCGGTTTTAAGAAGAATGCTATCCCAGAAAAAAGACTGGTGTGCAATACCGTAGTATGTTTGTTGAGTTTTCAAAAAATCAACCAAAGGTACCACCTAAGAAGCAAAAGAAAATCATGAAAGAGCAAAACAAGCAACATTTTCTTGTGAAAAGTAGAAAATATAAAATAATAACTTCTTAAGACACAAGTGCTGAGGGCCAGTTCTTGGAATGAATCCACAAGGGACTGAATTACAATAAACTAATAAATTCCAAGGATAAGTACCGAGCACCATTCCAGCAACTTACAGAGCAGCTTGGTGTTCCAATGACTGCAAGAAATATTCAATTATGAGCAAAGCTTGCTCTTTTGTGTTAGATTGAAGAAATAGGGGAAAATAAGTATTCATATCTGCAGTGGTAGATAATTCTGCCTAACTAACAGTATGCGCTTGAGTGGGTGAATGGGGACTAATTAATGCTTCTCAAAATATGCCTTCAACAAGCTTATAGTCTCCTAGGGGGAGAAAACTCACTAACATATAACTCCTGGTCACATACCAGTATTTCGAAACCTGATTGTTTCTCCTAAGTGACCGCGGAAAGTGGTAACTTGACTCCTCTGTCTTTTCGGTTTAAGAAGAATGCTATCCCAGAAAAAGGCTGGTGTGCAATACCGTAGTATGTTTGCTGAGTTTTCAAAAAACCAACCAAAGGTGCCATCTAAGAAGCATATATGCATATACATATATATAGCTTTATAATGATTCAGGATTCCTACGGTTTGGGGCACCGCTCCACCAAGGTAATAGTCCGGGGAGACAACGTTTGCAGCCACAAGCATGTACAGAAATACTCTCCTAATTCCTGACATTCCTGCATGTCAAACGTTTATTTGCAGATTTTTGCCCACTGGGACTTCTTCAGTCAGTAAGCTCTTCTATACACTAGCAATAAAAGTGAAGTAAAACAAAGCATCAGTCAAGAGTAAGAATCTTATAGACAAATTAGTGAACGCAAATCAAACCGCCAACAACCCATGCCTAAGAAAATGCACACACACACACACACACACACACACACACACACACACACACACACACACACACACACACATACACATAAAAAATTGCAATAACATATAGCAATAAAACAAGGTAAAGTATAACCAAGCCTCAATCAAAAAGGTAACATCTCATACATAAGGTACTGAACACATATCAAAACACAGAAAAAATCTGGGCCCAAAGACATGCATGCACGCACAACCTCCCCCCCCCCCTCCCCCCACATCCCCCTGCCCCCGCCCTCCCCCCCCCCTCCCACACAGAGAGAGAGAGAAAGAGAGCGAGGGAGAGAGAGAGAGAGAGGAGAGAGAGAGAGAGAGAGAGAGAAAGAGAGAGACAGAGACAGAGACAGAGAGAGAAAGAGAGAGAGACAAAGAGAGACACACAGAGGGACAGAGAGAGAGAGAGAGAGACACACACACACACAGAGAAAGAGGCAGACAGAGAGAGGGAAGAGGGGATAGGGAGGCTTCAGTGTTTAGGCCGCATGGGAAAGGAAAGCAGATGTAATTTCACTTGCAGAATTAGGCCATATATTTGAAAAGTATTCTTATTCTGTTAAACTACTTCAGATGTTTAATTCCAGGTATACTAACACGTGGTATTGGGAATCAGGATCTGTTGCTTACTACTGGCACTCTGTATCTGACGCTCTGCCAGAAATTGTTGATGTATGTGGATCTGTATCTTACTCTCAAAGTCTGTTCAGATTCTTCTTCAAAGAATGTTCAAGGAAACGCACTTCAGCTATTTTTTTTCTGTGCGAAATCTTCACTAAAACATTCTGGCGCATCACTCTTCCTGTATCCAACATGACCACAATGTCACCTGTCTCAATCGTGACGTGTCCTTTGCAGCACGTGATACACACCATGCTGGCCTGTGACATGCAAAGTGTCTGCAGAAGACTGGACATGACTGGAGAATGGTACAGTGTGAAGTGTGATATGCCTGGGGAAGTGGCACAGCCCTATTTCTCTTGTGCTGTGACTGGGGAATTCGTCCCCTACAGTCTGCTGTGTGACTTTAGAGAGGACTGTCCTGGTGGAAGTGATGAAGACTTCTGTGAGCACCCAGCATGCCAGCAAAATAAAATACACTGTGGACAGCAGCAGGTGTGTTCTCTCTGAGCCACGCTTACTGTACAACTGGTGCAATTGCCGACTTAATTGTATTTCCAGAATAAAGGAAAGAAAAATATCTGAATGATTGAATCTTTATTCATCACTCGAGTAGGCAGGGTGGGGGTAGGTGGGTGTTGTTTTCCAGTGTCCAATAATTCATAATTTTATGCAGTCAATTGCACAGAAATACTCTAATCTGTGTCTATCTGTCTCTCTGTCTGTCTGTCTCTCCATCTATCTGTCTGTTTTTCTGTCTGCCTGTCTGTCTGCCTGTCTGTTGGTCTCTCTCTGTCTCTGTCTCTCTCGCTTTTAACTTTATTTTGATTATGTCTTATTTCTGTATACCACTGTGTGCAGTGGCCACCTGTCTCTATTCAACTGTCTCTACCCCACCACTGTCCAACCTCTCTCTACTCTACGTCCCACCCCCACCCATCCACCCCCTGCCCCCAGGCCCCAATGCCCTCTCCTTCATTTTATAAGTGATAGCAGTGTGGAACCAAGAAACTTACTGAGGAGGCAAAGTGCACGATCAATCTTTCCCTAAGGTCAGATCCTTTGGTCGGATCTTGGTTGCCACTATAAACCGTCGTTCCTTTCTCCCACTTCATTTCAACATACACATTCACTTCTCTGGTGTTGTGTCTGAAGTAAGTGTGCGACAGACCACTTTTCTTCCATCTCTTCACATAACTCATTCACTTGTGTACTCAGTATTGTATACTAAGTAGGTAATACTTTGGATTGTGTTTTGTGTTGATGTTTGTTTTGACATGATCAAGATATGCAAATGTAAAGTACCCAGTATCCGGAAAGGCACATTTATAGACATGCGACTTTATGGAAATCTATGTTGTTTGCTGTGTATACTTCACGTACAAGGACTCTCTCTCTCTCTCTCTCTCTCTCTCTCTCTCTCTCTCTCTCTCTCTCTGTGTGTGTGTGTGTGTGTGTGTGTGTGTGTGTGTGTGTGTGCTCGCGCGCGTGTGTGTTTGTGTGTGTGTGTGTGTGTGTGTGTGTGTGTGTGTGTGTGTGTGTGTGTGTGTGTGTTCATAATACATTCTCTCAGTGTGTGGATTTTCATCACGTATGTGATGGTTATGAAGACTGCAAGACAGGCATGGATGAAACAGGCTGTGTTTGGCATAGAATGATAACGACTACATTAACTCCCAGTAAACCACCAGTTCTGGTGAATTTTGACAAACCTGGAGCATTCACTACGGTTCCTCTACCTGGAAACATGACTCATTGTCCAGAAACCCACTTTCAGTGTCACGGTGGTGATTACTGTCTACCTGCTTACGTCAGGTGTAATAACGTCAATGATTGTCCGAATCATGAGGATGAAGAAATGTGTAGTTCTTACACGTGTCCAGGATTCTACCGATGCCGTGGTAGTGACCGCACAACATGTGTGCACGTTCATCATCTATGTGACAGTCTGCCACAATGTCCACAGCATGATGATGAATTGATGTGTGACATGACGTGTCCTGAGTCATGTGCGTGTTATGGTATGACCTTCATCTGTAGACACACTTTCCACACCAGCTCTTTCCCACTTCTGCGCTACCTGGACGCCAAGGAGAGCGGGCTACAGCAGGCTGATGTTACAGACCATGTCATGTTGGTCCATCTGGGTGCTGGGGGCTGCCGTTGGAGCAATGTGTCTGCGTTTGAACTGCCCAATCTTCACAGCTTGGATTTAAGTAGCAATCTGATCATCCATGTCAGTTTCAGATTTTTTGTGAGAACGCCTTATCTTCAAAGACTGAATCTGGCAGGAAATCCTATCTCCCGAAGTATGTTTGATCTGAGAAGAAGGCATCAGTTGCATTCTTTGAGAGTTTTTAATTTTTCCAGAGTCAAACTCCATTCTCTTAGGTTAGACGACTTGTCGCTGATGCTGCCAAACTTAGAAGCTTTGGATTTATCTCAAAATGAAATAAGATCTCTTCGGGGCAAACACTTGTTTCCCAATCTGCGTGTTCTAGACATGCAGGGGTGTCCTGTTCTTGACTTCACTCCAGACTTCATGAAAGATATGAAAAGTTTGACCCACGTGTTTGCAGACAACACCAAACTGTGCTGTTCAGCTGTGTTACCAGACACGTTCACCGGTGAATGTTCATCCCCCTCTGACGAACTGTCATCTTGCGAGAATTTATTAAAATCAAACATTTACCGTCTGGCTCTCGGAGCATCTGCTGTGCTTGCTGTTTGTGGGAACTTATGTAGTTTAATTTACCGTTTGTGTTTTTTATCAGATGGGATCAAAGTGGGCTTTGCTGTCTTTATACTTCACCTTTGTATTTCTGACTGTCTGATGGGAGTGTACTTATCCTTCATAGGAGTTGCTGATCAGGTTTTTTCTGGCGTGTACGTCTGGAGAGAAACTAAGTGGAAGAAGAGTGAAGTTTGCAGTGTTGTCGGATTTTTAGCTTTTCTCTCTTCTGAGGTGTCTGCTTTGCTCATCTGTCTGATTACGTTAGATCGATTTCTCGTGATCCGACTCCCATTCAGTCAGGTTCGATTTGGAGCCACATCAGCTCACATAGCCTGTATCATCACATGGATACTAGGACTTGTCTTGGCGGCTGTACCTCTGCTTCCTGCAACGTCACACTGGGAGTTCTATCATCAGAAGGGTATTTGTATTCCATTGCCTATTACCAGAGCAGAGTTTGCTGGTCATGGTTACTCCTTCAGCATCATGATCATCTGCAACTTGGTCCTCTTTCTGTTGATAGCTGTGGGACAGTGTCTGATTTACTGGTCAGTAAGAGCTAATGCTATGTCTGACCATGGAACAGAGACCAGGATCAAAAGTACTGTGAGCGTGAAGTCAAAAGAAGCCATTATCGCCAGACGTCTTTTGTTCATTGCAATGTCGGACTTTCTATGCTGGTTTCCTATCGGTTTATGTGGTGTGTTGTCAGTCAGTGGTGTCATCATTCCAGGAGAAATCAATGTTGCCATGGCTATTTTTGTTTTACCACTCAACTCAGCTCTCAATCCTTTCCTCTACACTCTAAACATTATATACGAAAAAAGACAAAAGATGAAAAAGCTACGTTTTCAGAAGTTTCTTCTTGCTTACCTAAAGAATGAACAATTAAAAGAGCGACCATCTTGAAATGTTGTCCCAGAGAGCAGTGTGATGACGCTGCCTGTGGTGAAGCTTATTTGTTGCTTCATAATTTTCTTTTGCTTCTTAGGTGGAACCTTTGGTGTGTGTGTGTGTGTGTGTGTGTGTGTGTGTGTGTGTGTGTGTGTGTGTGTGTGTGTGTGTGTGTGTGTGTTTTGAAAATTCAACAAACATGCTATGATATTGAACACCAGCTTTTTTCTGAGATAGCATTCTGCTTAAAACCTGAAAGGCAGAGGAATCAAGTTAGGACTTTCCGACGTCACTGAGGAGAAACAATCAGGTTTCGAAATACCGGTTACTGACCAGGAGTTATGATGTGTTAGTGAATTTTCTCCCATTTGGAGATTGTCTCCGCCTTGGATACTATAAGCTTGCTGAAGGTTCATGTTGAGAAGTATTTATCATTCCCATTCACCCACTCAAGCACATACTGTTAATTAGGCAGAATTATTTACCACTACATATATGAAAGCTTATCTCCCCCTATTTTTTCCAATCTAAGACATACGAGCAAGCTTTGTTAATAATTCAATATTTCTTGCAGTCATTCCAGCACCAAGCTGCTCTGAAAATTGCTGGAATGGTGCTCAGTTACTTATTCTTGGAATTTATTAGTTTATTATAGTTCAGTCCCTTGTGGATTCATTCCAAGAACTGGCCCTCAGCACTTGCGTCTTAAGATGTTATCTTTTTTTTATATTTTCCACTTTTCACAAGAAGATGTAGCTTATTATGTTGCTTCATAATTTTCACCCACTCAAGCACATACTGTTAGTTAGGCAGAATTATCTGCCACTGCAGAAATGAAAGCTTATCTCCCCCTATTTTTTCAATCTAAGACTTAAGAGCATGTTTATAATTCTATATATATATATATATATATATATATATATATATATTCCCCCACTACTTAATTGTTCAGCATTATATATATATATATATATATATATATATATGTGTGTGTGTGTGTGTGTGTGTTGATGAATAATAAGTCGTCAGCACCGCCAACGGAGTTCAATTTTTTTTATTATTATTTAAGCTTTCGCCTGTCAAAAGGCTTCATCAAGAACCGGAACGTACTTTCATCTCCTTGGTTGAAATAACATCAGTACAATTGACGTCATAGTAGAAAACTGCATCAGTATAGAAAAGACGTCAAATTATTTCTTTTTTTTTTTACTCCAAACACAGGAGAAAAAAAACACTTAGGGGCAAAAAACATAATCATTTCAGTGAAAATACGAAGGCAAAAAACACCCAGCCACAGTTACGTGACTCTAAAAATTGCAGTGGGACTCCTGTAGTCTATCAACACAGAGGTGAACGGATCCTTACAGCAGTCGCCGGCACAATGACGGTAAGTTGCCAAAGGCTCAGCACGACCACAAAAAGGCTGTCTGAGCGAACACGCTGTCGAAAACACTGCACTCAATATATAGAAATGATCACTAATTCTTGAAGCTTTGTCAAAAAGAACTCTAAAAACAAACAACTTAATCACAACAACAGAAAATATATTTTAACTGAGAGCTGTTAGATCCTGAGGCAGTTAACTGTCCAAGGGCAGGCCACTCTCCTATTAAATTAGACATGCAGCTATGATTACATATAGTGTTCAGCCTTGGAGTAGTGTAATTGAACCAAGCATTTTCAGAGGATCTACTAAATCCTGAGTACAGCACCCTCCTAATACAGAATCCGGTTTCTCATCCTTTGTATACTGTTGAGTTCTGTACGGGAGTCAGTACCCTTAAAGACAGTCCCGAAATTGGCTTGCCAGTAAGTCTCCCTGTCTAGAAGTTTGTCTTTAGATGTAACTTGTCCGATGGGGTGGATGGAAAGAAAGGGCAGAGTCTTA
>CM065717.1:92371719-92389219 GCA_033310375.1 Conus canariensis
ACCTGTGACACGTCTGTCGAGTTACGTATCATTCTAGTACGTAATTTGTTTTATATTACGTCATATTGAAATATTTACGTCTCTTCCCTCACTACCTTACCTGCTGGCACTCAGGGAGGATGTCATGTGCTGACGAAGGCAAATAAAGCCGAAAATTTCATTTAGAACCACGACAGCTTGTTGTTTTTGTGCCTTTTTTCTTTTGGATATATATATATATATATATATATATATATATATATATATATATATATATATATATATATATATAAGATTTCTTGAGTCTCCGAACTACAACGTTGTTTCAAGCTTTCGCTCTCATCAGGTTCTAGAAGTTATTAGATGGCGTAATTTATCAGATGACATATTTTATCAGATGACGTGATATATTGGCTACGTTTTATATGTGTGACGTTCTGATAGGGTCTTTCTGTGTGTCATTTATGTTATGTTTGCTAGGAGGAACTTTCGTCTATGTGGGCATGCGCTGATCATCTCCACTCTTGAGTTCAAAGTTGCCATGCCTGGTTTGCAGAGTATGTAGTACTTCTCTGTTGTGCACAAGTTGCATCTTTTGCTGGAGGAGGAGTACGACCTGGCTCTTCGGACTATCTTCCAGGAAATGTCGTAGTCAATATTGTTTTCTTTTAGTGTCCATATGTGTTTACTTAATTCTGTCTGGTTTTTGTACCTTTCTTGTTTGAATGATTGTTTATGGTTTGCGTATCTGGTTTTGAATGTTGTTTCTGTCATTCCAATGTAGGTCTCTGTTTTCTGCGTGTTTTTCTCCGTGACAGTTGCTTGGTATACAATGTTCTGGCTTTGGCAGTTATTTTGAAGTGGACATTCATCTCTTTTCCGGCAGTTGCAGTTGCTTTCTTGATTTGTGCTGCTCCTTTTTTCCTGGTGGAGTTTTTTCTTGTTGTTGCTTTCTATGATCTGCTTGATGTTTGGCATGCATGAATAGGACAACTTTACGGTGTTGCGGTTGAAGATTTTGTGTAGTTTGTGGTTTGGGGGGAATGATTCTTCTACTATCTTGAAGAATTCTTTACCAACATTGGTTTTGACGGTTCCTTCGAATGGTGGGTTGAATCATATGATGTCTCTTTTCCTTCCTCTGGTTTTGTTTTTTTGTTTGTTGTTTTTGGTTTTTCTTGTTTCCTGTTCTGTTTTTTGTTCTTCATAGGATAGTTTGTGGTTGTGTCCGCTGTTTTTTAGGGCTTGTTGGTATTCGTTTGCTGCTTCATTGAATACTGTCTTTGTAGCGGACAGTGTAGAGAGTCGTTTGTTGGTTCCTTTCGGTATATTTTGTTTTACTGATGGTGGGTGGTTGCTCTTTATGTTGACGTAGAGTGGTACGTCGTTTGGTTTTTTGAATGGTTTGAACGTGTTTTCCTTAGATCGAGGGTGATGTCGAGGTAGTTGACGACTTTCTTGTTTGCTTCTATGGTGATTTGCATGTTGTGCTTTTTGAATGTTTTGCACATATTCTTTTTGATTGTCTCCACTTCTCTTGGTGATTTGTTCAGGGCTGCTAGCCCATCATCTCGGTACAATCCAATGTTGTTTCCATGCTCTGTTTGGAGCTCAGACAGGAGGAAGAGTCCTACTAGTTCACACGTTTCTGCCCCATCGTAGGAACCCATGGTCACGTCAAAGTTGTTTTGTGGTTTTTGTGATGTTTTCATCCACGTTTCATCTTTAGTGAATAGGAGAGATTTTTTGGTGTGTCTTATTAGTTCCATCTCTTGTTCAGTTATTGTTGTTGTTTTTGAGGCGAATTTGAGGGCTTTTTCAAGGAGTTCTTGAGTGATTGATGGGTAGAAGTCCACAATGTCGAAGCAGATGAATGTTGTTGTTGTGGTTTTTTCTATGTTTTTGAACCACTCAATCACAGCTTGGGTGTTTCTCCAGAGGTTGAGATGTTTGTTGTTTCCGATATCCTTTACGACTCTCTGTAATATTCTTTTACTGGCTCTGCCTAGTTCAGATTTTGCTGGGTTGATCAGTCTACAAGTTGGCTTATTTGCAAAGTTTGGTTTGTGGTCTTTCAAGGTCACAAATGCTTCTTTCTCTGCCGTTTTGTCGACTCTGTCATCAATTTTCAGCATTGATGCTATGTTTTTTGCTTCTCTATTGATGTCATCACGTCTTTGGTTGATGTTTTCCTGTAGGCTGCCTGGATGTTTTTATCTAGCAGGTGGTTGTATTCTTTTGGTGTCATTTTGTAATAATTTGATGTCTTGTCGGCTTTCACGAGGATTTTGTCATCTTTGGCTATTTGTTTTATTTTCTTTGTCAGCGTGTTCTGGAAGTTGTTTTCTCTTTTTCTGAATTCGATATTTTTGATCAAATTTTCAATTTTCTCTTCAAATGGTTTCATTTCTGCAATGGTTGGTGGTGTTTTTGTAGAGTTGAATCCGTAATTTTCCTGTACTTCCGTTTCCGATGATGGGTTGAGGAAATGGAAGGCTTTCCAACGCATTCTTCTTATGAATTTTTCCGTCATCTCAATTAGTCTCTTCATGTAGTTTTCTGGGCTGGAGAAAGGGATGTTCTTTGTTGAGAAGTTGAGGTTGACTCGTTCCATTCTTAATTCTATCAAAGTGCTCAACTGTTGAAGGAGCTTATCATAAACATGGACATGAACATGAACATTAACATGAACATTAATTCATTTTCATAGAATTGAAGAGTGCTCACCTACTCCGGATAGGAGCATGTTATAAGATTTCTTGAGTCTCCGAACTACAACGTTGTTTCAAGCTTTCGCTCTCATCAGGTTCTAGAAGTTATTAGATGGCGTAATTTATCAGATGACATATTTTATCAGATGACGTGATATATTGGCTACGTTTTATATGTGTGACGTTCTGATAGGGTCTTTCTGTGTGTCATTTATGTTATGTTTGCTAGGAGGAACTTTCGTCTATGTGGGCATGCGCTGATCATCTCCACTCTTGAGTTCAAAGTTGCCATGCCTGGTTTGCAGAGTATGTAGTACTTCTCTGTTGTGCACAAGTTGCATCTTTTGCTGGAGGAGGAGTACGACCTGGCTCTTCGGACTATCTTCCAGGAAATGTCGTAGTCAATATTGTTTTCTTTTAGTGTCCATATGTGTCGATAAAACGGCAGAGAAAGAAGCATTTGTGACCTTGAAAGACCACAAACCAAACTTTGCAAATAAGCCAACTTGTAGACTGATCAACCCAGCAAAATCTGAACTAGGCAGAGCCAGTAAAAGAATATTACAGAGAGTCGTAAAGGATATCGGAAACAACAAACATCTCAACCTCTGGAGAAACACCCAAGCTGTGATTGAGTGGTTCAAAAACATAGAAAAAACCACAACAACAACATTCATCTGCTTCGACATTGTGGACTTCTACCCATCAATCACTCAAGAACTCCTTGAAAAAGCCCTCAAATTCGCCTCAAAAACAACAACAATAACTGAACAAGAGATGGAACTAATAAGACACACCAAAAAATCTCTCCTATTCACTAAAGATGAAACGTGGATGAAAACATCACAAAAACCACAAAACAACTTTGACGTGACCATGGGTTCCTACGATGGGGCAGAAACGTGTGAACTAGTAGGACTCTTCCTCCTGTCTGAGCTCCAAACAGAGCATGGAAACAACATTGGATTGTACCGAGATGATGGGCTAGCAGCCCTGAACAAATCACCAAGAGAAGTGGAGACAATCAAAAAGAATATGTGCAAAACATTCAAAAAGCACAACATGCAAATCACCATAGAAGCAAACAAGAAAGTCGTCAACTACCTCGACATCACCCTCGATCTACAGGAAAACACGTTCAAACCATTCAAAAAACCAAACGACGTACCACTCTACGTCAACATAAAGAGCAACCACCCACCATCAGTAAAACAAAATATACCGAAAGGAATCAACAAACGACTCTCTACACTGTCCGCTACAAAGACAGTATTCAATGAAGCAGCAAACGAATACCAACAAGCCCTAAAAAACAGCGGACACAACCACAAACTATCCTATGAAGAACAAAAAACAGAACAGGAAACAAGAAAAACCAAAAACAACAAACAAAAAACAAAACCAGAGGAAGGAAAAGAGACATCATATGGTTCAACCCACCATTCGAAGGAACCGTCAAAACCAATGTTGGTAAAGAATTCTTCAAGATAGTAGAAGAATCATTCCCCCCAAACCACAAACTACACAAAATCTTCAACCGCAACACCGTAAAGTTGTCCTATTCATGCATGCCAAACATCAAGCAGATCATAGAAAGCAACAACAAGAAAAAACTCCACCAGGAAAAAAGGAGCAGCACAAATCAAGAAAGCAACTGCAACTGCCGGAAAAGAGATGAATGTCCACTTCAAAATAACTGCCAAAGCCAGAACATTGTATACCAAGCAACTGTCACGGAGAAAAACACGCAGAAAACAGAGACCTACATTGGAATGACAGAAACAACATTCAAAACCAGATACGCAAACCATAAACAATCATTCAAACAAGAAAGGTACAAAAACCAGACAGAATTAAGTAAACACATATGGACACTAAAAGAAAACAATATTGACTACGACATTTCCTGGAAGATAGTCCGAAGAGCCAGGTCGTACTCCTCCTCCAGCAAAAGATGCAACTTGTGCACAACAGAGAAGTACTACATACTCTGCAAACCAGGCATGGCAACTTTGAACTCAAGAGTGGAGATGATCAGCGCATGCCCACATAGACGAAAGTTCCTCCTAGCAAACATAACATAAATGACACACAGAAAGACCCTATCAGAACGTCACACATATAAAACGTAGCCAATATATCACGTCATCTGATAAAATATGTCATCTGATAAATTACGCCATCTAATAACTTCTAGAACCTGATGAGAGCGAAAGCTTGAAACAACGTTGTAGTTCGGAGACTCAAGAAATCTTATAACATGCTCCTATCCGGAATAGGTGAGCACTCTTCAATTCTATGAAAATGAATTAATGTTCATGTTAATGTTCATGTTCATGTCCATGTTTATATATATATATATATATATATATATATATATATATATATATATATATATATTCCAAGGATAAGTACCGAGCACCATTCCAGCAACTTACAGAGCAGCTTGGTGTTGCAATGACTGCAAGAAATATTCAATTATAAACAAAGCCTGCTCTTATGTCTTAGATTGAAGAAATAGGGGGAGATAAGCATTCACATCTGCAGTGTTAGATAATTCTGCCTAATTAACAGTATGTGCTTGAGTGGGTGAATGGGGAAAAATAAAATAAATGCTTCTCAAAATGAGCCTTCAGCAAGCTTATATAGTCTCAGGAATCCGCAAGGGACTAAATTACAATAAACTAATAAAATCCAAGGATAAGTACCGAGCACCTTTCCAGCAACTTACAGAGCAGCTTGGTGTTGCGGATTCATTCCAAGAACTGGCCCTCAGCACTTGTGTCTTAAGAGGTTATCTTTTCATATTTTCTACTTTTCACAAGAAAATGTAGCTTGTTTTGCTCTTTTATGATTTTCTTTTGCTTCTTAGGTGGCACCTTTGGTTTCTTTTTTGAAAACTCAGCAAACATACTACGGTATTGCACACCAGCCTTTTTCTGGGATAGCATTCTTCTTAAAACCGAAATGGCAGAGGAGTCAAATTACCACTTTCCGCGGTCACTGAGGAGTAACAATCAGGTTTCGAAATATCGTTATCTGACCAGGAGTTATATGTTAGTGAGTTTCCTCCCCATTGGAGGTGGTCTCCCCCTTGGAGACTATATAAGCTTGCTGAAGGCTCATTTTGAGAAGCACTTATTTTATTTTTCCCCATTCACCCACTCAAGCACATACTGTTAGTTAGGCAGAATTATCTACCACTGCAGATGTGAATGCCTATCTCCCTCTATTTCTTCAATCTAAGACATAAGAGCAGGCTTAGTTTATAATTGAATATATATATATATATATATATATATATATATATATATCACCAATGTATGTGTATATGTATGTATGTATGTGTCTATATATATATATATATATATATATATATATATATATATATAGATAATGGTGGCAAGTGCCAACAGAGATTTTAGAAAAATGCTCAACCGCACTGGGAGCAACATTTGTTAAAAGGAAAGGTTTAAAATTTTACCTACAACGTTGTTTCATGCGGTTGCAATCGTCAGGATGTGGTGGGTCTGTGCTTCCGGTGTTTTATAACTGCTTGTGTTGTCTGTCATCACGTGCTGTCTGTGTTTTTCGTGTGTTTCTGATTCTTGTTCACTGATAGGAATTTCCACTTGTGCCTGCAGTTGTTAACCATTTCTATCCTGGTGTTTAAAGTTGCCATTTGTGGTTTGCATAGTATTATGTATTTTTCTGTTGAGCATAGGTTACATCTTTTTGAAATATTGTTATATGGTGCTGCTCTTTTTATGATTTTCCAGGATATATTGTAGTCTATTTTTTTCTCTTTGAGCTTCCAGATGTATTTACTCAATTCTGTTTGGTTTTTGTATCTTTCTTTGTTAAATGACTGTTTGTGGTTTGCATATCTAGTTTTAAATTGGTTTTCAGTAATACCTATATATGTTTCTTCTGCGTTCTCTGATGTTACAGTGGCTTGGTACACAATGTTGTTGTAGAGGCATTTGTTGCTCAGAGGGCACTGTTCTTTCTTGATGCAGTTGCAAGATTTCCTTTCGTCACCCTCGTTTTTCTCTATACTGCTTTTCATTTTGTTGGTTGAATCAATGATGTTTTTAAGGTTGGGCATACATGAGTATGATAATTTGATGTTACTTTTGTTAAATATCTTGGATAATTTGTGCTCTTTTGGAAATGATGATGTTAGGATTCTAAAGAATTCTTTCCCTATATTTGTTTTTACTCTTCCGTCATATGGGGGGTTGAACCATATGATCTTCCTTTTCCTGTTCTTCTTGTGTTTGCTCATGTCATTATCTGGATCATATTGTAGTTTGTAGTTGTAGCCACTTTTGTGTAACGCTTCTTGATATTCAGCTGCAGCGTTATTGAATGCTGTTTCATTACATGACAGGTTAGATAATCTCTTATTTATGCCTCTGGGTATTGTTTTTAGTATGGAAGGTGGATGGTTACTTTTGATATTTACATAGACAGGTATGTCATTTGGTTTTTTGTATGGTTTATATATGTGCTGGTTGAGGTCTAACGTTATATCTAGGTAGTTCACTATCTTTTTATTCAAACACCAGGATAGAAATGGTTAACAACTGCAGGCACAAGTGGAAATTCCTATCAGTGAACAAGAATCAGAAACACACGAAAAACACAGACAGCACGTGATGACAGACAACACAAGCAGTTATAAAACACCGGCAGCACAGACCCACCACATCCTGACGATTGCAACCGCATGAAACAACGTTGTAGGTAAAATTTTAAACCTTTCCTTTTAACAAATGTTGCTCCCAGTGCGGTTGAGCATTTTTCTAAAATCTCTGTTGGCACTTGCCACCATTATCTTAATAGCTCCTCACGTTGAGCGCTTTAAACCAACAGATTTTAAAATGGACAAAATCAATTTTAAACAATCTACTAAAAACATACCTTTCGCCAAACCTCAGTGCTATATGAAAAGAATGATAGAACAGACAGAAAAGTTTATCAAAAACATGAGATGGAAGGCATTTTTCTTTTTGAACCCTAATGCCAAGAAAGAAGATAAAAACACATACGACTTCAAAGCATGGCGAGCTCCACCAGCCATTGAAGAAATGAAGACATTTGAGGATAAAATGAAAAGGATGATAGCTAATATAGAATTCAAAAAATTAAATAACGAATTCCAAACATCGTTAAAAAACGAAATCAAACAAATCCAAAATGACAAAAAAATATTTGTGAAAGCAGACAAAACCAGCAACTTCTACAAAATGGAAACTGAAGAGTACTCACAGCTTCTCGATAAAAACATCCAAAAAAATTACAAAAAAGCTGATAAAACTACATACGAGTACATTAGAAAAAAAGAAAAGGAGCTTGTGCACCAAATGGACTTAAGCGATAGAGTGGAGACAACAGCAGCAAGAGAAGCTTTTATAACACTTAAAGACCACAAACCCAACTTTCTGAATAACCCAACATGCAGATTGATAAATCCATCCAAATCTGAATTAGGAAAAATCAGCAAAAAAATCTTAGAAAAAGCCATAAAAAATATAAGAGAGAACACTGAACTCAACCTCTGGAAAAACACATACGAAGTCATACAATGGTTCAAAAAACTCAACAAGCAAGGAAATACAGTTTTTATAACATTTGACATAGTAGACTTCTATCCATCTATAAATGAAGATCTACTCACCAAAGCTATAAAATTTGCCAACAAATATACTGAAATACCAGGGTCAGAAATGGAAATCATTTTCCATACAAAGAAAACTCTACTACACAGCAAAAATGAAATCTGGACCAAGAGCGCAAGCAAGAATTCAACTTTTGATGTTACAATGGGATCGTATGATGGCGCCGAAACTTGCGAACTTGTCGGACTATTCATACTATCTTACATCCAAAAAAAACTTGGAAAACAAGTCGGACTCTACAGAGATGACGGCCTCGCTGCGCTGAGCGACAGCCCTAGAAACATTGAAAATAAGAAAAAAGAACTGTGTAAAATCTTCCAAAACCAAAATCTAAAAATCACTATTGAAGCAAATAAAAAGATAGTGAACTACCTAGATATAACGTTAGACCTCAACCAGCACATATATAAACCATACAAAAAACCAAATGACATACCTGTCTATGTAAATATCAAAAGTAACCATCCACCTTCCATACTAAAAACAATACCCAGAGGCATAAATAAGAGATTATCTAACCTGTCATGTAATGAAACAGCATTCAATAACGCTGCAGCTGAATATCAAGAAGCGTTACACAAAAGTGGCTACAACTACAAACTACAATATGATCCAGATAATGACATGAGCAAACACAAGAAGAACAGGAAAAGGAAGATCATATGGTTCAACCCCCCATATGACGGAAGAGTAAAAACAAATATAGGGAAAGAATTCTTTAGAATCCTAACATCATCATTTCCAAAAGAGCACAAATTATCCAAGATATTTAACAAAAGTAACATCAAATTATCATACTCATGTATGCCCAACCTTAAAAACATCATTGATTCAACCAACAAAATGAAAAGCAGTATAGAGAAAAACGAGAGTGACGAAAGGAAATCTTGCAACTGCATCAAGAAAGAACAGTGCCCTCTGAGCAACAAATGCCTCTACAACAACATTGTGTACCAAGCCACTGTAACATCAGAGAACGCAGAAGAAACATATATAGGTATTACTGAAAACCAATTTAAAACTAGATATGCAAACCACAAACAGTCATTTAACAAAGAAAGATACAAAAACCAAACAGAATTGAGTAAATACATCTGGAAGCTCAAAGAGAAAAAAATAGACTACAATATATCCTGGAAAATCATAAAAAGAGCAGCACCATATAACAATATTTCAAAAAGATGTAACCTATGCTCAACAGAAAAATACATAATACTATGCAAACCACAAATGGCAACTTTAAACACCAGGATAGAAATGGTTAACAACTGCAGGCACAAGTGGAAATTCCTATCGGTGAACAAGAATCAGAAACACACGAAAAACACAGACAGCACGTGATGACAGACAACACAAGCAGTTATAAAACACCGGAAGCACAGACCCACCACATCCTGACGATTGCAACCGCATGAAACAACGTTGTAGGTAAAATTTTAAAACTTTCCTTTTAACAAATATATATATATATATATATATATATATATATATATATATAATATATATATATATATATATATATATATCACAGGGGCACCCGGCGTTGCCCGGGATATGAACATTCTTTGCGATACTCACATGACAGCAAACGTATTAATTGTTTTGATTTACAATCAATCCCCCCCCCCCCCCCCAACATCTTCCCACCCCCTCCCCCCACACAAATACACATTCTGTCTGTCTGTCTGTCTGTCTCTCCTCTCTTCTCTCTCTCTCTCTCTCTCTCTCTCTCTCTCTCTCTCTCTTATACATCCTATTGTTTTCCGCCTGCCTCTGGCCCCTTTCCTCTGGATCTTCCCTAGCACGTCGAGATGCTTTTCTCGCTCGATTTTCCGCCTGCACTCACTGTTCCCATTCCCATTCTTCTGATTGCCCTTAATTTTGTAAGAATAGACTTTGTGCAGAAGTAGTTTATTTCAACGGGTCTGTGTCCAATGAAAAAATACTGTATCAGGCTTTGCCCTGTACAGTCATTTTTCTGGCCCCTCTCATTCCTCCATTTTCATCCCCCTACCCTGTCCCATCCATGTTGCAAAATTACTTACCGTTACTGGACATACGCATACCGAATTTTATCAATAGCGGTGTAAATTTAGAAAATAACGGTTTTTAACGGTCAATGTTCAGTTTTGGTTCGTAAAATTTGCATAACATTGTTCAGCGCTTAAAACTGTACGTGCATACCGAATGTTATCAAGAACGGTGAAAATGTAGAAATTCAGAAAATAACGGTTTTTAACGGTCAATGTTAAGTTTCGGATCTTGAAAATTGTATATCATTGTTTAACGTTCAAAACTGCACATGTATATCGAATTTCTTGAAGAATACTCTAAATTTATAAAATAACGTTTTTTAACGGTCAATTTTAAGTTTCGGTTCGTAAAAGTTGTATATCATTTTTCGGCATTTAAAACTGCACATGTATACCGAATTTCATCAAGAACAACCTAAATTTTGAAAATATCGGTTTTTAACGGTCCAATTGAATGGTCATAATGACTGTCTAATGACCCTATGTTACCCGCTGGATGTTCCTGTAGGCTTATGTCAAGTTTGGTGGCGATCCGATAACTCTCGTGGCCGCCAACCTCAGAAGATCGGGTTTTAAACAGTTTTTATAGGGTTTGGTGTTTTTAACGGTTTTTAACTGTTATAAATAACGTTTTTTAACTGCCAAACAGCGGTTCTAATTTTAGAGAAGTAGTCCTGTACCTGTGCAATGTCACAACGGCTATTTGAAGAAAAGCGGAGGAAAAAGGATGTCTTTGAAGCCGTTATAACACTTTTTTAACGGTTTTTAACGGTCAATGTTAAGTTTTGGTTCGTAAAATTTGCATAACATTGTTCAGCGCTTAAAACTGTACGTGCATACAGAATGTTATCAAGAAGGGTGAAAATGTAGAAATTCAGAAAATAACGGTTTTTAACGGTCAATGTTAAGTTTCGGATCTTGAAAATTGTATATCATTGTTTAGCGTTCAAAACTCCACATGTATATCGAATTTCTTGAAGAATACTCTAAATTTATAAAATAACGTTTTTTAACGGTCAATTTTAAATTTCGGTTCGTAAAAGTTGTATATCATTTTTCGGCATTTAAAACTGCACATGTATACCGAATTTCATCAAGAACAGCCTAAATTTTGAAAATAACGGTTTTTAACAGTCCAATTGAATGGTCATAATGACTGTCTAATGACCCTATGTTACCCGCTGGATGTTCCTGTAGGCTTATGTTAAGTTTGGTGGCGATCCGATAACTCTCGTGGCCGCCAACCTCAGAAGATCGGGTTGTAAACAGTTTTTATAGGGTTTGGTGTTTTTAACGGTTTTTAACCGTTATAAATAACGTTTCTTAACTGCCAAATAACGGTTCTAATTTTCGAGAAGTAGCCCCGTACCTGTGCAATGTCACAATGGCCATTTGATGAAAAGCAGAGGAAAAGGATGTCTTTGAAACCGTTATAACAGTTTTTTTAACGGTTTTTAACGGTTTTATTTTTTTTAGAGATTAGCCCAAAACCATCCCCGGGTCACAACAGACGTACCTGCCAAATTTCAAGAAGATCGGGTTTTAAACAGTTTCTTTTATAGGGTTTGGTGTTTTTAACGGTTTTTAACTGTTATAAATAACGTTTCTTAACTGCCAAACAACGGTTCTAATTTTAGAGAAGTAGTCATGTACCTGTGCAATGTCACAACGGCTATTTGAAGAAAAGCAGAGGAAAAAGATGTCTTTGAAACCGTTATAACAGTTTTTTAACGGTTTTTAACGGTTTTATTTTTTTAGAGATTCACCCAAAACCATCCTCGGGTCACAACAGACGTACCTGCCAAATTTCATGACAATCGGTTGAGCCGTTTTTTAGTCTATAGCGTACACAGACACACAGACACACACACACACACACACACACACACACACACACACACACACAGAATTTGCCATTTATATATTAGATATATATTATTAAAATGTCTAAATGACTTCAAAAGCGCTCGACCCCTTGGGGCGCAAGATTTGTTTAAAATCAAGTATCAAAGGGAATATTAAAATTTACAATATTGTTTCGAGCTCTTGCTCTCGTCAGGATGATGTTTGGGTCACCCACCGCCGGTGTTTTATAGCGTGTGGGGCTCAGTGACGTGCGGGTTAGTTGCACGTGTTTTGGGGGGTTTTCAGGTAGTTGTTTGGGGTGTGTTCACTAACAACGATTTCCATTTGTGCCTGCAGTTGTTTACTATTTCTGTTTTAGTGTTTAAAGTTGCTAAATGTGGTTTACATAGTATTAGCCATTTTTCATTTGAGAGGGAGAGAGAGAGAGAGAGAGAGACAGAGAGACAGACAGAGACAGACAGACAGACAGACAGACAGATACAGAGACAGAGACAGAGAGACAGAGGGAGAGCGATAATAAACATGTATGGGATAACAGGAAGTCACACGCCCTCGCGGGTGTGCGCACACTCGCCTACACACACACACACACACACACACACACACACACACACACAGTGAGAGAGAGAGAGAGAGAGAGAGAGAGAGAGGGGGGAGGGGGAGGGGAGTAAGGGAGCAGTGGACATAAAAATGGGAAGAAGGATCAAAGCACAATGAATAATCATGTTTGATGAGAAAAGGGAAAAAGTGACAAGGCAGAGCATATATGATCATTCTTCATATGGTATTAAAATACGTAGAAGGTACGAAGCATAGTGACATGCACATGGAAAAAAAGAAAAGAGAGAGAGAGAGAGAAAGACAGACAGACAGACAGACAGACAGACAGAAGAGAGAGAGAGAGAGAGGAGAGAGAGAGAGAGGGCCAACATCACAAATGGAAAGAAGTAGTAAAGCACAAAATGTAATAATTTTTGACACGGTGTGAACACATGTAGAGGGTATGATAAAACATAGTGGCATGCGTTACAAATGATACAATGAAAAACAAAATGAAAAAGGAGAGAGAGAGAGAGAGAGAGAGAGAGAGAGAGAGAGAGAGAGAGAGAGAGAGAACTGAAGATAATCATTAAACAAGTAAAACTGAAATCACTAATGGAGAAAAATCATGTTAAAGAAAAGCATGTTAATCATATGTGTCTGTCACGGTCGCTAAGCCGGACGGCCCTACCACCCTTACCCACGCCTATCACACGCTAGGTCAGACAACACAGCACACTAACACAGCTTTACAATCACGCACGCTTCTTTATTTCACACACACTCCATGGCGCCACCACTCACGCACATCCACAACTGCACACAAGTATCCCAATTCCCGCTGACTCACCCTACTCTACGATAATGACCTAGAAAACCCTAACCTAACCTAACACACCAGTTGCGGTATATCACTGTGACCTGGGACACAGCGATAGCCCGCACACGTGGTGACTAACTACTAGGGACGAGGATTTACCCAAGGGACTCTAAACTCTTAACTACTGCTACCACCCACACCTCTCCCCAGGACTCACCCTTCTCTTTTCACCCGGGACCACTACTGCACTGATCGCTGCGTCCCTAAGGGAGGCATCGACCAGTACCCTACACTGTGCTGGCCACTACGTCTTGAAAGGAGGCAGTAGCTAACACCCCTAACCCTACTGCCTTACGCTACACCCCTTCTACCACAAACATGGGACCACCCATCCCGGCCCAGAAAGCTCCAGTCCTCGGCGCTGTACGTGGTCCCTCACAGGCTGACACCTCCCCGGAAGACCCTGCACCCCGGCGCTGACCGTGGCTCCTCCGCGGGCCGACACCCTCCCCGAAGACTCTGCACCCTGGCGCTGACCGTGGCTTCCCGCAGTCTGACTCCTCCCCGCGATGGGCACGACACCCAACGCACACACACACCAGACGCCCTCTCGACGGGTCCGGGGCTCGTAGGACGCCTCCACCTCTGAAGGCCCCGCCGGACACCAAGGGTGGAAAAAGGCCTGGTGCAGCGCCCTCTCACAGGACGCCTAAACAGGGACGAGGAACCAGTGCCGGAGAACTCCCGGAAGAGCACCGGTAGCTGGAGGAGAGCTGCCCCACAGAAGGCAGACGGCCTGGGTGGTCTCCCTCTCCTGGGAAAACAACAGGTACTGGAAAGCGCCGCTCACCTGCCGGCACGCGGCAGTAGACAGCGGTGATCTGGCCCCAGCCTCAGGACGGAACAGGATACCTGCTGACACAACTGTAGGCCCCTACTGTAATGTTGCTACTACCCGAGTTATCAAGGCACACAGGCTACTTGGTAAAGCTTTAACTCTCCATCTCCCTTGCCTACTTCCCACTCGGGCATGAGAGTGACCCCTTCAATTTCGAACACATCCCCCAACCCATTACTCACTTTGGGGTTATCAGACCCATTTCCTGCCAACCCTTACAACAGCAGTAAAACAATATACTCCCTGAGCCAATTCACGCTATTACATATGAAATTATGAATCACCCCAATTCTCGGAAAAGAAAAGAAAACTAAGCGATCCCAACGCGGACTTCACGGGCCCCTTAGGAAATGCTACGTAATCTAGGAAATGGGCAATTCCACAAGGAAATGTCTCCACATAATGATCAGTAGCAATACACATCTCTCAAAAAAAAAAAAAAACTTATCAATTTTCATCGGTTTACAGTTCCAGCATGTTCACACAAGAGAATCGGCTCGCAGCCACAATCCTTCACATTCTTACCCCTCTTTGCACTGTCAATTACAATCATATATCCAAAACATCATAATTTGTTTGCCACAATTTCCATCCAGCACCTCACTCTCATGTCATCTCTTGTCAGATAACCCAGTGGTTAATCCTTGTTATGCCAACACAACCACACTATATACAATATTACCTGCTGCACATCATCCGTTTTTATCCTATCGACTGCTAAGCCACTCGTCTTAAACTTTACCTTTCCCTTCTTTCCGACTACTAAAATTCATAATGGGACTGTCTCCCCACAACCTAAGACATCTTTCTCCAACCCTACTCTGTCACAAACACATACATCCCTGCATGTGTGACGACTCATTTGCTTTAAAAAAACTTCTAACCATATGGACTCACTGTCCTGTACCAAATGCGTACGCCACAGATACAGTCTGCACACGCACGACACCCGCATCGAGAACCATGACTCGTAACGAAAGTGAAAAAACACCAATATAAGTTGAATAGTCACGACCGTACTCCAGTATAAACCACTCGACCACAAATCAGCCTTGGCCCTACTGCACAGTTAACCGATTCCAATGCTGTGCAGGTCAACTCCGAAATCGTAAATCAATTTCAACGAACTATTACTATTTACGACTAAAATTGAGCACAATCCCTTTATGATTCACGCAGACACATCCGCACCTGACTCATATTATGATCCTCAACAAAAAGCAACCTCGTATTACCTTCTCATTGAACCCACGGAAATTAACAGACTAACCACAAACAATATCTACATCACCGCCCATCAACGGTTATTATATCGAACCCACATTGTCTAGCCAAACTGTCACATGACAATCGAACTCAGGAACCACTATGTACACTACTGACAGAATATACCGAAAAGAGGTAACAACACAACCGGCTGACAACAAATTTCAATCACGGAACCAAGACAACATCATACCAGACAACCAGTATACGCAACGAACACCATACAACTAATCCCAACATGAGACAACTACAGTACAACTCGCCATAATACAAGACAACACGACGAACTACAACACAACGAACCTAACAGATCACCAACCTGGACATACAGACGATCAACCACACCAGTTCTGCAACTGGCTGACAGTGGCTGCCAACAAGGACGACACCGACTCAGCACAGGCCAAGGGCACCCAAACCCGACGAGGACCTGGCACTAACTAAGCTACACACAAAAAGTTAAGGATCACTTTCACAAACATTCATAACTGTCAAAATAAGAAAGTCAATGCGTTGAAGTTTGGCCAACATTTAATTCCATTCTTTAGTGATAACGATACACAATTGCCTTCAATCTCGAGCAATCGTTTGGTGTGTACATTTGATTAAAGTGGGTACGTATCCAAATTTGATTTCCCAAAGTCATTGAAATCACAAGACAGGGCATACTGATGCTCCCAAAAGCTCAGTAATGCGTGTAACCACCATGGCTGTTCTGGCACTCGACGCAGCGAGTCCTCATCGAGTTGACCAGGTTGGTGAAGATCCTCTGTGGAAGCGCCTGCCACTCAGCCTGCAGCATCTGGTAGAGGTGTTGGGCATCCCTGGGAGGGGGGTGGCTCCTCACTTTGCGATCCAGCTCATCCCAGAGGTTCTCAATCGGGTTGAGATCGGGACTGCATGCTGGCCACTCCATTCTGTTGACTCCAGACTGCTGCAGGAAGTCGTTGACCACCCTTGCCCTGTGGGGGCGAGCATTGTCATCCTGGTAGACAGCCCTCAGTCCCATCTGCTGCAGTGTAGGCACAGCCAGCGGTCGAAGGATCTCATCCCGGTATCGGATGCCAGTCAGGTTACCCTGTATATGATACAAGGGTGTTCTGTGGTGAAGGCTGAAGGCCCCCCAGACCATTACAGAACCTCCACCAAAGGCCACCTTTTCTTGGACAGTGGCGTCAGTAAAGCGTTGCCCTGGGCGCCTCCAGACCCTCAGTCGGCCGTCGTTGTGGTGAAGGGTGAAGCGTGATTCATCACTGAACAGGACCTGGGACCATTGCTGACGTGTCCACCTCACGTGACGTGCGCAGAAGGCGTGGCGTGCTGCCCTATGGGCTGGAGTTAAGCGTGGCCGTACTGCTGGGCGATGAGAACGGAGATTAAACCCATGTAGGCGGTTCCGTATGGTCTGCTGGCTGATGTTGATGTTAGTAGCCACCCTGAACTGCCTTTGAATTATGCTGGAAGAGGCTGTTCTTGTCTGCAGGGCTTGTCGTTCAATGAGACGATCGTCACGTGGGGTTGTCTTCTTCGGTCGACCAGATCCGCGTCTTTCATGGACAATCCCAGTGGCTGTGAAGCGTTGAATCAGTCAGACAATGACCGAAATGGACACATGAAGTCGCCTGGCCACTTCTCGCTTGGCAACACCATCTTGGAACCATGCAACAGCTCGTCCCCTATCCAACTCGCTTAATTTTCGTCGT
>CM065717.1:92394219-92414219 GCA_033310375.1 Conus canariensis
CTGAATATAGAGTGTGTAACTGCTTGTGTTGTTTTGGGATCTTGGTCCATAAGAAACATAGCATAATGTGGCTGCTGACTCTTAATGGTGACTGTTGATACTGTTGCTGTGATTTTGTGTCAGCATTAATTGTTCATGTACAAATCACGTTGGGGTCATACACATCATACCTTGCATGAAAAGCAGCGTTTACACTAAAAAGCCTTATCAGATATAATGACCTTCAAGTTTTAACCACTGGAATATATCAATAACAAAAAGGACAGAAAATTGGAGAAAGGAAGGGATGAAAATTGATTGATTATAGATCTAAAGGATGGAAGGAAGAAAGGTAGAAGGAAAGGAAGGCCGGGAAAATAAAAAAAAGAAAAGAAACGAAACTGAAGAAAGAAAGAAAGAAAGAATAAATGAAAGAAAGATGAAGGTATGGTTAGAAGAAAGGGGAAGGAGAGAATGCACAGAAATAAAGAAAGAAATTGAATGAGAGGGAGCAAAAAGGAAGAGAGAAAGCAGACAGAAAATTAAGGGAAGAAACAAAGAAACAGAGAATAGAGGGAGCAGAAAGAAGGAAAGAAGAAAATAGAAAAGAAAGGGGGGAAACACGAAAGAAATGGAGAAATTTGAGGTAGAACAGAAGGTGAATTGAGGAAATATAAAAAGAAAGGAAGAAAGAAAGAAACGGGGTGCTGGGGGGGGGGGGGGGGTAGGAAAGAAAACACAAAATAAGTAAAGGAAAAAAATGGGAAAAAGGCACAAGCACGTACCCACCCACCTATTCCTCCCTCCCCCTCCCCCTCCCCTTTAACAAAAATCAGTGAAGCTGCCATCAGTTGTATGCGTCCTTGGTGTCTGTTGTTCCTGTGGTTCCCAGCATTGCAAACACTCCTCATTCCTGGATCGATGTCTCGGAGGCAAGCGAAGCAATGCGACGGCATGTAGGTGAAGTGAAAGAAGGCGGAGACCAGGATATTTAGGAGGAGAATGTGAAAGGGAAAGAAGGGAAAGAACCTCTTCTCTCTCTCTCTCTCTCTCTCTCTCTCTCTCTCTCTCTCTCTCTCTCTCTCTCTCTCTCTTGTGCGCGCGTGCGACTTCTGTGTCTCTCTCAGACACTTGCTGTGTCTCTTTGACTCAACTCTGTATCTCTCTGACTTCTCTCTGATTCTGTCTGTCTGTCTGTCCGACGGACAGGAGGTACACACTGGTCCATATGTATCAGTCAGTTATCTATACACGCTGGATCAAGACAGACAATTTCCTAGCTGGCTACGGTAAGCCTGTAGTGCTCAGCTCTCTCTCCCCAGGAGCTGAATATGATCAGGAAAGATACGGTTGGGAGGCTTCTGTTTGTTGTGTATCCATCCCGAAGCCTGAAAAGGGCTACGATATGTCTGGGCCTTGACCTCTTGGATTCTGTAGAGGATGAGTAACGGGGGGACGAAATATTATAAAGAATACACCATGGCTTCTTCACTAACCCCCCCCCCCCCCCCCTTGGCCCTCCTTCCCTAAAAATACAATACAATCATAGACTGTCCCAGGACTCCGATCTTGACAGCTACTTGATATAGAAACAAGGAGAAAGACAGGTTGAAGTGCTTCGGGGTTGTGTGATGGAAGGAACTGAGAAGTAAAAACAAAACTTTAAGTGCTCTAAGCCCT
Source organism: Conus canariensis (assembly GCA_033310375.1). Taxonomy (NCBI): domain Eukaryota; kingdom Metazoa; phylum Mollusca; class Gastropoda; order Neogastropoda; family Conidae; genus Conus; species Conus canariensis. Next base: position 92,395,879 of record CM065717.1, read on the forward strand.
TATGCAAACCAGATAGCGTTCCGAGGTATTGCAGGCGACCCTGCAATTATGTGAAAAAAGGCTTCAAAATGGCTCTTACCTTATCAAATGCCACTTTAAACTCCAATCAGATTACTTCTGAAGTGCGAAGTACGAAGCTGGTCGACAGGGGGATCAAAGTGTCGCTACAGAAGCAGTCGAACTCATCCAAAGGTGTCATCAGGTGCATTGAACTCGAGTGCGTTTTGGAGGCAGAGATCAAAAGAGATATAGGGCCACAGGGAGTGATCGATGTCCACTGAGTGACCATTCACAAGGGTCAGATCGAATCGCAGCAAACACATTCGTGTTATATATATATATATATATATATATATATATATATATAATTGTATGCCAGAGACAGTTTTGTAGCCAGAGACAGAGTTGGCTACCCTGGTGTCAGAGCACACCTCTATGCTCTATATGCTATGATATGACTTCGATGTGGAAAATTCGGCCACGTTCGCAACAGACGCTCCTGGCAGTTGATTTGTAGTGTGTGCTGCAAAACCGTCCATGAGGGGCCCTGCCAGGGAATAGCCAATTGCATCAACTGTGGTTACAGCCATCCCTCTGTCTTCTTCACATGACCGCCTGAAGTCGCTACTAGGAAACAAAAAAAAAGAAAAGAAATTCGAAAGGTTTAACCGAAAATTAAAAGAAAATCCTTTTCCTGAAGAAAAGAAGCTGGTTGTTGGTAGTGAAAACAACTTCAATGTGTCATACTCAGCGGTCATCAGGAAGGTTTTGAAGGTGTCTGTCTGAGCTGTACTTTCCGCCATGTGAGTCTGTACAGAATTAAGATATAGCCTAGGATGGAGGCGTTGAACCCGTCACTGCAGCTGTTCAGAACACCCATGGTCCAGAGGCGTTAAACTCGTCACCACCAGACCGTCCAGCAGTCCAAACCCTCTTCTGCTGGGTGTTCTGGGAAACCTTATACCCGCCCCTTCCCTGACCTGGCCTTGTCCTTGATCATGCACAGTGTGCTCATGACGATCCGCGTGGATGATAGATTTTCATTTCATAAGAATGAATGCGCTAAGAATATGGTGCGGTTTCCGAAAAATCATTTACATAGCAGAAGTTTCACAGGAATTTTTTTTTCTGCTTTGGCAAGAATGGAACACTTGCATTCACGCTAGGATCCAGTTCAGTATATCGGACATTTAAGATGATAGTTCAAACGCTATATTCAACACTAGTCCCAAATAAATTGTTCTGATGTGTCCTGTAAGGTTAAGATATGGTATATCGAACATCATAATTGATTCAGAAATGTAAATACACCAATGAACAAATTTTAATAGTTGCTTTTCTTAAGGAAGGAGATCAGATGAAGTTCGTGTATAATAGTATCACACAACTGAAATTGCATACAACAGTAAATTAAATTAATGTGATCAGATTTTCCCAGTCCAATGACTTTTGCCAGTGTCTGTAGTCCGTTTAGGTTATCTAAGGTCATCTGTCTCATCAAGCAGCCCAGGCAGCAACCAAATCTCTCCTCCCTCTACTCCACACCTCTGTCTATCATCTGCACTTTCCTCCAGCTCTCTCTGCAGTACTGGTTCCCATCAGACTAATACCAAATCTTATCAGTCTCTCTGCCCTGCTGTGCCCACAGCTCAGGTGCGGTGACCAGTCACGACCCCAACCCTACCCCCCACCCTGCCCCTCCTCTCCTCCTCCTCCTAATCTGGTGACCAGTCACATCCCCAACCCTAATCCCCTAATTGTGTAAACGAGTGTTGATGAATAAGTGCAAATGGTGGATGTAAGCGCATTGAGTTGTGTAACAAGAAATGCGCTATATAAGTATTATACATCATTATTATTATTATTATTTATTATTATTATTTATTATTTAATCCCCACCCCACCCCTCCTCCTCCTCTCCCTCGTCTGCTCCTCGCCTCCTCTTCTTCTCTTTGCCGTCCTTTCCCTTCATTCTCCCGGGTATTGTAGGTAAGGCATTCAGAGTCTTCACCTCTAAGATTTCTTCACCATCGTCTCCTTCGTCCAAGTCCGTAGTCGAAAACGAATATACTTATAGAGGCCATGTCCTCTTGGGCTGGGTCACACGCCACAATTGATAATAAATGACAGACCCGTAGCTAATTTATGGGGTTAAGCATGCTTTTAAACTGCACTGATAATAATGAACCCCAGATCCAGTCCTTGGAAACCTATGCCTTCGGCTATATTTCGGAAAGCTTGTTTTGAAGCTGTGCGTAACTGAATGACAGATTAGTTTACGAAGCTAGGTCACGGGTTACCTTCTGTGGTGAACTCAACCACCATAATCTTGTTCTTGAAAATCATTACTTTGCAACGATCTGCAGGCCATTTTGATTTTTTGTTCTTTTTTTTTTTGTCTGCGTTCTTGTTAAAATTTTATCTTTTCTTAAGAGTAAAAACATGTTATTACATGCAGCAAAATATCACTTCTTTCTGCTGAGCTTAGAACGATTTTGACCAGGCTGTGAAATCGAATGTGTCTGTATCTGCGACTAAACGTCTCATATATCTATTTCCGAGTACTGCGAACTGCAATAGGAAATGTTAAAAAAAAACGAAAAAAGAAAAAAAGAAAAAAGAAAACAACCTGCGAGCGGGTTGCGTAGACGTTTAGCGACAGTTACCCTACTAATTTCATGGAAAAAGTGCCACTGTTGAGAACGCCCCAAACTACGTTGCTCTGACAGTCACATTGTCAGTACAACCAGAGAGAGAAAATGCCAAGATATGGGTGTAAAAGGGTGCAGATTGTAATCCAGACAGTGCATATTATGATCTATATCCTTGCTTGCACTTCAAATCAGATATTTGATTCTGTAGATCTATTTGCCAGGCCTACGAATTGAGAGCAGGTAACTCTCTTTGCAATGGAAAAATAAGCGTTGCCGTCGCCATTTTTTTTTTTTTTTTTTAGGAACAGGATGAAAAGCTAACTTTTGAACTGGTAGTAGACAAATTAATGTATGTGAAACTTTGGTTCCCAGTCAGCAACACATTTCTTTCCATATCTCTGGAGCTCTCTTACGATTTCTTTTCTTGGAGAGTCTCACGAACATGTTGAACGACATCTTAGGGTTTTAGGGCTTCACCTTAATCAACAGTCTTGGATTAAGAACTAAAAGTCAATCAATTCGTGGGGACTGGGAGAGGCGCAGGAGATATATATAACGCCATATTGTTGCCACCAGCATCATCTTGATCATACCTGCTGGAAGGTGGCATGGCCAGCAGAAGACGCCTAGGTGACAGGCGTAACTAGCCTCTGTCGCCAGGGACGACTCTTGGAGCTTTAAGGCAGTTCGGCGACGAGACGCCGTCATTCTGGGACTTCACCGTGGCCTGCATGACTAGCAGAGCCCTCCCCTTACGCAAGAGAGAGGTGCGAACGTCCCTCATGGGCTCAGAGTTTACATCAATCGATGCTCAGTGGCTTGACGAATTCTGTCCTGCAGGTTTATCGAGTTGGCTTCACGCTGCATAGCACCGTCGACAGTCAGCATGAAGACAGCCGCCTGGTATCCCTGACGACGGCCTTGGAGGGATGGCAACAACGAACACACCAACATCACGACTGACAACGAAAGAAGGAAAACTTCGAACTCCTATGAAATAAACTTGACTCAGGCTTCTGCTTGAAGGAACGGTCTACTTGGGTACCTCCTCCACAACTCAGGTACAGTCTTCAACCAAACCTGACAGCTACCAAGTCCGCGAGACAACTGCGTCTGCGTGCTGCAGCTTGCATCAGAAACCAACGTGTCCCCAATATCATTCGCTGTGAGGACGTTAAACCCAACCACCAGCCACCAGAATGACAATACTTTCAAATGAACGATAAACCACCCATTGTGCTGAGTTCTGGTGGAAATATGACTCACAACGTTAACCGTGAGCAGGAGCCCCTAACACTCAGCTTTCTACGTACCCATGATAGCTCACTTACTATAGATGTTTATACATACTCCAGTTCTCACTGGATGTCAAAGATGCATGAATATGGTGTGTGCTGCCTGCAGAGTCTGTCAAACAAACCTAAAGGGCCAGACTGTTTGACGCTGTGTTCGTTTGTTCAGCGTAGAGCTTATCAATAAAGTGTGAGCGATGTTCAATCCATAACGTTTCAGAGCCCGTCTTGTTAATGTCATTATTATTTATTTTCGTTGAATTTCAATAATAAAAGGTGTCAAGTTGCATGTGTAAACTCCTCCCCTCACCACCACTGCGGTAATGGCTGGTTAAGTTAAAGGCAATAAATGTCAACGCGTCAGCCATCTCTCTCTCTCTCTCTCTCTCTCTCTCTCTCTCTCTCTCTCTGTATAGACACACACGCGAAATGACATGCTATATCACACACACACACACACACACACACACACACACACACACACACACACACACACACATACAAACACAGATGGGGCGGGAAGGGGGGGGGGTGATGCTTTGACATTTATTCCTTCAGTTCACACCCGCACTCACGTTATCATCAGATCCACCCATACTCAGATTCAAAGACACTAACACATTCCCTTCTGCACTCTATATCTGTTGCCATTTCTTTCTACCAGCATCTTCACCTACAACTGCACTCGCTGTTGCACATAGTGACACTCCCCTCGCAAGTATTCCCTCTCGCAACCGTCCACAGGCAAAACCACGCACAGAATAACATATATTCAAGAATATACATGCATGTGCATGTATTCCCCCTCCACCCACCTCACCTACCACCACCCCCCCCCCCCCCCCCCCCCCCCCCACCACACCACACACACACTGTCTGTCACGAACAGGTTTTTGTCCAGGGGTAATATTCAGGTGGGGAGATCCTTCCTGTTCGTTTTTATTTCCCATCCGACGACAGAAACCCTAGCAATATGTTTTGGGTCCTGTTTTCGTTATTTCTTTTTTCCAGTGCAGCCTTTCCTCCATCCTTCCCCCTCTATATAATCTGTTTTCATCATCCTCCCTCCTACCTGTAACTGTCCACGGGCTTCCGCGATGTCTCACCGTGTCAGGTCTGACACGCGTGCCTCAGCTTTTTTTTTCGGAGATTCTCGTGTCTACTCACCCTAGAATCGAAGCTGACGTTTTTGTCGCGGTGTCGTCCTTTGGCACTTTGCGAAAGTCCAGCCTCGAGTCGAAGACATATCTTCTCCCTGGTAGCGTTTTCGGGTTCAGCTGCATTGCTGTTTTGATTTCTTCATTGGAATCTTCACCTAACCCCGGAGTGCTATCCTTCATTGGATTGGGCATAGGGGTTTTGGGTGGTTGGGCGACTTGTGAGCTCTCTTCCTGCTGACCAGGGCTGGGGCTGTGGTCTCACGACCATTCTTTTCCTCGGCGGGAGAGTTGGGAGGCCGGTGTTGGAGACGCTGGTTCTTCAGTGAGCAGAGCGTAGCATACGGCTAGCTTTTCACAAGCCTGTTGGTAAGTGACGTTTTGTTCCTTGGGATAGGCTTCTTCGCGTAATTTTCCCACGGTTCGTGTAAAGTAAATCACTTGTTCAAATTCTAAGGTGGAGGTCATAATTCTTTTCTATCGTTAGTTCCTCTCTAAAATTTTAGCGTGTTCTATGCAGGGTTTGTTTTAGTTGTCCTGCTAAAAATCTTGTGAGTGCGAGATATTGCCGGTCGAGTATGGCTCACGCACAGAGTAAAAGTAGTTTTCATTGAAATTTAGTGTCCGTCGTACTGTCGTACTTTCGTAATTTTACAATATTATTTGCTTTTTGGTGGAGGCTAAGAGCCTAAGTTTTATTTTGTTGGAGAGTAAATTTTGACTCGTGAGGCGAACCGCGGTGTGTTTGGTTGAGGGCAAAATTTACCGGGGGTGGGTGTGGGACACTCGTCCACCCTCTTTTCCAGTCATTGTTTTCTCCTCCCCATGTTTTCGTCCTTCGTGTAATGCATAAATATTCGTGTGCATGTTTGCGGGTGAGAGTTCATTATAGCATAATCCATTTTATGTATAAAGGAGCAAAAATGCCTACTGGTGATGGTTTGAAATATTTAGTTTTTTGTTTTTATTTAAAGAAAAGTCTTCCAGTGGTTGCTCAATCACCTGTCCATTCAATGCATAATTCTATCTTTCTAAAATGTTCTACCTGTGTCAGTTTCGGATTGAAATAGATGGATAGATGCTGAGGAAGGTTATCTCATGACAAATTTACTAGGTTTTCATTAACATTTAGTTAAATGAGATTAGGGCCTGTATCATGTGTGACATGACTTGACCAATACAAGCCTTTTTTTTTCCTTACCTCAGTATTTTATCTATCGATGGACACTTACTGTCTTTATTGGATGGAACTCATTTTTCTGCTTTTCCTTCTTCTATCTGCTGCTTTCCTCCCTCTTATCTCCCTCTTACTCTCTTCTTTTCTTTGGCCTCGACCAACTGACCACAACCCTCTGACACTGACCAAACTGGAATCATATTCCAAGCATGGTACTGACCCCAGCCTTAGGGCTTGCTTGCTTGGTTGTTTCTCGGGTGGTTCGTGGTCTGGCTGTAACTTCTGGGCCTACCTCCTTCTTGGCCGCGGGGCTGGGGAGAGGAGCTGAGGCGACGGCGGGAGCGGCGTGGTGTGCTTCCACTACCGGCTGGGATCAAGTCCCGACTTCCATCAAGACACTATTGGACTTGGCTGACACAAGATGAGTGTGTTAGTTGTGGGAAGTGTCTGAGTGGTGTGGTTGTGGTCCAGGCCCCTCTATCTCCTCTGCATTTTTTTTTTCTTTTTTTTTCCTTTTTTTTTTTTTTTCCTTTTTTTTTCACCTTTCCTGAAAATTCAGGCCCTGTGGTGTGAATATATTTAGATTGTCCCTATTTCTTCTTTTCTTTCTAAGGGAAAATAGAGGTGTAATTTGGGGCATCCCGGGGCGGGGGGGGGGGGGAGGATTAACATTGTTTTCTTTTATTATTATTTTCTTTGGCCCCTATCTAGTAGTTAATCTCTCTGTATCTCGCTCTTCTTTTCCCTCCTTTCTCCTGCCCTTCTGTCTGTCCTCTCTCTTCTGCCAGTGTTCCCACCCCCACTTAGTGTGTGTGTGTGCAGTGTGAGTGTTGTAATGTGCAATAAATATTGTCTTTGAATGTATGTCCTGGGTCCTTGTGTTTTGTGGTGAGTGTGGTGTGGGTGCCTGACTCCACTCTCCCTGTGGTTCGGACTGTCGGGACCCCCAGTACCTGACACACACACACGCACATACATCACACACACACACACACAAACACACACACACACACACACACACCACACACACACACACGCACACACACACACAGCACACACCACACACACACCAAGCACACACACACACACAACACACACACCACACACACACACACACACACACACACACACACTTACACATGCGCGCACACACACACACACACACACACACACACACACACACACACACACACACACACACACACACACACACACTTGAGTGCGTCGTGACGCCAACTAGAAAGTTTCGGATCAGCTGCGCAGAAACTGTGTTCCAGATTCTAAAGAGGAAGTTGGGTATTCAAGATGCCTTTCCCCAAAATTTGAGGTACTGTGGAGAGGGAGAAGAATTACGGCAAAAATATGAGACTTGCAACAGGGACATGATGAATGCGAACTTTCACAATAAGGGAGTATGTCTAGCTTCAGATCTTGGGAGTTTTAGATGCGCCCGCACGCGCGCACACACACACACACACACACACACACACACACACACACACACACACACACACACATACACATATATATATATATATATATATAATATACAGATATATATATATATATAGAAACAATAAAAACATATAGATACAGATATATTAAATATAGATATAGATATATATATATATATATATATATATATATATATATACAAGAATAAAAACAACAGTCGGGTCATGTCTCAGACTTGTATTTTAAACAAAATTTCGCTGTTAACAGCTTCGTCAGGCCAAGGTACAATGATAAAAGCCTCACATCAAGTTAAAAGGACAAACCGTTGATGGTAAACTCATATTCAGGTAGACGGTGGAGTTTAAGATGTGAGGCCTTCAGCTTGACGTACCCAGGTGAATAAGTCTGGTCGGGTGACATGTCTACTAAGGGTGCCAAGACAGAGAGGACAGTACCACAAACGTGCCAATATTTAAAAATAATGCTCTCTTGTTGTCCTGAGCTCCGCACCCTGTAGACTTGACTGAAGTAGAAACCAGTTCTACCTTGGACTGACGAAGCTGTTAACAGCGAAAATTTGTTTAAAATACAAGTCTAAGATATGAACCGAGTGTTGTTTTTATTCTTGTATTTTACCGTTTCTGGTTTCTACCTCAGTCAATTCTACAGGGTGCAGAGCTCAGGACAACAAGAAAGCATTATTAAAAAAAAAAAAATATATATATATATATACTACGCACAAAAAGTTAAGGATCGGTATGTGAAAACAGGTGCGTAATAAACTCAGTTCGCTACTGTTATTTATTTCTTAGTCCAGCCAAATTGTCATGAATTCTTGTTCAGTTGTAAGTGGGCGATGTTGTGTTAGTGCGAAAATTGCACGGGATTCTCTACTACTGAGCTGGGCCGCAAACGGAAAAGCGGAAACTTGCGAAAAATGACCTTGTTTTGGACCGTTCTGCCTGAACACATTGCACTTGCCAGATGGAAAAACCGTTATGCACGTGCAAGCACTGCTGTTTATGTGTGAGATGCTGTCGTTCGCTTGGCTATATAAGAAGACATTCCACCAGTAGTAGGCCTGATCTGACAATGCCTCCACGACGAAAATTAAGCGAGTTGGATAGGGGACGAGCTGTTGCATGGTTCCAAGATGGTGTTCCCAAGCGAGAAGTGGCCAGGCGACTTCATGTGTCCATCTCGGTCATTGTCCGACTGATTCAACGCTTCACAGCCACTGAGATTGTCCATGAAAGACGCAGATCTGGTCGACCGAAGAAGACAACCCCACGTGACGATCGTCTCATTGAACGACAAGCCCTGCAGACAAGAACAGCCTCTTCCAGCATAATTCAAAGGCAGTTCAGGGTGGCTACTAACATCAACATCAGCCAGCAGACCATACGGAACCGCCTACATGGGTTTAATCTCCGTTCTCGTCGCCCAGCAGTACTGCCACGCTTAACTCCAGCCCATAGGGCAGCACGCCGCGCCTTCTGCGCACGTCACGTGAGGTGGACACGTCAGCAATGGTCCCAGGTCCTGTTCAGTGATGAATCGCGCTTCACCCTTCACCACAACGACGGCTGACTGAGGGTCTGGAGGCGCCCAGGGCAACGCTTTACTGACGCCACTGTCCAAGAAAAGGTGGCCTTTGGTGGAGGTTCTGTAATGGTCTGGGGGGCCTTCAGCCTTCACCACAGAACACCCTTGTATCATGTACAGGGTAACCTGACTGGCATCCAATACCGGGATGAGATCCTTCGACCGCTGGCTGTGCCTACACTGCAGCAGATGGGACTGAGGGCTGTCTACCAGGATGACAATGCTCGCCCCCACAGGGCAAGGGTGGTCAACGACTTCCTGCAGCAGTCTGGAGTCAACAGAATGGAGTGGCCAGCATGCAGTCCCGATCTCAACCCGATTGAGAACCTCTGGGATGAGCTGAGAACCTCCCAGGGATGCCCAACACCTCTACCAGATGCTTCAGGCTGAGTGGCAGGCGCTTCCACAGAGGATCTTCACCAACCTGGTCAACTCGATGAGGACTCGCTGCGTCGAGTGCCAGAACAGCCATGGTGGTTACACGCATTACTGAGCTTTTGGGAGCATCAGTATGCCCTGTCTTGTGATTTCAATGACTTCGGGAAATCAAATTTGGATACGTACCCACTTTAATCAAATGTACACACCAAACGATTGCTCGAGATTGAAGGCAATTGTGTATCGTTATCACTAAAGAATGGAATTAAATGTTGGCCAAACTTCAACGCATTGACTTTCTTATTTTGACAGTTATGAATGTTTGTGAAAGTGATCCTTAACTTTTTGTGTGTAGCTTATATATATATATATATATATATATATATATATATATATATATATACATACATATGCCTATGTGCAAGCATGTGCAAATGCACCCTGCGAGGATGACCGAAGGTAGGCGACAAGGAAGCGTTGTTGAGGCTGGATACCAAGTGCTCTACTCTCCGAGATAAGTGCCAATGACTAGCGAGCAGACTGTCAAAATGATGCCTGTAAGAAACGCCCGAACGTTCCACAGCTCAAACACCCTTACACCCACACATATGCGCAAACCATCACCGCCAACCTCTCGTCCATCAGTCTTCTTCCATCATCTACATGTTCAGCTCTTCAGCCCTGTGTGATAACATTGCGGTTGGATGCTACCACATTTATGGACGCCAGTGTGCTATATCTCAGTCCTTGTCTCTGTCTGTCAGTCTGTCTGTCTTTGTCCCTGTCCTTTTCTCTGTCTGTCTGTCTCTGTCTGTCTGTCTGTCTTATTCTCTTCCTCCCTCTCTCCCTCCTTCCATCTCTCTCTCTCTCTCTCTCTCTCCTCTCTCTCTCTCTCTCTGTTGTGTGTGTGTGTGTGTGTGTGTGTGTGTGTGTTTTGTTGTGATGGTTCTCCCTCTTCTAGTTAACGTCTTCCCACTTTAAATGATTACACACCAAATGTGAAATGATGTGTGTGTGTGTGTGTGTGTGTGTGTGTGTGTGTGTGTGTGCGTGCGCGCGCGCGTGTGTGCGAGTGCGCGTGTGTATATTATGTATGTATGTATGTAGTAGTAGTAGTAGTAGTAGTGAGTAGCAGTAGTAGTAGTAGTAGTAGTATTTCACTTTTTACGTCTGTTCACAAGTGTAATATTGGACGGAGAGAGAGAGAGAGAGAGAGAGAGATGCATAAATGTTTGTGACTATGTAAGTATATACATAACGTGTTTATCTAAGTGCATATATATATATATATTATATATATATTATATATATATATATATATATATATATATATATATATATATATATATATATATGTGTGTGTGTGTGTGTGTGTGTGTGTGTGTGTGTCACACTGAGTGGTCTGGGCATTTTGAGCAAAAAGCTTTGGGTCAACTCCATCGGACCCATAGCCGATCAGAAACAGCTCTCCTCAGGCAGGTGGTTGATCGGTTGTACTTCCGCCGATCAACAAAATCGACTACAAAAAACAACCAATTTGTCAGGAATTTTGATATTTGAATTTTGACATTAAGAAAGAACTGAGTCATGTTTCTTCTGTTAAAAGACTTCCCAATAAAGATGGAAGTGAATCAAGAGCCATAAAAATCACTTTCTCTACATCAACACTACCAAAAGAAATATGTATTGGGTTCCAGTGTTTCTCTGTTGATCCTTTTGTTCCACCTGTCTATCGTTGTACTCAGTGCAACAGACTGGGGCACACAAAGTCTGCGTGTCGGGCTAAGCCGACTTGTGGAAGATGTGGTCACAATGACCATGTCTTGGAATCGTGTACCAGGGCCAAACATTGTATAAACTGTTCTGGAGATCATTCAGCCTCTTACCTTGGATGCTCGGAATATACACTACGTGTTTTGGCCGGTAAGCTAAAGTCTTCCAACTACATGCCATATTCTGAGGCTCTCAGACAAATCAGAGTTCAAACGAACAAAGGAGAGGTAAAGGTGCATGAATTAAAAGAAGACCCCAGGGTGCCGGGAAACGATAATTCAACCAAAGCTAATCACCACATCAGGTCTTATTCCTTGGTTCTAAGTCAAGGAATGATGAAGGCTAATCAACAAAACCCGCTGCCCACTTCTTTGGATTCTAGCCCCCCTTCAATCTGGGCCACACGTATTTTACCAACTCATTCTAACAGTTCAAATCAAACTAGTATTGCTGTCACAAATCAGACAAGTATAGGACAGACATAAAAAAAATTCGAAAACATCTGTGCCAACTTCTCTTAAAGAAAAGTCTGACTCTTCAAGTTCGTTCAAAAAACAATCTGTAAATTTTGATCTTGAAAAGATTTTAATGTACCTTGAAAATCTCTCAGTGAAATGTCTGACCATCCTAACAAAAATTTCTGATGTCATGACTTCGTCAATCATTGAATTGAAAACAATTCTGTCCAATGCCTGTCTGAACTCCAAATGAACGTACAAAGAGAAGTTCTGTCAAACGTTATCCGTTTTTGGTGTTCTCTGTTGCTGGTATTCTCAGTTATAGTCCTTTTCCTTACGAATAACATGATGTGTATGAGACCTGAACAAGTCAAACCTACTGGTATTTGCTCGTTTCTACAATTGAACTGTAGAAGTAAGTGCAATTTTGTATATTTGGAAAAAATTTTGCAGAAGCGTTCTTTTGACGTAGTCGTGCTTCAGTCATTGAATTGCCACAAAAATGACTTACCCAAGTTAAACGGATTCTTCTACCCACCTGTTATAGATGAGGTAAAAGCCAACGTTAAAATAAAAGTTGCTACATATGTAGCTTGCAATCTTATGTATCAACCGTGCAAAACACCGTGTTCTTCAATAGATAAACGTTTATATTCTTGCTGTATAGAAATTAAGGTTGATGGTAAATATTTCAACATTTTGAACTTATTATCCAGATGGAGTGTCTAAAGGTGAAGCTGACTGGATAATGGATTTAGACTGCTCTAGACAATGGGTTATTCTTGGCGATTTTAATTCCCACCACGCTTTGTGGTCCGAAAATCCCAATAATATTGTTAACAACAACGAATACCTTGCCAGTACAATAATCAACGCCAACTTAACCATTTTAAATGACGGCTCTATAACAAGAATTGCTGATCGATCAGATCAGCGTTGCTCATCGATAGATTTGTCTTTAGTTTCCCCAGACATAAACCCTTTGTGTACTTGGCAGGTTCATCAAATACCGTTAGGCAGTGATCATCTCCCTATTGAAATCCAACTTCTAGTGAGCCCTGAAAAAACAATCTACAATTCTGAATGCACTAAATATAATGAAGATAAGGCTAATTGGGCGCTTTTCAATCACATTTTGACAGCAGGTTCGTCTTGTCTAAATTTCAATCAAAATACAGTGTTAGAGGAAGGTTTGGAAAATTGTTATTTTGAATTAAGAAAACTTATACTTAAGGCTGCAGATTCTGCAATCCCCAAAGTCAAATTAAAGAATCATCCAAAGAAAGCATCAAACCCTTGGTGGAATATTGCGTGTGAAGCCGCCGTGGGTGCGAAAACTAAGGCCTTCAAAAGCTGGATGATAAGTCGTCATACGCAGCCTAAAAGTAGAGTGGAACAGTTACACGCTGAATACAAAAAAGCTAACACCAATAGTAACAAAGTTGTTGCTTTTGCAAAGCAGCAATATTACAAAAAACTTAGTCATCAACTGTTCCAAACACCCAAACGATAGCGCTTTACTTTTCATCTCCCAGATCCTGTTTTGATTGAAAAGATAAAATCTATAAAACAAACGAGGAGAAAGTTGAATTATTTGCTGACACTTTCGCAGCAATGAGTCAGACTGAACATCTGCCTAAAGAAGAGCAAGAACGAAGAAGAACTATTGAAAACGAAGGGAGAAACAGTGAACCACATGACAATGACAACACGTTATATATTAATAAAAATCTAACAATGGAGGAGCTTCTGTACTCACTTCGCCGTCTAAAATCTGGTAAAATTGCGACAGGATTTGATCCCATTTCATACAACATGATAAAGCATTTTCCACAATGCTTTTTGAAAAAATTATTAGAGTTCTTCCAATTATGCTGGAATTCTGGAAAGCTGCCAATGGCTTGGAAGAAAGCAACAGTTGTATCTATCCATAAACAAGGAAAATCAAAAAGAAAATCTTCTAATTTTCGACCCATTTCTTTGACTCCTCACATTGGAAAACTTTTTGAGAGGATAATGAAATTCAGATTAGAACATTTCCTTGAAAAGAATGGGATTTTGCCAATATTTCAAGCTGGTTTCAGAAAAGGGAGGGGTGTCACTGATCATGTTAGTTTTTTAGCTTCACACGTCAAAAAAGCCTTGGCTAAGCGACACTCCACTTTAGCCACGTTTTTTGATATTCATAGAGCGTACGATTCTGTTTGGCATTTTAAATTATTGTCCAAGGCTCATGAAATTGGGATTAAAGGTCGTTTCCACATGTTTTTACAATCATTTTTATCTGGAAGAACGCTACAAGTAAAACTAAATGGTGTGCTGTCAAGTACAAGATATGTTAACATGGGTGTCCCTCAAGGAAGTGTAATTTCTCCAATCCTCTTCTCATTGATGCTTTATGATCTTAACCAGATTGACACGAAAGGGACAACTTTAGCTGCTTATGCAGATGATATTGCAATGTGGAAAAATGTCAATTGTACTTTTACAAAAAAACAAAATCAAGCGTAATAAAATTGTTGAACAGTTTCAATTTGCGGTCAGTAAACTTGTTAATTATTTGAATTCAAACGGTTTTAACTTATCAACGGACAAATCGGTTTTTATTATATTTACAAGGAAAAATATCGATTTTGAAGGTAGGGACGCTGTAAAAGTACAAATAGGTGATTCTTTCATTTTCCCAAGTAAGCAAGTAAAATTTCTAGGCGTTATTTTTCACTATAAATTATTTTGGTGTAAACATATAAATCATCTCGTGGAAAAGGCAAGAAAGAAAATTGCGTTACTGCGAGTCTTAACTGGAATCCCTCTAATAAATTATGGATCTAATCTTATCCATGTCGCCTTAGGGACAGTTCGTTCGATTGTGAGTTATGGTCAAGAAGTATTTTTTACTGCACCAAAGACAGATTTACATAAGTTAACTAGTATTGATTCCTTAGCACTTAAAATTGCTTTGGGGCTTCCAAGATGGGCATCAATTGATATGACTTACAGAGAGGCAGGAGTTTTGCCTTTAAATGAACATAGGATGCTCTGTGCTTGTAGCTACTCAGCACGAGCAAGAACAGTCCCTAACTCAGTTACTTCTGAACTTGATGAAAGCACCTACGTTTCTAGAGAGATACGGAATAAAAAAAAAAGCATATACTTCATTGTCTGATTATGTATCTCCTCTTTTACATGCATGCAACTTTTCGCTTGACAACATTGTTAAAATGACCAAATACCCTTTCCCCCTTTGGTTGATGAAGCAAGCAGATTTTTTCTATTCCTATGGTAATATTACTAAAAATGAGAATCCACTTTTGCTTGCTTCTCTTGTTAAAGAATTGATTTACACTGAATATGAATCTTATCTGCATATTTTCACTGATGGTTCAGTTTCGTGTACTTCTGAGGTTGGTGCTGCTTTCGTGATACCTTCCCTTAACATTGAAAAAAGATTTCATATTACCAAAGGTTGTTCTATTTTCACTGCTGAGTTATTTGCTCTTATGAAAGCTATTAATTTCATTCTTGATGTGCATGTCTTACCAGAAAGAATACTGATTTTGTCAGATTCCAAGTCTGTTTTAACGGCTTTACACCTTCAAAATACATCAAGTCGTCCTGATCTCGTCAGGGAAATTTTATTTTCAATTCACCAGTTAATGATGCGAGGTTCCAAAATTACATTATTATGGGTACCCGGTCACTGCAATCTTCGAGGGAATGAACTGGCTGATACCTGTGCAAAAGAGGCTTCAATGTGCAAATCGAATACAGTTTTATGTGATATTCCTTATTCGGTTCTTGAAATAAACAATATTCTGACAAAAGCACTCTGGGACCAGAGAAGAACACAGTACCTTGAAGCTGCCATTCAGAAGAACAGATGGGATCTTTCTGTCCCCGGCAGTCATTGTATAAGTCCGCCAGGGTCTATTCCGAATCGAAATTTATTGCACAGAATACGGGTGGATGGTTGATTTGGCAGGTTTTTAAAACCATCTCCTTTGTGTGTCTGTGGTCAAAACCTTAATGTATCTCATTTGTTACTTGAATGTTCATTAACAAAAGCGTATTTTCAGTGTCTTCATGATAAAATTTTGTCTAAAAATCTACCTTTAACATTGCATAGTGTTTTTTGTCCCAACCCAGAAAATGGGTGGAGGCTAGCCAATATGGCTGTAAATCTGATCAAGTCTCATCCACTTGGCAGATTTTTCTAACGGATTTTTTTTTTTTTAATGTTTGTTTCTTTTTTGGTTTAGTGGTCTGATGTACACGTAGAGCGAAGAATTTGTTACATGACATAGCTGTCCGACTCTCACGTGTACTAGGTCGCATTATTCCATTTACGAAACTTTTGCACAGGTTGTGCGCGCGCTAAAGGAGAGACAGAGAGAGAGAGATGGGGGGGGGGGGGAGGGGAGGAGAACTTCGTTTTGTTTATATTGTGAGTGCATGTTGTGCGTACGTCTATACGTTTTTTGTGTGGATATGTTTTGAGTGTGTGTAGGGGAGGTGGCGGTTTGTGTGTGTGTGTGTGTGTGTGTGTGTGTGTGTGTGTGTGTGTGTGTGTGTGTGTGTGTGTTGTGTGCGCGCGCGCGTGTGTGTGCGCGCGTGCGAGAGAGACAGTTTTGGTTTTTATTTGTTTGTCTGTGAGTGAATATATGTGCGTGCTCGCATACACGTGAGTACGGGGAAGGGGAGAGCGTGGTTTTTGTGTGTGTGTGTGTGTGAGTGTGTGTCTGTGTGTGTGTGTGAGAGAGAGAGAGAGAGAGAGAGAGAGAGAGTGATGGTGTGTGTGTGTGTGTGTGTGTGTGTGTGTGGTGTGTGTGTGATTGGATGGTGTGTGTTTTTGTGTGCATGTGTTGGGGGGGGGGGGGGGTCTTTCCTTTTTAAAAATTTTTTTTATGGTGTTTTGAGAGAGAGAGAGAGAGAGAGAGAGAGAGAGAGAGAGAGAGAGAAGAGAGAGAGAGAGATTTTTTTTATTTTCAGTACAGTTAAGATGTAATTTGCTTTATTGTTACAATTTCTGATTTTTATTATGTTACTTACAAATGTTAAATGTTTCCCTGTTAATTTTCCTTTATGATTGTTATGTCATTCAGATGTTTATTTGTATTATTTTCGTTATCTCATTAATTTATTAAGGCTTTTCTTTTTAAAATGTCAGTACAACACTATGTTAATCTGACAGTAAATGGTTTCAGTCAGTCAGTCAGTGTGTGTGTGTGTGTGTGTGTGTGTGTGTGTGTGTGTGTGGTGTGTGTGTGTGTGTGTGTGTGTGTGTGTTCCTCTATCCCTACAACATACCTGCAAATAATCTTAAAGTAAATGGTTAAGTGGACTAAAAATTTAAAATTTAAAAATAAATTTAAAAAATTTAAAAAAAAACGTTGAAGGCAAACTTTAAATCTGAAAAGGCATCACACAAGACATGCCTGATAATGGTGGTAAATGAGTTTGAAGAGATAACCAGTCAAACGGCAGATGCTTGCTGCTTATTTTTTGTTTTCCACAATACATTTTGCGTCGTTTGTATATTTAATTTTAATGCATCAAAGTTTTAATCAATATAATATGTGTGTGTGTTTGTGTGTGTGTTCGTGTGTGTGTAGTAGTAGTAGTGGTAGTAGTAGTAGTAGTAGTAGTAGTACTTCAGTTTTACGTCTTTTCACATATGTGATATTAGAGAGAGAGAGAGAGAGAGAGAGAGAGAGAGAGAGAGAGAGAGAGAGAGAGAGAGAGATGCATAAATGTCTGTGACTATGTAAGTGTATGCCTATGTAAGTGTATGCATAATGTGGTTATCTAAGTGCATATATATGCAAATTAAAGAGAAAACAACATTGAAGGCAAGCTTTAAATCTGAAAAGTCATCACACAAAGACATGCCTGATAATGGTGGTAAATGAGGTTGAAGAGGTAAACAGTCAAACAGCAGATGCTTGCTGGTTATTCTCCGTTCTCCACAAATACATTTTGCTTCGTTTGTGTATTTAGTTTTTAAGGCATCAAGTTTTAGTTTATAAAATATTGAAATGAGATTTCTGTCCTGGTACATATTTTTCACTTGTAAATGAGGAATGCTGTTTACATGATTATAATTAATTAAATGAGATGTTTTAATCAGCCACGCCAAGCAACGTATTTTTGTAATGTTTTCTGAATCGGGACCAGACGGTTTGCTTTAATATTTGATTGACTTCAGGTAAACAAAATGTGGCGCACTTTTCATTTCTGGCTCCTCTCTTTGCACATATATCAGCTAGCTCATTACCCCCAAATACCACAATGCGATGGAATCCAACAGAAGGTGACATCAGTTCCTTTACATATCAAGACATGGATAAGACGACATATTTCATTTACAAGCAAGTTGTTCGAAACAGTATTTG
>CM065717.1:92416719-92426719 GCA_033310375.1 Conus canariensis
TGTGTGTGTGTGTGTGTGTGTTGTGCGCGCGCGCGCGCGCGTGTGTGTGTGCATGTCTAGGCGTGCATGCTTGCAAGAGCTTGTGTATGTTTGTGTGCATCTCTCTCTCTCTCTCTCTCTCTCTCTCTCTCTCTCTCTCTCTCTCTCTCTCTCTTCTCTTCTCTCTCTCTCTCTCTTACCAGCATTTTAAGTAAAATCTACACTTACATACTAAAAGCAAGATTAACTGAATAGGCTCAAACTGAAGAAAAAATAGTGGAAAAACAAGCAGGTTTTAGAACCAGTTACAGCACCATAGACCATACATTTACACTATATTCTTTGATTCAGAAATATCTACTCTGCAAATCGAAGCTCTACATTGCATTTGTAGATTTCAAGAAGGCCTTTGACTCGGTAAATCGGAATGCTCTGTGGAATGTACTCCGTAAAAGTGGTGTTAATAGTAAATTGTACATGGCTATTAGAGGGGTCAACAACTCAGTGCTGGCATGTGTGCGTGTGAAGAGTGAGTATTCAGATTATTTTGATTGTCCAAATGGAGTACAACAAGGATGCTTGTTGAGTTCACAGTTGTTTTCTTTTTTCATAAACGAACTGGCGGTGGAATTGTCCCGCAAAGGAAGACATGATATCCAGATGATACCTGGAGCGGTTGAATTAGTTTTACTACTGTATGCTGATGATGTTGTTCTTCTGTCCGGAACAGTTGTAGGTTTGCAAAACCAACTAAATGTATTGAAAGAAGAAGCAGACCGCTTAGGTTTATCAGTTGACTTGGACAAGACGAATATAGTGGTCTTTAGAATGGGTGGCCACATATCAGTGTATGAAAAATGGTCTTATGGAAATGCAGATGTTCAAGTAGTTAATTCATATAAATATCTTGGAATGATATTTTCAACAAAATTAACTTTCCGTTACGCATGGGAAGAATCTCTGAGAAAAGGGAAGAAGGTACTATTGAAATTCTGGAATCCCTGAGAAAACTGAATTGTACAGACTGTCGTATATTTTGGAAAATGTTTGATAAACAGATAAAACCTCTTCTTACTTATGCAGCTGAAATTTGGGGCTTACATGAAAATTCGCAGATGGAAAAAATACATACGTATGCTATGAAGCGTTTCCTTCAAGTACCTGTTCATTCATCCAACACCGTTTTATATGGAGAAATGGGCAGATACCCTTTGTATATAAGTACATTTGTGAAATGTATTAAGCACTGGTTGAAGATCTTGAAGCTACCCCAGTTCCGTTTGAGCAGGCAAGCCTATGATATGATGCTTCTAGAAATGGAAAAAGGTAAAGAAAACTGGGCTTGTAAAGTACAGAAAGTCCTTTCAGAACAGGGTTTTGGATATGTGTGATGACCCAGGAAGTAGGAAATGAGCAACAGTTCAGTGCGGAATTTAAAGACAGGCTTATTTGTTCTTTTAAACAGAATTGGCACTCAGATATGGAAAGTAAAGAAAAATATCGCTGGTTTTTCTCATTAAGAATGTGTTTCATTCTGAAAAGTTTATCAATGTCATAACAGATAAATGGCACAGAATAAATTACGCAAGATTTAGGTTGAGAACTTTAGGTTTTAATGCGAACAAAAGATGGTTTGAATGTGAAACATCCACAGAATCTCCTTGTCCTGCATGTAGACATGTTATTGATGACGAAGAACACTTTCTGTTCCACTGTACTGCTTATAATGAAGTGCGGACAAATTGTTCATTTTTCCAGTTAGATATAGCGAAAAGACAAAATGTCGCTGGCGTGTTATCATCGGATGATGAACTTGTAATAAAATCAATTGCAAAATTCATCGCGGAAGCATTGAAAATTAGACAGATGAAGGATAGTGAAACTGAAGATAATACATTACAAGAGATATCTGAATGAATATTATCATTCATCGCATGTTGAAGAGATCAGTAAAATACAATGTCATCATTTGATTGAGTGGATGGTCGAGTCAGTCGTAAGGGTTTTTTTTTGTTTTTTGTTTTTTTAATTACTGCATTATTCCTGTGCGTGAGGTGAGGACATAACGAAATGTTACGAATTTATTTGGTTTTGTTAACTATGGATTTGATACACACTAGGAATGAAAGTGTACTATTTGTTTGCAGGAAAGGAAGAGGTAAATGTTTTTGTTCTGCTACCTCTCCCCCCTTGTCAAAAGACCTCTTTGGTAATGACAATAAAATATCAAAGTGTCAAAGTCTCTCTCTCTCTCTCTCTCTCTCTCTCTCTCTCTCTCTCTCTCTCTCTCTGCTCTGTGTGTGTGTGTGTGTGTGTGTGTGTGTGTGTGTGTGTGTGTGTGTGGTGTGTGTGTGTGTTGTGTGCATGCTTGCATGAGTCTGCGAGAGCATATTTATGAGCAGCTGCGTGCATGCGTGTTTTTTTGTTAGTGGACATATGCGTGTACGCACGCGATCGCTCACGTTTGCATAGGTGTGTGTGTGTGTGTGTGTGTGTGTGTGTGTGTGTGTGTGTGTGTGTGTGTGTGTGTGTGTGTGTGTCTGTGTTTGTGTCTGTGTGTGCGTATGTCTATGTGTTTGTGTTTGTGTGTGTTCATACGAGCATGCGCAAGTACTTGCATGTGTGTATATAACGCTGTCATTGAGTTTGGAAGTTTCTGGGTGCATATGCGTATGTTTATGTGTACTTGTGAGAGTGTATATGCATATATAAGCCTACGCAGACGCATGTTCGAATGCACCCCGCGAGGAGTAATGAAGGACAGTGGCAGCGCAGAGTTGTCGAGGCTGGATACCGAGTGTCCTTATCTCCGAGACACTTGAGTCTAGATAAGTGCCAAATACTGGCGGACAGTGTGTCAAAATGATGCCTGTAAGAAACGCCTGAACGTTCCACAGCTCGAACACCCTTACACCCACACCTTCACCCCTATAAAAGCCATCTTTTTCTATCCCTCAACATGCTTAGCTCTTCTGCCCTGTGTGATCTGTGCAGCGCATGCGTGTCCTTAGTGATAACCTTGCAGTTGGATGCTACCACATTTATGGATGCCAGTATGCTCTGTTTCTGTCTCTGTCTGACTGTCTGTCTGTCTTTCTGACTGTCTGCTTGTCTGTCTGACTGTCTATTTGTCTGTCTCGCTCTCTGTTTGTCTGTCTGTCTGTCTTCTGTCCCTTTCTCTTTCTCTCTGTCATTCTCTCCGTCTCTGTCTCTTTGTGTCTCTCTCTCTCTCTCTCTCTCTCTCTCTCTCTCTCTCTCTCTCTCTCTCCTCTCTCTCTCTCTCTCTCTCTCTCTCTCTGTCACAACGAATATATCGAGGAGTTGGATAAACCGATCGACACGGACGAAATAAGGCATGTTGTCCAGTCTCTCAAGCAGAACAAGGCTCCAGGACCAGATAGTATTTTGCCAGAAATGTTGATATATTCCTTGGATCAAACTTTGCCCTTTTTTTTGCACTTATTTAATCATATATTCGACACACAACAATATCCAAGTGCGTGGAATGATGCAATCGTTGTGCCCTTATTCAAAGCTGGAGATACCGATAATCCCAGCAATTATCGAGGTATCTCGTTATTATGTATACTTGGAAAAATGTTTGCAAAAATATTAAATAATCGTCTTGTTAATTGGGCCGAAAGGAATGGAAAGATTGCTGAAGAACAAAGTGGCTTCAGAACAGGTTACTCTACTTCAGATAACATTTTTGTCTTGTATGCTATTGTGCAACGATATCTTTTGAAAAATTCAGGTAAACTGTATGTTTGTTTTGTCGATTTTAAAAAAGCTTTTGATACTGTAAATAGAAATATCCTGTGGAATGTACTTCGAAATATGGGCGTTGGATGCAAAATGTTAAGGATGCTGAAAACAATGTATCGTTGTGTGAGATCGTGTGTAAGATGTCCCAGTAGCATGACAGACTTTTTTGAATGCAATGCGGGGGTGAGACAAGGTTGTGTCCTGTCCCCTACATTATTCTCATTTTTCATAAACGAACTGGCGTTAGAGATTGCGCAGAATGGTCAGCACGGTGTTCAGCTAACACCCGACGTGACTCAGATTCTAATTCTCCTTTTTGCTGATGATGTGGCTCTCGCCTCCTACTGCCCTGTCGGTCTACAAAAACAAATTGACATCCTCAAAGGTTTTGCTGATAACTTCTCCCTTAAACTAAATTTAGACAAGACTAAGATAATTGTATTTAGAAAAGGGGGATTTCTGGGGGTTAATGAAAAGTGGAAATATGGAAATGTAGATATTAAAGTGGTAAACAGTTATAAGTATTTGGGTCTACATTTTACAACCAAATTATCCTTGACATGCGCTGTCGAAGAACTTGCAAAGAAGGGTAAGATCAGAACTAGCCAATTACTCAGGTGCCTTTGGAAACTAGGGGATGTTCCCAGGGAAGTTTTTTTTTTCAAAATGTTTGACACCCAAGTTACTCCTATTTTACTTTATGGGGCAGAGATATGGGGTTATCAACAACTCGATGTTATTGAAAAAACCCACCTATTTGCATGTAAAAGGTATTTAAATGTTGGAATGCAGTCACCGAATAGTATGGTCTTGGGGGAACTCGGTCGTTATCCCTTGTATGTGCTGGCAGCAGAAAGATGCATCCGCTACTGGCTTAGAGTGTGCAACATGCCAGCCACAAGGTTGCCAAGAAAAGCCTATATTATGTTAAACTATTTACAAGAGTTGGGCAAAAGAACGTGGGCATTTCAAGTTAAACAATTGCTTTGTGTAAACGGATTCGGTGATGTTTGGCAACAACATAATGTTGGTGACGTAAGAAGTTTTCTGTCTTTATTTAAACAAAGACTGACTGACCAATATGGACAAATATGGCATGACAAAATTGAAACCAAAGATCGTTTTGAATTTTACAGCTGCTTCAAGCATACGTTGAAAACCGAAAAATACTTAGACTGTAGTATCCCAAAATGCTACAAAGAAATATATGCGAAGTTTAGATTCGGAATTTCCCCCATCTTTTTTCACAAACTGCGATACAGAAAAGATGTTGCACCACGACACTTGCTCTGTCCTCTTTGTAAGCAGCATGTTGAAGATGAATCTCATGTGTTGTTTGATTGTGAGGCTTATAACCTTTTCAGAAAAGATGCCAGTGTTATCCATAGAGCAAACGGCAACATTGGCTTTGTGATGTCTTGTGACGATGAAGTGTCCGTAAGTCAGCTGTCTCGGTTTTTGTGTAAAGCATTTCAAAAACGATCGGAAATTCGAAATGCAGAGCTAACAGAATGAATGATATCTGATATGGAAAGAAAATACATACTGGAATATATTGCTACAGTAGAACTATAAAAATGAAAAATGAAGAGGAGTGGGACGGAGAGAGAGAGGGAGAGAGAGAGAGAGAGAGAGAGAGAGAGAGAGAGAGAGAGAGAGAGAGAGAGAGAGAGAGAGAGAGAGAGAGAGAGAATCAATATCACCTAACGTAGGACCTGTTACAAAGTTGAATAGATTTTTGTGTTTGATCCCCTTGAAATGAACATTTTGTTTGTTTACTCAATAAAATTGTCATTGTCATTGTCATTGTCATTGTCTTTCTCTTTGTCTGTCTGTCTCTGTCTCTCTTTCTCTGTCTTTGTCTGTCTCTGTCTCTCTCTGTCTGCCTGTCTCTCTGTCGGTCTGTCTGTCTGTCTGTCTGCCTGTCTCTCTCTCTCTCTCTCTCTCTCTCTCTCTCTCTCTCTCTCTCTCTCTCTCTCTCTCTCTGTCGTTGTACTAGCTATGAATTTCATTTGCTTAATTGATTGTTTTTGTTTATGAAGAAAGGAGTGATTCATGTATTGTATGTGATATCTCAAAATTTTTAGATCAAACATACATAGAAAGTATGAGAATAGATCAGAAACAAAGGCTTAAGAAAAGAAGATGAAGCAAACGGTGGGTAAGATCAATGAAATACAGTGGCACTACATGTGTGGAAAGGTGAAAGTAGAGGACTGCAACGGAAGGAGTCAGTGCATAATAGATTACAGTATATCTAATAAAGCATCGGGCATTTTACGAATTAGCATTTTTCCCATGCATTAAGTCATAGAACAGAAGAGATGTAAAGAAAAGAAAACCCCTAACATATACGTGCATTATCAACAATTAAACTGCATGTACTGCTCTAGACTACATACACGGATTTCTGCCAGTCTAGAACAAAGTCATGAGTACAACAACAAAAACAACACAAAATGATAGTAATAACGAAAATAATAATAATAATAGTAACAGTAGCAACAAAAACAACAACAACAATGATAATAATAATGATATAATAATAATAATAATATAATGATGATGATTATGATGATGATAATGACAATAATAGTAGTAGCAGTAATAGTAGTAGTAGAAATAGTAATGATAATAATTATAATTATAGTAGTAATAATAATAACAATAATAATAAATAATAATAATAATAATGATAATAACAATAACACTGATGATGATGATGATGATCATCATCATCATCATCATCATCATCTCAATAATGATAACAATAATAGATAGATAGATAGATAGATAGATAGATAGATAGATAGATAGATAGATTAGATACCACCACATCCCGCATGTGATTTCTACATTCAGCACAACCGTGAAAGGTGTGGTGGGTGCACACTTAAACTTTAAATGGTCGGCAGAGGCAGCCTTGAAATTGTGATTCCCGTTCAATTAACTCCTAAATTTCCCCCCAGCTGAAACGAGGAAAACCTACGAGGGGAGAGAACCACAAGGGAAATTTCAAGTTAGTCGCAAACTGTCCTGCAGGAACTGAGAATGAAGGCATAAATAAGGGTGTAAACTGGAGAGAAGAGACTTTCGGCACTTCGCCAAGAGCATCAATTTGCCAACGACGGTCGACAACCTCTGGTGCTGCTTCACTGGATTAACACACAGAGAGAGAGAGAGAGAGAGAGAGAGAGAGAGAGAGAGAGAGAGAGAGAGAGAGAGAGAGAGAGGCGTAAAAGAAGGTTCTATTCGTATCATACATTGTCAGAGAACTGTTTAATGTTTAAACAAATGCAACCCATTTTCACTCCACCAGTGCATATGCTAGTTTATGACTGTCAACCTATCTATCTATCTATCTATCTATCTATCTATCTATCTATCTATCTATCTAAATGTCTGTGTGTCTAACTATCTATCTATTTATCAGTGTGTCAGTCTGTCTGTCTGCCTATATGTACATTTGTCCGTCTGTGTGTCTATACATCTCTTTGACTATCTTTATATATGATCTTTGTAAAGTGTGTTTCATGCAGACATTTAAGTGTGTACCAGCTGTCAGTCTGCCTGTCTCTCTATTTGTCTGTCTATCATCTAATCTATCTATCTATCTATCTATCTATCTATCTATCTATCTATCTATCTATCTATCTATCTATCTAATCTCTGTAAAGTGTTTCATGAAGACAATTAAGTGTGTACCCGCTGTCTGTCTGTTTGTCAGTCTACTTGTCTGTCTATCTATCTATCTATCTATCTATCTATCTATCTATCTATCTATCTAAACTATCTATCTATATGTCTGTCTGTACGTCTGTCTATCTATCTATGTATCTATCTATGTATCTATCTAATCTTTGTAAAGTGTATGTTATAAATAAATACAAATTGTACGCCCGTGCTAGTTTGCTCCGATCATTTCAGAAGAGATAGAGGAAATTAGCCTGAGAGCACAGTCCAGAATAACAATCAAGTGAATACAATCAGGTTTCACGAACAAATATTTTCAAATCGTGCACATCCATCTTTCACCCTTCCTCTTCGCTGAAACCACGTGTCCTTTCACCACCCCCTGTTTTTGCATCAAAAGAAAACGAGATTCCCCCCCCCCCCCCCCCCCCCCCCATGCCTTCGGGGTCCACCGAGAAACTCCTAAAAGCCGAAGAAGACCCATACACAGAGCAAACAAGCCAAGCGAAAGGAAATGTGTCTGTCTCTACTTCGAGGAGGGGGGTAGGTGGGGGTATCTAAAAACTGTAGGCAGCTGACAGGATGAACGTATATATACTGTTCAAAAAAAGTTAAGGACCAACATTTCACTGACTTATAAAAAAGAAAATTGGGAATTGATCATTCTCCAAGTGTAACATGAATTTATTGAATATGTGAAAAGTGTGTAACGACAATGACAAGTCCGAGGAATCAACAAACTGGAATCGAGCGCAGTACAAACACCCCCACCCCCAAATTTGAAAGTCACAGGAGGAGTGTTTGTTCAATGTCATGGTTAATAACTTGTGCGTCCCCCGTTATTGGCAAGGCATTCAATGCAGCGCTGTCGCATGGAGTTCACCAGTGTGCGCAGAAAGGCCTGGGGGACAGCAGCCCACTCCTGCTGGAGTGACTGAAACAGCTGACCCAGGTTAACAGGAGGAGGACGACGCTGCTGCAGTCTCCGGCCCAGCTCATCCCAAAGATGCTCGATGGGGTTCAAGTCTGGGCTGTTTGCTGGCCACTGCATTCTGTTGACACCAGCAGCTTGGAGAAACGTGTTTACTGCTCTGGTGCGATGGGGCCGTGCATTGTCGTCTTGAAAGACTGCCTGAGGTCCAAGCTGTTGAAGGGCTGGCAGCACCAGGGGTTGCAAAATCTCTGTTTGGTAGCGAACACCATTCACGTTCCCTGCCACATTGTAGAGAACCGTTCTGTAGCGTGTGCTTATGCCGCCCCAAATCATAACGGACCCCCCACCATAGCGATTCCTTTCCAGGACAGCTTCTCCTGCAAAACGCTCCCCACGGCGTCTCCAGACCCTGTTCCGTCTATCGGTGGGATCCAGGCAGAACCGCGACTCGTCTGTAAACATCACGTTAGCCCACTGTTCATGTGTCAATCTCACGTGCTGCGTGCACCATACTCGGCGTACTGCTCTGTGGGCATCAGTCAAACGAGGTCTTATAGCTGATCGTTGAGCACGGAGGTTAGCGGCGAGAAGGCGTTTCGTATGGTCTGATCACTGACAACAGTGTTGGTGGCGTCTCTAAGGCGACGTCTGATGTTGTTTGCACTTGCTGTTCTTTCTTGTGTGGCCTGCCTTTCAATGTATCGGTCCTCTCGTGGTGTTGTTATTCCTGTGTCTTGAAAGCGTTGTCTGAGTCTGATAACAACAGAGTGTGATACCCCAGGTCTCCATGCCACTTCCCGGACTGCAACTCCTTCTTGGAGCCATCCTATTGCTCTTCCTCGATCCAGCTCGTTCAGTCTTCGACGTGGAGGCATGCTGTTGCATTGCATTTTTCGCCAGTACAGTGGCTTTTAAAGACATTTGGTTGATCATACTGTATGACCTACAGCCTGATTTAGCTCGTGCTTCACATGATTTTGATTCAGCACATGATCCTCGGATCCCAAACATAAGAAATTCACCCCTATTTGGTCCAAAATGACAAGTCGCGACACGTGTTTCTCAAGGCGCGTGAGAAATGTGTGCCACAAAATTGCAGTTGCCGCATTCACTATCAATTTGTGCGTGTGGTTCAATTTGTTTGGACCACAAAGGCGGTACAAGTGAATTTTTGTGAATTTTTAAAAGTTTTTGTGCATTCTCAATGTTGGTCCTTAGCTTTTTTGAACAGTATATATGATATAATATTTTTTTAAAACCCACTATTCTCCTCCGTACTGTAGCATTATCCTGCTTTAATACAATCTCTCTCTCTCTCTCTCTCTCTCTCTCTCTCTCTCTCTCTCTCTCTCTCTCCACACACACACACACACACACACACACACACACACACACACACACACACACACCCTTCCCCGATGTCTGTGCTTTCGTTCCACATTTTCTGTCACGGGGAAAAAAGATATGAAAAAGATCTGTTCTTTCTTGTCAACTTTGCCATGTCAGACTAATCAGAGAGAGAGAGAGAGAGAGAGAGAGAGAGAGAGAGAGAGAGAGAAGAGAGAGAGAGAGAGAGAGAGGATCTTAAGCAAAATGTAAAGATTTACACACACCCTGGCTCAGTCACAA
>CM065717.1:92434219-92447617 GCA_033310375.1 Conus canariensis
AGATGTGTGGTTGACAAGGCGTGGTTTAATGGCCTGGTCTGGAGGCCGAACGAGAAAAGTTGATGTTTCTTGATTCCAACGTCTAGCCAAAGGAAGAGACACAAGTAATGTCTGTCTGATAACATGTTCTCTATGTGTTTTTTTGTGAGTTTTTGTATGTGTGTGCGTGCGTGCGTGCGGTTGAGAGAGAGAGAGAGAGAGAGTGTGTGTGTGGTGTGTGTGTGTGTGTGTGTGTGTGTGTGTGTGTGTGTGTGTGTGTGTGTGTGTTGTGTTGTCTGTCTGTCTATCAGTAGAACATGAGAACTGATTATTCACGTACAACAAATATTTCGCAACAAGCTGAACGAGAAGTATTATAGAACCGAAGTTTAATTTGTTAAAGAAAATGTTTGAAGATTTTGTTTTCAGATTCTCCCTTATAAGACGCTGTTATCTACCGTCGGCTGCACGATGATTTGTACATTGTACTATAACTGTTTTTGATTATTTCCATCTTCAATATTCATATTGTGAATCTTTATACAGAACAATTATAATGGACATTATACAGAAACTTAAGTAAAAAGGGTACGTGTTCTCAAAGCCAAACGGCCGGAGGAGCAGTAGTTTGTAGAGGTTCACCATGTGTAAGAAATGACGTAATATAAGGCGGAGCCCATCTAACTTATTCCGCCGCCTTTAACCATTCCTGAACTCTATCAGGTAACCGTTGACTGCTGGGTGTTTTGAGAGGGTTTTCAAGTTGATATTAGACCTCACGAATTGTTCGAATTCACGACTGTCAGTTTGGCGGGGAACCTAAATATTTGATTTCGAGCCAGTCTTACAGATCCTTTGTAAACCCTATAATCTATTTGCAAGCAACCCTCTCCCAAGTTGATAATATCTTTCCCTCTGTCTGTCTGTCCGCCTCTGTCTCTGTCTGTCTGTCTGTCTGTCTGTCTGTCTGTCTGTCTGTCTGTCTGTCTGTCTCCTCTCTCTCTCTCTCTCTCTCTCTCTCTCTCTCTCTCTCTCTCTCTGTCTTCCTCTTCCCCTCTCTCTGCTCGTGTGTTAGCGTGTATTATCTGAAATAATGATAGTTCGCCTTGTTGCCACTAATTACGTTCAATTCATTATGTCAACAGAGCTGTAAAGTTGGCAGATGAAAACACATGATGACTAAACACACACACACACACACACACACACACACACACACACACACACACACACACACACACAAGGAAGTAAGCAAGCAAACAAACAAGCGCGCACGGGCGTACATCGCCCCTAGCGAAAATTGGACCCGCTGACCATATCCAGTTCGCTGGCGACAGCCATTCCCAACCCTCTCCCTCTCACCCCTGCTGAGGTGAGGTTTGCCCCTTCTCAAGGCCACAAAAAGAATTGTCTGGAAGGGAACAGGCGAAGGGGGAAGGGGGCGGGGGGGGGGGGGGGGGAGTAGGCGGATACGGAAGGCCGGGTTTAGTAGTCCAGGGAGGTCGTCTCGGACGAGGCCATCAGAAGCTTTAACAGTTGGTGCCAAACGATCGGGGGACCGGGGATCGACTCGACCCTGAGGTCCCTTGGGTCCTGTTTGGCCGTTCAGCCACAGTCGTCCATCAGTGGGCCTGACAGAGGACCTGTCACTCGTTCTTCTTGCTCTTCATCTGTCTTCTTCCTGCTCCCGTTCTTCTTCTTTTCGTTTCTTGTTTCAAGTTTCTTTCTCTCCGTGTTCTTTCGCATTTTCATGCTTTGTGCATCCCCAATGCGACTCCTATTCTTTTCCCTTCATTAACTACTCTGTCTTCTGTTTCGTTGGGTGTACCGTGTTCAGCAAATGCGACCTCTTAGTTTCTTCGGTTTTTATTTGACATCTCTCCGTTCTTTCGCACTTCCATACCTTTTCCATCTCTGATACGACTTTTTTTCCGTCCGTAACTGTTCTTTCTGTATCATCGGCTCAGTCATGTTGAGTGAAGGCGACTTCTTCATTTGTATCGGTGTGTATGTTCTTTCTCTCAGCGTTCTGTCGTCCATTCATACATGTTCCTTCTCTGATGCGACACGTAGTCGTTTTCCTTCAGTAACTTTTCTTTTTTCTGTTTGATTGATTGGCTCTGTCTTGTTCAACGAAGGGCGACCCTGGTGGACGGTAGGCAAAAAGCATAAGGCACCTCCTTTACCCTGTTCCTCCTTCCACTCTCCCAAGCTCCTCCTCCCCTCTCTGACCATCAAAGAGGACAGGCCTGATCGGCTGTTTAGGAGTAACACACATCATCACTGACCGATCAATACAGAGGCGTTGAAGGAAGGGATTCTGCTTCATGTTTTATGTGTGTCACATATATAGGTAATTGTGGATATCATAAAACATCTGTCTGTCTGTTTGTCTGTCTGTCTGTCTGTCTGTCTGTCTGTCTGTCTCTCTCTCTCTCTCTCTCTCTCTCTCTCTCTCTCTCTCTCTCTCTCTCTCTCTTCACTGAATTCTCTTTTCATGTTTAGTGATGTGTAAGGCGCCTGGACCTTTACTTGAAAACAATTCTTGAGTCTTTGAGTCATGAGTCCCTCTCTCTTCATTTTTCAAGCCCAGACAACCTGTATTGATTTAGAGTAGGAGTGTGACAATGCTGTTAACTCTCTTCCAACATTATGTGGTTTGCCTACTCCAGTGTTCTGTTAAGAAACGGTTCTTTTTGATGTGGATATCATGTGTGGCACACTCCACCCTTCATCCTCCCTCAAACGAGCCGAACAATGGCGCATGTTTTTTTCTGTCCAGTCTTGTAGTGAAGGTAGCAACACTAAAGGACAAGATACACATGAAGGTGGGAGTGGGATCCATACCAGTAATGTCTCCAACTGCCAAACCAACCAGTTGGGAGCAATCCTGCACAGCCCTTGGAAACCTGCGTTTTGTTCACATCGGCTGCAGACACTCACAGGGCATTCCATTAAGACATCAAGGAACAAAACTGCTTCCTAGCAGATGCCACTGTATAATGCCCACTGGAGGCACACGACAGAAACTCCACAGGAGCGTTCCCATGGTTGTGTCAGCCTACATTTCATGACCACACAGCTCACCGGCGTAAAACGCCACCGACAGGCAACTGTTGTGTGCATCGTGCAATCTCACTCCTTAAAGATCTTTCGCCATGAAGTCTTAGGTGCCCTCTGAAGATGATGCCTAGTTACAGCCTTTTCTGCCGTCAACAGAACGTTCTCTGTGGTAAGTGTGTCTTTTCCTTATCAACACTGGGCCTTTTCCTACAGTCGGCTAAAAGCGGGTAAGGAAGAATATACACCAAACACCCAAAGATCTGACTGATACCAAGAGAAGCATTGTCTCCAACTGCCGCACCAACCAGCTGGGAGCAATCCTGCATCACACTTGGAAGCCTGCGCTGTGTTTACATAGAGTGAAAGCACGCACGTGTCCTTCCATTAACACGTTAAGAGACATAATTACTGCTTTCAGGCATTTTCAAACTGTAGGCGGTTGACAGGGAAACAAAAGTGTGGAATAGGGATTTCATTACAACTCAATCTCTTCCAAACTGTATAATCACCTCAGTTACAATCAAATCTCTCCACTCTCTCTCTCTCTGTTCTCTGTCTCTGTCTCTGTCTCTGTCTCTCTCTCTCTCTCTCTCTCTCTCCTCTCTCCTCTCTCTCTCTCTCTCTTCTCTCTCTCTCTCTCTGACGCCTGTGTTTTCATTCCGCATTTTCGGCATCCGACAACGTCAACAATTTGAAGAATTTTTCTATTTATCCTTGTCAACTTTGCCACGTCGAATTAATCGAGAGAGAGAGAGAGAGAGAGAGAGAGAGAGAGAGAGAGAGAGAGAGAGAGAGAGAGAGAGAGAGAGAGAGAGAGTACACCATGATGACTCTCTGATACCTTGACAAAATCCATTGGGAAATAACGCGCATTCACCTTTTCTTTTCTAATCCAGTAAAACTGCACCTAAACCTTAAGACCACCATGGAGACATTGATGAATCGCTTGCTGCAGTGATGAACATCTCTTCTCTCATTCTAGCATCCGGTGTATTCGCCCATTTCGGCTCCTCGAACACAATCTCTAACTTGAAATTCCCCTTGCGGTTTTCTCACCTTGTAGACTTTCCCCGTTCATTTCTACGGAGAGTTAGCTCTTCATCGTACGGGAATCCCATTGTCAAGACTGACTCTGTAGACTTTCCCCGTTCATTTCTACGGAGCGTTAGCTCTTCATCGTACGGGAATCACCATTGTCAAGACTGACTCTGTAACTTTCCCAGTTTCATTTTCTACGAGATAGCTCTTCATCTATGCGGAATACCATGTCAAGACTGACTCTGCGAACTGGGTCAGTTTCGGTATGTTTTAACATCTTGATAGCTGTACTGATGCAGTCTTTATGCGGAAAAAGAAAGTTGATGTTTCGCTGGTTCTTTTTAAACGTAATTGGTTTGTAATATTCGTAGATGAAGTGTATCTGTTATAGATAAACTGTGGAAAGAGAAGACCAGCATTACAACATTAATAGATGAAATTCTAACAACAGAAGAGAAGAGAAGAGAGAGAGAGAGCACACAACACCACACACACACACACAACACACACACAACAAGCACACAACAACACACACACACACACACACACACACACACACACACCCACACAGCGCGCGCGCGCGCGCGCGCGCGCACTGATTCATTGGATGACGTTTTCTTTTTACTTTTTTTTTTCTTCACTATTTGCTTTCTCAGTTATTCTTTTTTAATTATTTTTTGCATGACTTCATCTTCGTAATTCAAGTTAATACCATTATCTATATTTGATATATGCTTCTCTCCTGCTTATTCTACCCGTCTAACGTTTCTCCCTTTATTTAGATTTTCTGTGATTCCTCGCTCTCATCAGGAGCTGTGTCTCAGGGACCAAGAGCACGAGGGACGGCAATGAAAGAGGCGAGACGGTGAGGAAAACGTGGATTTCATTGAAGTGGAGCAGACGACTTAGCATCAGAAGGAGAGAATTGATTGAAACGGGGCTGCTGATTTCTGCCTTTGTCTGCGTTTCTGTCTTCTATCTGTGGATTTTTCTGACAGTCTGTCTGTCTGTCTGACTGCCTCTCTCTCTCTCTCTCTCTCTCTCTCTCTCTCTCTCCTCTCTCTCTTTAACATTTTTATTTGTTTTTATTGTTATTCCTCATACAAAGAGAAAAAGGAAAAAAAAAGACAGACACACACCCATACACATATAAAGAAGCCAAACAAACAAACCAAAAAATAAATAAATAAACAGCAACACTCATAACTAAAAAGTAGGTATAAAGCAAGAAACAGAGAGACAGACAGACAAAAAGAAACAAACAAACCACACACACACATGAAAAAAGAAGAGAGAGAGAGAGTCTCTCTCTCTCTCTCTCTCTCTCTCTCTCTCTCTCTCTCTCTCTCTCTCTCTCTCTCTCTCTCGGCAATAAACTACATAAAAGTATTACGTACAAGTATTTTGGTTTCAGTGACGGGGTCTGAAGAAAATGAATGAAAGAAATTTGACAGACGGGGAAAAAGGAAAGAAAATATAAGCTGAAAAAATGAAAGAGTAAAACTTAATCAACTGAATTCACATTGAGTGGAAAAGTCACTCAATCAACGAAAAATAAAATCGGCTACTTTACCCTGGATGTTGTTTGTTTGATAGCATATGTGAAAATGGTTCATTCTTCGTTCTTTACAGCATTTGATTCGAAAGCAATTTCTAAATGGTTCTGGCCATTATGAAATGGGGTCTGGGGAGAAATCTCATTAACCTTTCTCTTTTACTTGTACTATCTGCCGCTCCCCCCCCCCTCCACCCGCCACCCCCTCCTCCCTCTCCTATTCCCTTCTTCTCTCTCTCTCTCTCTCTCTCTCTCTCTCTCTCTCTCTCTCTCTCTCTCTCTCTCTCTCTCTCTCTCTGGCACTGTCCGTTCAGAATTACCGGGGAATAAACAATTTGAAGAAGATGAAATAAGATTGTAGAAAAAAAGAATGATGGAGGAGAAATAAAAAGGTTAAGAAAGAATAAATGGGTGATTGAGTTAATCAATTGGTTAGCTTCATAAACAGATGGATAAAATGGATAAAGTAACGATCTGAGCAAGGCATCAACCAATGGAAGGCACTTGGCAGTACACGAAAGGGCAGAAAATACAAATTATGAACAAAATAAAACTAATAGACAATCCTGTACTAAAACATGTTCACAGATGAGAGAGAGAGAGAGAGAGAGAGAGAGAGAGAGAGAGAGAGAGAGAGAGAGAGAGAGAGAGAGAGAGTTAGTTAGTTAGTTATGCCCATCGCCCCCACTGGGACATAGGCCGCCGACAAGGTCCCTGCAGCTGTCTCTGTCCCGGGCCAGTCTCTCCAACTGCCCCCATGTGTGGCCCATCTTCTTGGTGTCTGCGTCCAGGTCACGTCGCCATGTGTTCCTCGGCCGGCCTCTCTTCCTTTTTCCCTGGGGGTTGAGGGCTTGTCTCGTGGTGTTGGTGGGTGGCTTACGCAGACTGTGGCCTATCCACTCCAGCGGCGTTATTGTATATCAGCTCCCGCCGGCTTCTGTCTTGTCTGCTGCCATAGTTCTTCATTGCTGATCTTGTCAGCCACCGTATGTGGAGGATTCGTCTGAGGCAATTGTTGATGAACGTCTGGATCCTCTTGGTCGCTGTAATGGTGGTTCTTCACGTCTCGGCTCCATATAGGACTGACTTCATGTTCGTGTTAGAGAGCCTGCTCTTGGTGTTGACTGACAGGCCTTTTGAACCCCAGATGTTCTTGAGCTGCAGGAAAGCTACCCTAGCCTTGTTGATTCTGGTCTTCACGTCTGCGTCTGTCCCTCCTTGCGTGTCAACGATGCTGCCGAGGTAGGTGAAACTGTCCACCTCTTCCAGTGCTTCGCCTTCAAGTGTGATGGAGAGAAACGAAATCGTGTGATCCACTTACGTATCACAATGTGTTCGACATCATAAGCCCTGTGATTGACTTTACCTGCTCTCTGGAAAACGGAAACGTAGCACTTGATTTCAGACACGGGAAAAGGGTGTGTGTAAACGAACCAAAAAACATTAGGCTGAAAATCAACAGATACAAAATCAGATGGAATAAACATGCTGCAATGAAACTGATAACAATCATAAAACATCAAGTATAGTAACACGTTAAAAAACGTAAAAACTAGGTAATGGATCAAGAAATGAGGAGAATACCCAGATCTTGAGAAACAGCAAACAAGGGGAAAACAAGATCATCCAATGAACGTCAGTGGCAGAGGAACAGCAAAATACCCACAGTCTGTAGACAGAAATTGAACAGCATGACACAGAGACCCCTTCTGTATCTGTGGTCTTTGCAGAAGACGTCTTCGGCCCCACTTCAGTGAAATTCACTTTTGCATCTCAATCTCCTTACCCACTGTTTTGTTTGTTTTTCTTTATTCAGTCGCAACAGAATTTAAAGCTTCTGCACACACCATTGGGGTTCGACTAGAAACAGGCTGTAACCAAACTGGCTCCATACAAAAGCGCAGACAAACCAAGTAATACCACATGTGTTTCTTTTCTTTTCAGTTCCGTAGCATGGGGGACAGCCTTTCCAAATTGCAGGAAGTTGACAAGGGAATGTGCGGGATGAGAGTTTCATTCTTCTTCATTCCTCGTCTAGACACCAGCATTAGCCTGCTTGAATGGAAAGTCTCTTTGTCTGTCTGTCTGTTTGTTTGTCCGTCTGTCTGCCTGTGTGTGTCTGTTTGTCTGTCTGTCTGTCTGTCTGTCTCTCTCTCTCCTCTCTCTCTCTCTCTCTCTCTCTCTCTCTCTTTACTGACAAAATATGCAATTTCAGCCACAACAATGTTACTGTTTCTTAGGAAACTGTTTTTGTTCTCATCAACAATGCTATGTCTGTGTAATTTTGAGAGAGAGAGAGAAGGAACAGACAGACAGACAGACAGATGGATGGATAATCAGAAGGATATACGGATGGATGGATGGACAGAGAGAGAGAAAAGAGAGAAGACAGACAGACAGACAGACAGACAGACAGACAGACAGACAGACAGACTCACACACACACACACACACGCGTTTGCCGAAAATATGAAACTTGCTTCAGCAAAATATATATTAAGGAGTTATTCAACACAAAATTCATGTATCAAGGAAACTGGTTTGAAATCAGAAATACATTTTCCAAAGCGAGCACAGAGTTTTGACTCTGTAAAAACTATAGGCTCCTATACGTCACAATTATTTACAGATGCTGGTGTTGAACCCGAAACAGTAGCTCCTCAAACGAGTTACAGTAATATTCCTCAATGGGAGCTTAGTAAGGCTAATTTCGATATTAATTATACAGATTTAAGGAAAAGTGATGGGACCATGCTGCCAACATATGTCAAGGCACATATAAACGAAAATTATATAAATCATCTTAAAATATATACAGACGGTTCTGTACTTGAAAACCAATTATCAGGTGCTGCATTTATTATTCCATCATTAAAAATAGAGAAATCGTATCACATTGGGAAAAAATTTCTCTGTATTCACAGCAGAGCTAATTGCCATTATTATGGCACTGAACTATCTTCTTAGTTTTCCATATTCGATACATCAAATATTATTTTGTGTCGATTCAAAATCTGTCTTACAAGCTTTAAAATATTCTCATACAAGAGTGAGAGGAGAAATGATATCTGAGATATACCATTTAATTCATTTTTTGTCTTTACGTGGTTCTTCTATTAACTTTTGTTGGATTCCATCACATTGTGGTTTAGCAGCAAATGAAAGGGTTGATCGGTTAGCCAAAAATGGTGCAGCTAAGGAAAAGAGCTTTACAAAAATAAATATTCCTTTATCCTTGTATGAAAATTATAGCCTTTTAGGTAAAGCATCATGGGATTCGGTGATAGGAAGACAAAAAG
Source organism: Conus canariensis (assembly GCA_033310375.1). NCBI lineage: Eukaryota > Metazoa > Mollusca > Gastropoda > Neogastropoda > Conidae > Conus > Conus canariensis. The sequence continues at coordinate 92,443,154 of CM065717.1, forward strand.
AGTGTCCAAACATAACAAAGGAGAACAAGGGAAAATTCTTTAAGAAGCTTGTAAAATATAAAACGGGACACAATCTCCACCAGGAACGACTTTTGAAGAGTCTGATCTTTAGACTCAGACTTGATGCATACAAAACAAAATATTGTAAAAATGTCACTTGCATTTGTGGCCATAATATTACACTATTCCATGTCATCTTCCTTTGCAGAAATACTCAAAAGTATTTACCTATTTGGTTATTAAGTTTGAACCCATCAATCGCGAATTTTGGGACATTTTTGGGAACGAAGCGAAGGCTATAGAAGTTGTTAGGGCAATTGTTAAGAGTCCAGTTGGACATTTACTTTGATTCTCGAGTTATTTGTTTGATTTATTTTCTTATTATTTCAATGGTTAAAATGTTTTTTTCTTTAAAAATGTTCAGATATGAATCCAGGCTAAAGCAATTTACCGTTATGCCGGTAGATTAGAATGGGGTTAATGTGATAGTCACTTATTGGTATCTCATTAACTAAATAGACTATGCATGCAAAGATTAGTATACTACACTACCTCCACACTCCATACACTTTTAATGACATTTTTAAAACAACACACACACTTATACCCCCCCCCCCCTCCCACACACACACACCGACATACCCACACCGGCCCCTTTTACATGTGTTTTTCTGTTTTGTCTTTGTTTGTTTGTATGCCTGTTCGTTTGTCTGTTGTTTTTGTCTAAGATCACTGTAAAGTGGATAGACATTAAATTAAAGAGAGAGAGAGAGAGAGAGAGAGAGAGAGAGAGAGAGAGAGAGAGAGAGAGAGAGAGAGAGAGAGAGAGAGAGAGAGAGAAACAATATCCAAAGCATCCTACAATAAATTACTCCCACCGTGACTCATTCACACGGCAAATAAGGTGCATTCAAGTTTCCACTAATCCAGTAAAGCTGCAGACCCTCGTGGTGGAATTGATGCACTCTGTGAAATGCTGAACGTTCCCCTCTCATTCTCAGTTCCTCCAGCAAACTCAGCCAGAGACTGTCTCTTCCCTTGGACTTTCCTCCCCTCGCAGAATTGCCTCCTTTCCACTCTGATGAACTTTGGAGGTAGAGTGTGTTGGAGTCTCCATCGTCAAGGTGGACTTCATCAACTTACTTACAGTTCAGACATGTCTTCCCGTCTTTCATACAGGTACTGAATGTAGAGTTCGTATGTAGAATGTGACGTTTATTTTCCGTAACTAACAAACTGTTCTGGTTTGGTAATGGATTTTAAGTATTCTAGACCATGCTATTTGTAGAATAACTACGGTTGAGCATACGTACACATTTTATAATGTCATTTTGTTTGTCGTATGTTGTGTTTTATGTCTGGATGCATGGGAAACACATTACTTCTGAAATACGAAATGCGTTTTCAGTGAAAATAGTATACAAGAGGCATGTACACTCTGACCCTCCACTTCGCCATACTTCATGGAACAATGATCACAGCAATACTGTGCACAGGAATTCATCTGTGGAACAATGTGTAAACGAAAGTGATAAACAGTGACTTTCGTGATTGTATTAGTTTTACCTCTACTGGACATGCAATAACCCCTCCATTCACGTCTATGCATGTGTAGCACGATATCAAACAATCATATGTAATGCCAGATGCACTTTTATTTACTTATTTACTTATCCAATGATAAGCTTCATTTCGTCTCCCCCCCCCCCCCTCCTTTTTTTTTTTCTTTCCTTCTCGTTCTCGCTTGCTAAATATCACAAGTATAGGACAACATACACACAAAAGATTGAATTCGAAAAAAAAAAGTGGCTTACGGCTGTTCAGAACAATTTCACGACTTCAAACTAAATATAGCCGGCCTGACCTTTCTCCGCATCAAAAATAGCCAATACTGCTAACTGGTGATATGTTTCAATATAGAAGTTTCGTCTCAGCATCTCCTTGACTAAAACTGGATACTGTCAGAACAAAATATAGTGCTGCTGAAAACATACTATGGTGAAGCAAAGTATTAAGAACTCACGTTTTATTTGACTGTATGTCTTTTAAGGCATATGCACCATGTTTATCAGGCCTTACAAAGAATGATGGATTTTTTGTTCTTCTTCATTTTTGGGCTTATTATCGTTTGTCAGATGTATAGTCCTGTTAGATGTTTATTATTATATGCTATTAATAGGCATCAAGTAGTTTGTTTTTTTTTGCAGCTCCCCACTCCTACACACACAGACACAGACACACACGCATGTACCTCTTCTCTCTCTCTCTCTCTCTCTCTCTCTCTCTGTCTGTCTGTCTGTCTGTCTCTCTCTCTCTCTCTCTCTCTCTCTCTCTCTCTCTCTCTCTCTCTCTCTCTCTCTCTCCTATATCCAATAGTATCATATTGCTTTGTAAAAAGACATAAAAATAAACTACTACTACTACTACTACTACTACTACCACCACCACCACCACCACCACCACCACCACTACTACTACTACTACTACTACTACTACTACTCCCTACTACCACCCCACCTCCACCACCACCACACTACTACTACTACTACTACTACTACTACTACTACTACTACTACTACATGCATCAGAAAAATAATCATTTCTTTCTGAATTTCTGTCTTTCGCTTCTTTTATACATTCTACTGTAAGACTCCAATGCTTCTGGTCATTTTTGTGTACATCACACACACACACACACACACACACACACACACACACACACACACACACACACACACACACCAATTTGCTGCTACCCATGTTTTGTCAAATTCTGGTCTGTTATTTAACTTTTAAGCCAGACATAGTGCCGTTCTCTGGTTCAAAATATGAAATTCAGGAAACACATTTCATCATACTAGAACACATTGCAAAATCAACACATTTGCCGGACAAGCTGAACCATATAATTTACCCAAATAGATCAGGCAGTAAAAAGCAGAAAACGTGTTGCGCGCACCTTTCAGCACGAATTGCTGTTTTACAAGTCTTCTGTGTCTTATGTAACATGCGACATACCGCATGTTACTTTGAATGAAGGATTGGAAGAATTCAAAGCTATCAAGAACAAGTCTAGGTCACAGACTACAGGTTTGTGACAAAACGATGCTGTGAACCAAACAAATCTCTCAGAAGATACAGGAAACGTTGCCACAGCTTCCAAGACAGCTGGAGTCTGGTGAACGAGCAAATGAGAGGGCTGGGGAAGAGAGAGGAGAAATAAATCTTTCTGGATGTCAATGGGGCGCCCAGGCTATCCCTTCCATACTGGGGTCATTTGTTGCAGACCGTGTCTCCTGGCACTATCGCCATGGTATTGAGCTTATCTGATGTCCCCCACGCCTTGCGCTGATTGGACTATTGGACTATTATTTTGTAGTAGAAAAAGTGTTAGTAGGTTCCCATCAAATGGAAAAATAGGTTAAGAGGATATGATGGGGACATGGACAAGCAAAGAAGAAATTTGATCGCTCCGAATGTAAATTCAAAGCCAAGGCTTGTTCATTTATGTCAAGACTATACCATATCTGACCAAATAATAAAAGATATTTACTGGCTTGCCAGACAAATAAAGGATTAGGCACACGACTTGTGTTTTGATAGTAAGGTACTTTCGAGCTAGACAAACAAAAGTAACGATACATCTTATAAAACACTTCGTTTCCATCGCTTTCGTCTTTCTGTCCTGTGGAGCTCTTCAGAATCTAAGCGCACTGCTTCAACGTTGTCATTTGCTAGCTGCGTTTTTCAAACCAGGCTTTAAATGCTCTTTTGTTGTCTTGCATAACTCCCGCCTGCAGCTACACACCTTTGGAGATTGTCTGGTCGTTTTTTTTTTGTTTTTTGTTTTCATAAAGGAGAGCTCTGCTTCTGTCCCCGAGAGCTTTCAGCAGAATGGTGGCATGGAAGTGTCCAGTTGAGTTAACAAAAACCTGATTTCAAGACAATTTGAGTGTTATTACTCACAATGGTCACAGGAAGGGCAATTTGCCAGTTGGACCCAAATACAATGGACACATGCGACAGCAGAAAGAAGGATGCGAAATGGGAAGGGAAGGACAGGGGCAGTCTGATGATTTAAACAACACTTGAAACCAAGCACAGAACTTCCTCACAGCAGTCAGCACTGGCAGAGGCAGACTAGAGTGCAAGTTCTCATTTTCACATTTTTTACCAGCTATTTTCTTTTTTTTCAGTGCCCTGTGGCGCTATCAACCCGCCCTTTTCTTTTTTTCTCCACCTCTGCTTCTCCCCCATCAGCCCCTTACTCCCTTACTCTCGGTTTGAATTCGCCAGTTCCTGTCTTGCCTTGTTTCACGTCCTTCCATTTGCATCATGTCTTAGCGGAAGTCTGAAGTGTCCTTACCTTGATTCTCTCTCTCTCTCTCTCTCTCTCTCTCCTCCCCTCTCTCTCTCTCTCTTTTCTCTCTCTTAGGAAACAGGGCACCTGCTGCTTCTGTACGT
>CM065717.1:92447717-92465217 GCA_033310375.1 Conus canariensis
CTCCGAAAGTACTTGGCCGATCTTTCTGAACATTTGTAGGTATGGTCATTATGGGTCACAGATAATGAGCGATGTTTTAGTTTACCGTTAGAGCCGTTACTAACGGTTGCAACGGCCTGTAACGGTTTTTCTTCTTTATGGAATATCTCAGAAAGTACTTGGCCGATCTTTGTGAAAATTAGCAGGTATGTTCATTATGGGTCACAGATGATGCCCGATGTTTTAGTTTACCCCGTTATAGTCGTTACTAACGGCTGTAACGGCCTGTAACGGTTTTTCTTCTTCATGGAATATCTCAGAAAGTACTTGACCGATCTTTTGAAAATTTGTAGGTATGTTCATTAAGGGCCACGGATGATGCCCGATGTTTTAGTTTACCTCGTATAGCCATTACTAACGGCTGTAACAGCCTGTAACGGTTTTTCTTCTTATGAATATCTCAGAAAGTTACTTGGCCGATATTTCTGAAAATTAGCAGGTAGTTATATGGCTTACGGATGATGCCATGATGTTTTAGTTTACCGTTATAGCCGTACTAACGGCTTTAACGGCCTCATAATGGTTTTTCTTCTTTATCGAATATCTCAGAAAATACTTGGCCGGACTTTCTGAAAATTTGTAGGTATCTCCATTATGGCGAGATGATGCCCGACGTTTTAGTTTACCGTTGTACCGTTACTGACGGCTGTAACGGCCTTAATGTGTTTCTTTTTTATGGAATGTCTCAGAAAGTACTTGGCCGATCTTTCTGAAAATTTGTAGGTATGTTCATTATGGGTCTACGATGATGCCCGATGTTTAAGTTTACCGTTATAGCCGTTACTAACGGCCCATAAGGTTTTCTTCTTTATGGAATAATCTCAGAAAGTACTTGGCCGATCTTCAGAAATTTGTATGTTCATTATAGGTCACAGATGATGGCCGATGTTTACCAGAATAGCCTTACTAACGTTACACCGCCCAAGAACGGTTTTTACTCTTTATGGAATATATCATGCGTATTCAATAACTGGCGAGTGCGTTTACTGCTTTGTAGTTGTTTATTTTGTTCTTATTCCAGACCGCTCGTTTTGGTACTCCATTGTTATAGAACCGGTTACTTAGATGGGAACGAGATGCTGTCTGGGTCTGTCTTCTGTGTGCCCTGTAAATGTTCCACTCGTCAGACAAAACTACTGGCCGATTTTCTGAAATTGTAGGTATGTTCATTATTGGCCACGGATGATGCCCGATGTTTTAGTTTACCGCTATAGCCGTTACTAACGGCTGTAACGCGTACGGTTTTTCTTCTTTATGGAATATCTCAGAAAGTACTTGGGCCAATTTATAAGCGGTTTGGATGATCTTGTGACAAATCGGAGCCTCTGTCCATATGTAAGTGATGTAATGCTGAAAATGGATTAACAACTGTTAAAACCCGTTATTCTGCCGTTATTTTTTATATATAGGGGATTTTAATGAATTTGGAATATAGAAAGGTTATCACACACAAATGGCACTTCTTATAATGTTTCAAAATTTGACCGCTTAAAAACCTGTTATTATTGACATGTTGTCCGATTTGGATGAAATTTGATTTGTACACAGGCTTTAGCCCAGTGAGGACTAAAATACCAGTTTCAAAAGTGTATATCGGTTATATAACCGTTAAACCGTTATTTTGCCGTTATTTTTTATATATTGGTGGGTTTTAATTAAATTTTTATATATAGAAAGGTTATCACACACAAATGGCACTTCCATGTAGTGTTTCAAAATGTGACCGTTAAAAACCGTTATTCTTGACATATTGTCCGATTTGGATGAAATTTGGTATGTACACAGGCTTTAGCCCAGTGAGGACTAAATACCAGTTTCAAAAGTGTACATCGGTTAAATAACCGTTAACACACCGTTATTTTGCCTTTATTTCTTATCTCACAAAGCACTTGGCCGATTTATAAGCGGTTTGGAAAACTGGGAGTACGTTTATATGCTTCGCATCTTGTTGTTCTTTGTGGCTGTGTCCTAATAACTGGTACAGAGCCAGGCAGTCTTTCCACCCATCTCACACTTTGGCCGTCATCCAGGGGGACTCGCCGTGCGTGCTTGCGTGCGAAGCGTGCGTGCGTGTTGTTTATTTCCCACTTGCAACGAAACCGTCTGTCTGACGGCTGGCTAAATTAGCTCCTTTTCTTGATTTGCGTCTGGTTTTGTTTTAATCATTGGATACTCAGTCTGCCTGTTTCTGTTGTCTGTATCTGTCTGTATTTGTTCTGCCTGCCTGTCTGTCTGTCTGTGTGTGTGTGTGAGTGTGTGTGTGTGCGTGTGCGTGTGTGTGTGTGTGTGTGTGTGTGTGTGTCTGTGTCTGCGCGGCGCGCGTGCGTTTGCATGATTATCTGCACCAAGAAAAAAAAATGAGACAGAGATGTGTCTTATACAGAAAACCGGAACGGGGAGAAGTCGGGGAGGTTGATTTCAGAATGGGTTAGTCAGCTGTGTGTAAAATGATTCAAAAGTGAACGGACTTCCATTCAAATAAACAACTGTGTCACAGCTTTAAGATATTTCTGGACAACGTGAAATTACAACACTCAATCTTGTACTAACTACTGTAACAAAAGAATTCTTAAGTGAGGCAAGGAACAGTAAAGAGTAAAGAAGAAGTAGGTTAATCTTTTCTCCAATGATGAAAGAAATTGTCGCCCATAACCCCAAAGGAATGCTACTTACGACACTGAATCGACTAGCAGAATGGACAACGCGGAGCACGCAGAACAAACAAGGACACACCCTGTAACAACGTTTAATGGAAATGTCTTCGAACGGCACAGACTGAAATCATATATGATAATGAAAAAAAAACCCAGATCATTTTGCTTAACAAATATCCGCCAAAAACACTAAGAAAACAAAGCAGGAAAAATATGAAATAACGAAAACCACGAGGCAAAAGGCAACAATTTGCCATGAGAGGAAGCACTGAAGGAAAAACATTGGAAGAACAAAAAAAAATTCCATGGCTCGCACTTCTAGACTGGGGCTGGTAACATGCTCTCTCTGCTTCAGAGCACACAGTATGAACATAGCAACGTCTCTGATAAACGCCGAGCAATGATTTTGTGACAAGTTTTGCACACAAAAAAAGGTTTTCCACTATTTTGTATGTGTTCAGAAAAAAAAGACATCATTTTCTCAAATTGTAACATTCTGGAAACGCATTCTATCTTTTAATCGATGATAAAATGAACAGCCTTTGGAAGGATCTCTGTACCGCTGATTTACTCGCACTTCATTATATTCCAGAGCAGAACTTAAAGCGTGTATGATTTGTGTCTTCTGTCTGACTCTAGTCCGCGTGTCTCCATGTTTCTGTCTCTCTGTGGATCTATCTCCGTTTTTCTACGCCTCTCTCTTACTGTACACGGCCATGTTTCTCTGTGTGTTCTTTTCTCGTTTGGTCGCCTGTATTTGTATCCTTTATCTGAATGCTTCTGTCCGGGTTCGCATCTTCCTCTATGTCGCTGTGGTTCCGTCTGTCTATCTGTGCATCCTTTTCCACCCGTGCATCTACGTTTCTTTCTGTCATGTTTTTCGGTTGTGGTTTTTTTGTTGTTTTTTTTTTGAGTGGTTGCGTCTTCTGTGATATCTTTCTACTTGCTTCTCTCTTTTATTCTCACCTCGACTCTTTTGGGACAACTCTGTTTGTCGGTTTGTTTTTGTTTCGCTCGTTTCTTTTCCTTCGGATTCTCTTTGCCATGCTATGTTCATTTTTCTGTTATCATTATTGCTTTTTTTCGTAATTAACTTTGATTGATTACTTTGTGTGTCTTTCTTTCTTTTTTGTTGGGTTTTTATTCCATTTGCTTGCGTCTTTCTTTGTCCTTTCGTGTTGTTTGTTTTCTTATCTCCAATCCTGTCCATGTTTTTCCTGCTTTCTTTTCAATTTTGTTTGTGCTGCTTTTTGCTCTTCTTTTCTTTCTTTGGCGTGTCCACTTCCCTTCGTTCCATTGACCCGATTTTCTTTCTTTTAAGTGACACTCTGTCATCTCACTCCTTTCAGTAATCTTATTATGTTTTCCTCTGAACGCATTTCTTTGGGATTTTTCTAATGTGGATACATCTGATACACCGATGGCCTCGGGTGGAGAGAGAGAGAGAGAGAGAGAGAGAGAGAGAGAGAGAGAGAGAGAGAGAGAGAGAAGAAGACAGAAGAAGAAGAAACAGGAGGAAGGGAGTGGAGGAAGGGGAGATGCCAAGGCGGAAAAAGGAGAGGGGAAGGAGGAGGAGGAGGAGAGGGAGGAGGAGGAGGAGGAGGAGGAAGAAGAGAAGTGGGGAGAGGGGAAAAGGGAGCTAAAGCTGTATAAAACAACAGCAAAGACAGGATTACTGCGCCGCGCCGCTAAACTGAAAAGCAAGCAAGAAAGCAAACAAACAAAAAATGAATAAATGAAATTACCAAAATCTCTCTCTCTCTCTCTCTGTTAGTGTGTGTGTGTGTGTGTGTGTGTGTGTGTGTGTGTGTGTTGTGTGTGTGTGTGTGTGTGTGTGTGGTGCGTTTCCTCTCATAGTTTTACCCTTCTCATTAAATGTTCCTTTCGTTAAGCTTCTCTCCCTCTGGTTTGTCCAGTGTATCACAACATTGCCTCTGTCTGGCATTGTTTGTCCAGTGTATCACAACATTCCCTCTGTCTGGCATTGTTTGTCCAGTGTATCACAACATTGCCTCTGTCTGGCATTGTTTGTCCAGTGTATCACAACATTCCTCTGTCTGCATTGTTTGTCATGTCACATTCTCGGTCTGCATTGTTTGTCCAGTGTATCACAACATTCCCTCGTCTGGCATTGTTTGTCCAGTGTATCACAACATTCCCTCTGTCTGGCATTTTGAAAACTGGGGACACTCTTCATTTTCTTTTCCTTTCATAGAGCTTCCGTCCCTACGGTTTGCCCTATATAATTATCCAGACATTCCGTCTGTCCAGCATATTGAAGTTTGGTGACACTATGAAAACGGAGATTTTGGTAGGAAAATGTTTTATTAAGGATATTAAACTGTCACTGAGAGAGAGAGAGGAGAGAGAGAGAGAGAGAGAGAGAGAGAGGGGAGGGGAGGAGAGACTGAACACAGTTAAGCAATTGAACAACAATTGAATACAATTTTAACGTTTCAGGCCTCCGGCCTATAACAATGTGAGATGCAGTGCACACATAAAGAGAAAAAGGAGAAATGACAACAAAAGTATATTTTTCGATGTGCTAACAATGCTAATTTATGAGGGTAACTAATTATTCATACTGTGTTGGATACGAGTTCTTCTCTTTTTTCAGTGCATAATAAACATACACAGCAATATCTCTTGTAATATGCACACTTTCGTTTGCAAGTAACAATTGTTTTAGTTCAATAGAGTTCACGTTCTGAAATTGTCTCTGCTTCAGAATGTATTTTTCTCTAAAAGGCATATAAGCATTGCATCTCAATAGAAAGTGGAGTTCGTTCCCAAGTTGGTTAGTTCTCAAGTTAAATATGTTTAAGAAGATTTTTAGGCAAAGGAATGGTAGACGTTATCAGCAAGATTGGGTTAGCAAATTAAATTCAGGTGATCGTTTCAACACCTATTATTCATTTAAGATTCTCTTACAACCAGAACCTTATCTAACCTATGTAACGGTCAACACATTTAAAATGTATTTCACGAGATTTCGTCTTGGCTTAAACGACCTGAATATAAATAGCAGATACAAAGAAAATATCAAAGCATGTCCTTTTTGTAACCAACTTGAGAGAGAGAGAGAGAGAGAGAGAGAGAGAGAGAGAGAGAGAGAGAGAGAGAGAGAGAGAGAGAGAGAAGAGAAGAAGAAGAAAAAACACCATGATTTCAATAAAGGTCTTTCAAAGCTGACCAGAGTTTGACTCTCATACAGATTCTGTGGGTATTTTTCTTTCTGTCGTTCATTCATTTGCACACATTTTCATTCGGCTCCTTATTTATTGCGTGATTTCATCGAATTTTATCGCATTCTAATGTTATACCTCACCCACCCCAGCCACTCATCTCTCTCCCACACACACGCAAACGCAAACGCACACACACACACACACACAGCCGTTCTTTTTTAAACATCGTGTCATCGTGTCAAGTTTGATGGGGATATTATAACAGAAATGCCGCAGCAGCAAACATTGACAGAAGATTAAAATGTTGAAATGGCATCAAATACATACTAGTCACAGCAGCAAACAACAATGTATCTGAGGTATGGTGATGACGTCATATTCATCCATGTGGCAGCAGACAAGACAAGGAGACGGAGCAAGTGGGCACCACTCGAAAACCAGTTCAGGCAACTTGCGCTGGCAGAGCTGAGGGAGAGGAATGCAAACATCGGTAAGTGACTAAAAGACCTCCACCCTCTCGCACACTCACACTCACTCACACACACACGCACTCACATTACACTCACGCACGCACACACACTTTCACTCACACCGCTCTCCTCACACATACACACACAAGTACACGTTTGCGCGCGCGCAAACACACTCACACACACACTTACAAATACACACACCCGTACAAACAAATACACAAAAACACAGACGTACACAAGCACATGAAACCCCCCACACGCAGCCACGCACTCTCTCTTGTGAGTTGACTTGTGTGTCGTGCGTGCGTGTGTGTGTGTGTGGTGTGCTGTTGTTAGTGTGTGTGTGTGTGCGTGTGTGTCGCGCGCGCGTGTGTGTGTGTGTGTGTGTGTGTGTGTGTGTGTGTGTGTGTGTGTGTGTGTGTGTGTTGAACCCTGCGTTTTCTTTGTGTCTGCCATCCCATCCTGCCACTCTTCCCCTCACCAAAGCTGTACTCTGTCTGTCTCTCTCTCTCTAATTCTGTACAGCAGTTTCCTTTTCGATGCGTTTCTTTCCTTTGTGTATGTGTATGCATATGTTGCGCTTTTGTGTGCTATCTGAAAGAACACTGTCAATTGCCCCCCTTGGCATGAAGGCCAATTAGGCGGTGTGGGTGGGTGTGGGTGGGTGGGTGGTGCGTGCGTGCGTGCTTGCGTGCGCTGCGGATTTCATGCTGCTGTAACTTTGCGGTACACAGCCAAGACGAGCATTGCAAATAATGCACATAATGCAACACCGTTGTGTCATTCTTCCAACAAAGGAAAAGATGAATGACAAAGGAAAGCTGAATGACAATCAAAGGAAAGTGAATGACGATCAAAGAAAGCGAATGACAAAGGAAAGCGAATGACAAAGGAAAGCTGAATGACAAACAGAAGGAAACAGAATGACAATCAAAGGAAAAGACGAATGACAATCAAAGGAAAGCTGAATGACAAACAAAGGAAAGCTGAATGATCAAAGGAAAGCTGAATGAACAAAGGAAAGCTGAATGACAAAAGGAAAGCTGAATGACAAAGGAAAGCTGAATGACAATCAAAGGAAAGATGAATGATCAAAGGAAAGCCAATGACAAAGGAAAGCTGAATGACAAAGGAAAGCTGAATGACAATCAAGGAAAGCTGAAGAACAAAAAAGCTGAAAAAGACAATCAAAGATTCAGCCAAAAATAAAAATAGAAAACAAGGACCCAAAAATACACCCGAACATAAACTTAACACGAGGACCCACCATATAAAACATCCAGGCACATAGAAGACCCACTATAAACCCTCCAGGCACATGAGGACCCACTATAAAACACCCAGGCACATACACATGGAGACCACATATAAAACATCCAGGCACATAGAAGACCCACATATAAACCATCCAGGCACATAGACACATGGAGGACCCACATATAAAACACCCAGGCACATAGACATACACACCACTCTATACATCACATGCACGCATTCAAGGTTAAGTGGTTACGCGCACGTACTATCCGCCTGCTTACGCGCACAGAACCACACACACACACACACACACCGGCTTCCAAATACAGACAAAGCGAAAGCGTCATAGTGTTTTATTCATTGGGGAATGAGGGTACAAGCGCGACCGACACATTCACACAAACACCAACATTCTTCATGGACATATTTCATAGAATGGACTTTTCACCTGAAACCATTACTGTTAACTTTCCATTCATCCTCTTTCTGAACGCGCTGTACCCCCATATTTCTCTCACTTTTACTCCTCTCGGTGTGTAACGGAGCAAACTCATACATTTGTGCCCATCCTAGCGTCAAAACAAATACACGTGAGCAAGCAACAAGTATGCGAAGATAGACTCGCATAAAAAACCACACACACAAAACCTGCTTTCATCTTACACAACATGTCCGTTGCTCCGATATTTGTAACAGCGTACCAAGGATAGACCATTGCAAAGATGGACAAGTAATGCTTGCAATGGTGTACCAGTCGTAGGCCCTTGCAAAGTCAGGCAGCAACACAACTCATTCCTGTCCAGTAAATGAAAAGCACTAGGCATCAACAGTTCAATCATGCGATAGGAAAGAATGAAAAATTCCCCCATTATGTCCAAATTACAAGAAAATTTTCAGAATGCGAGGTTCAGGTACACAGGGATCGTCCCCTCCCCTCCCGCTTACCCCCGCCACCCTCCCAGTCCTCATCCTGCCCCAACAACCCTTGAAACACACACACACACACACACACACACACACACGCGCACGTACACACGGTCTCCCTCTCCCTTCTCTCAAAACAAACCTATCCCAACCCTATCTCATCACACATTCACACAGTAGGCAGAACAGATGAAAAGTGTGAAGACAGTTGAAGGAAGCAAAAGGCAGACAACAGTACAGACAACAGTACAAAGGCAGAAAACAGTACAAAGGCAAACAAACAGTACAGACACACACACACACACACGTACTCAACTGACGCGCGCTCACACACACACACACACACACACACACTCTTTTACAATGGTATGTTGCTCCGATATTTGCAATGGCGTGTCATGGATAGGCCGTAGCAAAGACTGTACAAGTCATGTTTGCAATGGCGTTTCCATGGCATGCCTTTGCAATGATCCGGTTGCAAAACATTCCATTTATTAATTTTAGTGTAAAAAAACACACCAAGCATTATGGCGAAACATCAAATATCAATGAAATATGGCGAAACATCAAATATCAATGAAATATGGCGAAACATCAAATATCAATGAAAGACATAACCACATCGTATCCAAACCACACGAAATTTTCAAAAGGCGAATATAAAAAGCAAAATTAAACAGATCAGCCCCCCCCCCCCACCCCTCCTTAAATACTATCCTCCTCCACCGTTCTTGAGTCTCTCCCTCCCACTCTAAACACAAGCACACACGAAAACAAAGAACCGCACACACACATCCATCGTCTCCCCGCCCCCAAGAACATAATATGTGCGTCTCCCTTATCAGAAAAGGTGTGGAGATAGCCGAATGCACCAGAAAGACGGAAGAACAGCGGACGGCGGTCACACAGAAAATAAAATGTTAAGATCATATTAAAGGAACAAATATAGGCAGAGTCAAAGAGACCGACAGAAAAGCGGGAATTTTTAGCACAGAATTTTCAGGTGTAGAAAAGAGTGAAAGATCCTCACTATACACAAACACATGCGTTCACGCAGAAACGCATGCATTTGTACATACCAGAACACACACGCACGCACGCACATACACATACATGCACTTATGAAGAGATGAAACTGAAACACACGCTAAATTTCAAGTAGCCTTCGTGATATGTTCAGTTACTGTACTATGGTATGTTGCTCAGATATCAACAACAGCATATCAGGGACCATAGCAACGTTGCGAAAAAAATGTCTGCGATGGGTACCCATCTCAGGCCCTTGGAAAGATCTGCCAGCAACACGATCCATTTATTGAGTATTTCGAATATATGACTGTGACATTCCTATTTACATAAAAAATAGGGCGTAATAATAATCGGCTCTTGCATCCACATGATAAACACGTTTGTCTTCCTAAGTAAATAGTAGCTCACATTAAAATATAACACAGAGAAATATATACTACCAATGATTTATAATAACTGACTTGCTTCATATTTCATCTGTTAAAAAAAATTAAAATCACACATTACCATTTACATTAAAACTAATCGCACACATGCTTTCAAATACATGCATTCCTTACAAATCTGCTTATCGGACAACACTCGGAATACAGCATTTGGCACACACATAGGGAGTGCACATGCACGCCAGTGTGCAGACAAAGAAAAAAAAACGAACCTTCAAATCATTCATCCTTCACATATGTTGCTGTGATGTCTGTAATGGCGTGTCAGGGACAGGCCCCTGCAAAGATCGAACAGCAACATGACCCATTCCCTGACAGCAAGTGAACAAAGTATTAGGTACTATGATAGGATATAAAACATCAATGAAAGATACCACTACACAGCAAACACACAGAAAATATCAAAAGGCAAACACAGAACAGATACAGACCTACCCCCGCCCTTCAACCCTCATCCAACTGTGCCAGCCAATTCAAGCATCTCTCCCTCTCCCAAACACATATAGCGATAGACAGAAAGATCTTGCAGCAAACAAGATTCATAAATTCATAGCAGGTGGAAAAAAAGTTGTGGGTGTTATGACAATGTGAAAAATCAATTAAAGGTATAACCGCACCATGTCCGAACCGCACATGAAACGCCAAAAGGCAAACAAAATATAGATCACCCCCCCCCCTCCTTGCTCTCCATCTCTGTCCACGCACCCTTATTCCATCTCTCTCCCGAGCCCCCCCCCCCCCCCCCGCACCTCCCTCCCACACACAAGAGTGAAAGAAACTCATCACACCACACATACGTGTGTGTGTGCGTGTTCTCGCATGCACATAGGCTTGTATATCTATGTGATTATATGTTTTGTGTTGCCTCTGTGTGTGCGCGCGCGCGTGCGCGTGTGCGTGCGTGCGCGTGCACGTGTGCCTGCATGTATGTGCGCGTGTGCGTGCGTGCGTGTGACTGGGCGTGTGTTGTGGGCTGGGGAGAGGGATAAGACGGTAATGAGGGTGGGCAAATGGGCAGGAACAGTGGGATGGGGGTGCATGCATATGTGCATCGAACACAACACACACACACACACAACACACACACACACACACACAGAATGAAAAAAAACGCGCATACGCTATGTTTCAAGGAGCCTTCGTGATATGTTCGGTTACTGTAAAACTTACACTGGCAAAATAACGACAGGCTCTTCCTAGTATCTGACACTGAAACTCGACTTTTGTCCATGTAAGTAAACAGTGACCGACATTAAAAATACGAGACAAGGAAATTCATGGTATCAGTAACATTGATTGCATCAACAGATTAGTTTCGATTTTTTTCTTCATACATGATCAACATAACATGAAACAAAAACTACAAATGATCATTCGCACCAAACATAGCATGGGTAGACACGTGCCTTCATATACATAGCATAGGTAGATACGTGCCTTCATATACATAGCATAGCTAGACACGTGCCTTCATATACATAGCATAGCTAGACACGTGCCTTCATGTACACATTAAGTTCTTTAAACATCTGCTTATGCAACTTTCATAATACTGCATTTTGCTGTACACTTGTGAGCATGCACATGCATGCGAGTGTGCGACGTATATTAAAAAAAACCCTGCGTATCATCCATCCTTCACAACATGGTATGTTGCTCCGATATTTGCAACGGCCTGTCAGGGATGGGTCATCACACATTGCACAATGAAGTGTTTCCTATGGCGTACCATTGACAAGCCCGTGCAAAGATCCGACAGCAACAAGATCTATTTACTGATAGCAAGTGAAAAAGAAAAAAAAACCCTAGGTATTATAATGGAATATTTAAGACCAATGAGAGAGAGAGAGAGGAGAGACAGACAGAGAGAGAGACAGACAGACAGACAGTGTGTGTGTGTGCGTGCGTGCGTATGTGTGCGCGTGCGTGTGTGTATGCGAGTGTGCGTCTGTATCCGTGTGTGGGGTGTGTGTCTTTGGATATGGATTGGGTGTGTCTGTGTGAGAGTTTCGTGTTTGGATGATGTGTGTTAATGCGCGTGCGTGCGTGCGTGCGTGCGTGCGAGTGAGTGAGAGATTTTGTGAAACTAAGCCGTATGATTATACAGGATTCCTGAAGAAGCCTGTTACAGACGAAAGCTTGAAAAATAAACATCGAACTCCGTTATTTGAAAGGTAGGTTATGATTTTGATTTTGTCAGTCTTTGGAAGTATATAAATACAGTCACATACTTCCAAAGACTTACAAAACAAAATTATAAGCTAACGTTCAAAGAGATATCCCCATCTACTCTGTTATGGTCATATTTGCAATGACATACTAATATTACGCCCTTGCAAATATGCGACAGTGAAACATTTTTGTGTGAATAAAGAATCAAAAAGTACCTAAAATTCAAGTAAACAAAAAACACAACGTGACATACATACATAACATCAGTGCGTCCATTCATATGATAGCTGGTGAAGTAAAGTACGAGGTGTTATGATGGAATAGTCAAAGGCATAACCGCAACATGTCTGAACCGCACATAAAACATTAAAAGACAAAATATAGATCAAAACCACCCCCCCCCCCCCGCCCACCCTTGCTCTCCACCTCCATGCTGCTGTTCCCGCCCATCTTCATGCCATAGCTCCCTCTCCCCAGCCCCCCCCCTCCCCAACACACACATGCAAGAGTGAAAGAACCTCGTCACACACACACGCATGTGTGTGTGTGTTCTCGCATGCACATATGCATGTATATCTGTGTGATTATGTGTTTTGCGTTGCCTTTGTGTTGCCTCTGTGTGTGCGTGCGTACGTGCGCGTGCGTGCGTGTGTGCGTGCGTGTGTGTGTGTGTGTGTGTGTGAGACAGAGAGAGAGAGTTCTGTATGGTGTAGTGGTGTGTGTGTGTGTGTGTGTGTGTGTGTGTGTGTGTGTGTGTGTGTGTGTGTGTGTGTGCGTACATGTGTGTATGTGTTGTGGGCTAGGGAGAGGGAGATGGATGGGAATGTGGGTGGACGAATGGGCAAGGACAGTGGGATTGGGGTGCATGCATGTTCATGTGCAAACATTCAGGCCAACACACACAGGGGTAAACAGATGGACACATGCCTTCAAATACACTCGCATACATGAAAAACCCTGCCGATCATGCAGGCTTCACAGTATTGCATTTTGATGCACATACGTGTCATGCACATGTGAGTATGTAAACATACATAGAAAAATGTCTATCATTCATCCTTCATAACACATGTTGCTCCGATATTCGCAGCGACGTATTAGAGATACGCCATAGCAAACATTGCAAAAGGAAATGTTATAGCAAACATTGCAAAAGGAAATGTATTGCAAAAGGAAATGTTATAGCAAACATTGCAAAAGGAAATGTTCACGATGGCGTACCAGTGATAGGCCCTTGCAAAGATCTGGCAGCAACAGGATCCACGAATCGATAGGTGAAAGGAAGTATTAGGCATTACGATGGAATATGAAATATCAGTTAAATGTATTACCCCAACATAGACGAACCGCACATGAAACCCCCCCCCCCCCCCGCTTGTTCTTGCTCTCTCCCCCTCATCCCCACTGTTCCCGCCCACCCTCATTCCATCTCTCTCCCTCTCTCAAGCACCCCTCCCCCCACAAAAGAGTGAAACAACCTCATCACACACGCACATACATGCGAGTTATCGTATGCACATATGCATGTATATCAGAGTGGGTGTGCGCGTGCAGGTGTATGTGCGAGGTGTGCCTGCATTGTGGGCGCGCGCGCGCGCGTGTGTTGTGTGTGTGTGTGTGTGTGTGTGTGTGTGTGTGTGTGTGTGTGTGTGTGCGCGTGCGTGTGTCTGTGTGTGTGTATGTATGAATGTATGTGTGTGTGTGTGTGTGTATGTATGAATGTGTGCGTGTGTGTGTGTGTGTGTGTGTGTGTGTGTGTGTGTGGGTGTGGTGTGGTGTGTATTGTGTATTGTGTTTCATGGACTGGGGAGAGGGAGATAGATGGGAATGAAGGTGGACGAAAGGGCAGGAACAGTGGGACGGGGGAACAGGCATATGTGCAAGAGAAAACACACACACACACACACACACACACACACACACACACACACACGGGGATTAGAAAGATACACATCTTTCATGGAGTCTTCATGGTTTGTTTCTAAAATCTTTTCCTCAAAACTTGGGGAAGGACACAAAAAAAAAACCTAAACATGCTCATGTGCAAACATTCAGGCCATCATTCACACAGGTGAACAGATGGACACATGCCTTCAGAGGCACCTGCATACATTAAACACATGGACACATGCCTTCCGAGGCACCAGGATACATTAAACACATGGACACATGCCTTCAGAGGCACCTGCATACATTACACAGATGGACATATGCCTTCAGAGGCACTAGCATACATTAAACAGATGGACACATGCCTTCAGAGTCACCTGCATACATTAAACACATGGACACATGCCTTTAGAGGCACCTGCATACATTAAACAGATGGACACATGCCTCCAGAGGCACCTGCATACATTACACAGATGGACACATGCCTTCGGAGGCACCTGCATACATTAAACAGATAGAAACATGCCTTCAGAGGCACATGCATACATTAAACAGATGGACACATGCATTCAGAGGCACTGGCATACATTAAACAAGACAAACCCTGCTGATCATGCAGGCTTCACAGTATTGCATTTTGATGCACACACGTGTCATGCACATGTCACTATGTCAACATACATAGGAAAATGCGTATCATTCATCCTTTGTAACACATGTTGCTCTGATATTCGCAGCGACGTATTAGAGATACGTCATAGCAAACATTGCAAAAGGAAATGTTATAGCAAACATTGCAAAAGGAAATGTTTGCTTTGGCGTACCAGTGATAGACCCTTGCAAACATCTGACAGCAACACGACCCATAAACTGATAGCAGGTGGGAAAAAAACACAAGGTGTTCTAACGGAATATGAAATACCAAAGGTATAACCGCAACATGTCAGAGACCGCACATAAAAAAAAACAAAAGACAAACACAAAATAGAGATCATCTCCCCCCCCCCCCCCTTGCTCTGCAACCCCATCCCACTGTTCCCTACCCTTCCACCCTTTCATCTCTCCCTCTCCCCAAGCCCCCCACCCCCCTCACCGAACACACAAGAGTTAATCTCATCAACACACACACGTACGCGTATGTGTTCTCGCATGCACATATGCATGTATATTTGTGTGATTATATGTTTACTGGTGTGTGTGTGTGTGTGTGTGTGTGTGTCTGTCTGTGTGTGTGTGGTGTGTGTATGTGTGTGTAGTGTGTGTGTGTGTGTGCGTGCGTGCGTGCGCGCACGTGTGCTAGTATTGGGTTCCTGTGTGTGTGTGTGTGTGTGCTGTGTGCGGGGCAGTGCGGTGTGTACTGATTTGAGGACTGGGGAGGAGGAGGTAGATGGGCATGAGGGTGGACGAATGGGCAGGAACAGTGGGATGGGGGTACATGCATATGTGCATGAGAAAACACACACACAGGGATTAAAAAAACGCTCTCTTTCAAAGAGCCTTCGTGCTTTGCTTCGGAAATCTTTTCCTCAAAACTTGGGGAAGGAAACATAAAAACTAAACATGCTCATGTGCAAACCATTGAGACCATCATACACACAGGTGAACAGATGGAAACATGCCTTCAGAGGCACCTGCATACATTAAACAGATGGACACATACCTTCAGAGGCACCTGCATACATTAAACAGATGGACACGTGCCTTCAGAGGCACCTACATACATTAAACAGATGGACACATGCCTTCAGAGATATCTGCATACATTAAACAAGACAAACCCTGCTGATCATGCAGGCTTCACAGTACTGCATTTTGATGCACACACGTGTCATGCACATGTGAGCATGTCAACATACATAGAAAATGCATATAATTCATCCTTCATAACACATGTTGCTCTGATATTCGCACCGACGTATTAGAGATACGCCATAGCAAACATTGCGAAAGGAAAGGTTATGGCAAACATTGCAAAAGGAAATGTTTGCTATGGCGTACCAATGATAGGCCCTTGCAAAGATCTGACAGCAACACGATCCATAAACTGATAGCAGTGGAAAAAAAAGTACTAGGTGTTCTAACGGAATATGAAATACCAATCAAAGGTATAACCGCAACATGTCAGAGACCGCACATAAAACACCAAAAGACAAACACAAAATAGAGATCATCCCCCCCCCTCCTTGTTCTGCAACCCCATCCCACTGTTCCCTACCCTTCTACCCTCCTTTCACCTCTCCCTCTTCCGCCCCCCCCCCCCCCCCCCCCCCCAACATACAAGAGTTAATCTCATCATCACACACACACACACACACGTGTGTGCGTGTTCTCGCATGCACATATGCATGTATATCTGTGTGATTATATGTTTACTTTTGCCTCTGTGTGTGTGTGTGTGTGTGTGTGTGTGTGTGTGTGTGTGTGTGTGTTAGCGTGTGCGTGTGTTGGGTGACTGCGTTGTGTGTGTGTGTGTGTGTGTGTGTGTGTGTGTGTGTGTGTGTGTGGTGTGTGCGTGTGTGTGTGTGTGTGGTATGTATTGTTTTGTGGACCGAGGAGAGGGAGAGAGATGGGAATGAGGGTGGACGAATGGGCAGGAACAGTGGGATGGGGGTGCATGCATATGTGCATGAGAAAACACACACAGGGATTAAAAAAAAGCTATCTTTCTAGGAGTCTTCGTGGTTTGCTTCGGAAATCTTTTCGTCAAAACGTGGGGAAGACAACATAAAAACTAAACATGCTCATGTGCAAACATTCAGGCCATCATTCACACAGGTGAACAGATGGACACATGCCTTCAGAGGCACCTGCATACATTAAACAGATGGATATATGCCTTCATAGGCACCAGCATACATTGAACAGATGGACACATGCCTTCCGAGGCACCTGCATACATTAAACAGATGGACACATGCCTTCAGAGGCACCTGCATACATTAAACAAGACAAACCCTGCTGATCATGCAGGCTTCACAGTACTGCATTTTAATGCACACACGTGTCATGCACATGTCAACATACATAGAAAAATGCATATCATTCATTCTTTGTAACACATGTTGCTCTGATATTTGCAGCGACGTATTAGAGATACGCCATAGCAAACACTGCAAAACGAAATGTTTGCTATGACGTACCAGTGATAGGCCCTTGCAAAGATATGACAGCAACACGATCCAGAAACTGATAGCAGGTGGAAAAAAAATACTAGGTGTTCTAACGGAATATGAAATACCAATCAAAGTTATAACCGCAACATGTCAGAGACCGCACATAAAAAAAAAGACAAACACAAAATAGAGATCATCTGCCCCCCCCCCCTCTCCTTGCTCTGCAACCCCATCCCACTGTTCCCTACCCTTCTACCCTCCTTTCATCTCTCCCTCTCCCCAAGCCCCCCACCGAACACACAAGAGTTAATC
>CM065717.1:92470217-92503758 GCA_033310375.1 Conus canariensis
TCAAAAGGCAAACAAAATATAGACCACCACCACCCCCGCCCCTCCTAGCTCTTCACCCCCACCCCACTGTTCCCGCCAATTCGCACACCCACTCATTCCACCCTCTCCAGCTTCCCCCCCCCCCCCCACACACACACAGAAGAGTGAAAGAACCTCACACACACGTTTGTGTGTTTTCGTGTGCACATACGCACGTATATTTGTGTGATATGTTTTGTGTTGCCTCTGTGTGTGTGTGTGTGTGTGTGTGTGTGTGTGTGTGTGTGTGTGTGTACGTGTGTGTACGTGTTCTGTGGGCTGAGGAGAGGGAGATAGATGGGAATGAGGGTGGACGGATGGTCAGGAACAGTAGGATGGGGAACGGGCATATGTGCATGAGAAAACACACATGCACCCACACACAAACATTTAGAGATGTCAAACAAAAAAATACGCTGTCTTTCAAGGAGCGTTCTTGATAGGTTCGGTTACTGTAAAATTTGCATGGCAGAAACGGCGATAGGTTCTTGCAAGTATCTGACATTGACACACCACTTTTGCTCAAGTAAGGAGAAAAACAATATCTGACATAAAATGTATGAGACAAGGAAAGGGATGATATCAGATACATAATGGCATCAACAGACAAGGAAAGGGATGATATCAGATACATAATGGCATCAACAGACAAGGAAAGGGATGATGTCAGATACATAATGGCATCAACAGACAAGGAAAGGGATGATATCAGATACATAATGGCATCATAATGGCATCAACAGACAAGGAAAGGGACGATATCAGATACATAATGGCATCAATAGACAAGGAAAGGGATGATATCAGATACATAATGGCATCATAATGGCATCAACAGACAAGGAAAGGGACGATATCAGATACATAATGGCATCAATAGACAAGGAAAGGGATGATATCAGATACATAATGGCATCAACAGAAAAGGAAAGGGATGATATCAGATACATAATGGCATCAACAGACAAGGAAAGGGATGATATCAGATACATAATGGCATCATAATGGCATCAACAGACAAGGAAAGGGACGATATCAGATACATAATGGCATCAATAGACAAGGAAAGGGATGATATCAGATACATAATGGCATCAACAGACAAGGAAAGGGATGATATCAGATACATAATGGCATCATAATGGCATCAACAGACAAGGAAAGGGATGATATCAGATACATAATGGCATCAACAGACAAGGAAAGGGATGATATCAGATACATAATGGCATCAACAGACTCATTTCGGAATTGTTTTCTTCCCAAGCTTGATCAAGATGACATAAAAACAAAAATACAAATTATCATCGCACCAAAAACAGAAAAAAAGTTGCACACAGACACAGTTTTCAAATATACACAAGCTTTTTAAACATCTGGATATCAGGCAATCTCCCAGTAGCCTACTGTATTTCGCTGACCACTTGTGAGCATGCACACGAATGTCAGTGTGCAGGCATATGAACAAAAAAAACCCAAAAAACTTGCATACAGTCCATCCTTCACAACAGGGCATGTTGCTCTGATATTTGCATCTACGTATCACGAACACACCATAGTAAATTTTGCAAAATGTTTGCGATGGCGTACCAGTGATAGGCCTTTGCAAAGACAAGACAGCAACACGATTCATAAATTGATATCAAGTTAAAAAAAAAAAAAAAAAAAAACCTCTAGGCATTGTAATGGAATATGAAGTGTGTGTGCGCGCGCGCGCGCGCGTGTGCGCGTGTGGGGTGTGTGTGTGTAAAGTATTTTTTGGATATGGGTTGGATGTGTCTGTGTGAGAGTTTGATGTTTGGATGGGGTGTGTGTGTGTGTGTGTGTGTGTGTGTGTGTGTGTGTGTGTGTGTGTGTGTGTGTGCGCGCGCGCGCGCGTTGTTGAAACTGAGCCGTTTGATCATACAGGGTTCTTGAAGAAACCTCTTACAGGCAAAAGTTTGAAAAATAAAAATTTAACTCAGTTATTTGAAAGTTAGCTTATCATTTTGTTTTTGTCATAAATACTTCCAAAGACTGACAAAAAACGTAACTTAGTTTATGATGTTGGTTTTGTCATTCTTTGGTTGTACATATAGATATATACTTCCAAAGACTTGCAAAACAAAATCATAAGCTAACTTTCAAAGAGTTATCACCATAATTATGTTCTGTTACGGTTATATTTGCAATGACATATTAATATTGCGCACTTGCAAATATCTTGACAGTAGAATTCTTGTGTAAATAGGTAAAGAATAAAATAGTAACTACAATTCAAGTGAAAAATTTTGGAATGTCGCATACATGCGTAATATCATCGCATCCGTTTCAGAAATCTTTTCTTAAAAACAGAAAAAAAAAAAAAAAAAAAAAATGCCCATGTCCAAATATTCAGGCCAACATACACACAGGTAAACAGATGAACACATGCCTTCAAGTACACTCGCATACATTAAAAAAAAAAGCTTATCGGGCAATGTTCGCAATACTAGATTTTGCTACACACATGCGTCATGCACATGTGAGTATGCAAACATACATATGAAAATGCATATCATTCATCCTTCGTATGTTGCCGTCATATTTTGCAGCGACCTTTCAGGGATAGCCATAGCAGATATTGCAGAAGGAAATGTTTGCAATGGCGTACCAGTGATAGGTCCTTGCCAAGATCTGACAGCAACACGATTCATAAATTGATAGATGAAAAAAAAGGTAATAGGTATCATGAAGGGACACTCATTCTTCACAAATGGTTTGTTGCCATGGTATTTGCAAAGGCGTATCTAGGACAGGCCATCACAGACACATGTTTGCAAAGGCGTATCTAGGACAGGCCATCGCAGACACATGTTTGCTATATCGTACCACCCACAGGCCCTTGCCGTCACAGCAGAGACATGATGTTGGCTATAGCGTACCAAACACGGGTCCTTGCTGTCACAGCAGCATGGTCCATTTCATGACAGCAAGGGAAAAACCCACTGGGTATTATGATGGGACATGAAGCGTTTAAAGATACAACCACAAAAACAAAACATATTCAAACCACATACGGAAACTACACAGAACATTTCTAAATGTGAAATAGAGACCAACAACCACCATCCCTCATCGCCATTCCCCCAACTCATCCTCACCCATTCAACCCACCCTCATCTCCCATTCCTGCCCCCTCCCCCTTCTGATTTCCAAAAGACATTCACACACACAACAAAATCAGCATTTACACGGGCGAGGAAAAGATGAACAGTCTGAAGACGGCGAAATGAACATGAACGGCAAACATGTGGACGACAGTAGAGACAGAAGAAAAACATGTGGACGACAGTAGAGACAGAAGGAAAACATGTGGACGACAGTAGAGACAGAAGAAAAACATGTGGACGACAGTAGAGACAGAAGAAAAACATATGAAAAAAAACGATACTAAATGAACTACAGGCAGATGAAGTAAGACCGACAGAGCAGAGAAGATAACTGGTACAGAACTTCCAAGAGTAGAAAAATTGTGAGACCCCCTCCTCCCTCTCTCTCAATCTTCTCACATACATACCTACACCCATATGAACATGCCCTAGACACGTATGCACTTCCAAAGACCTGGGATCTAGTGTCATTCCGTAGGGTTTAGTGTCTTCATGCATCAATTTGTTGTTTACTAAGCTGTTTATGTCCATAGAGAAAAGCTCTTGAGACTGACACTCTAAGGGGGCCGGGGGGCATCCAGGTCATGACTCCCAGATGCCCTACTGCCAATTGTTTTTTTCTGGCGCTGCTTCTGTCGTCATACCACGACCTAGTCATTACCAATTAATCAAATGCCTTTGGATAAATACCCATTTCGTTTTCTTAGGAAGTCAATAGCAATGGACAACACGCACCTGCACACACAAAACTAAACATTCGCAATCGCACCAAAAACAGTCCAAAAAATATACACACCCGAGTCAAAACATTAAAATGACCTGCTAATCATACACCCTTCAAAATATGGTGTGTTGCTGTAATATTTCCAATGGCTTACCAGAGGCAGGCCCTTGCAAACAGACAGCACCAAACCATCTGCATTGAGCAATGCAACATCTGACAGTAAAATAAATCGAAAATAAATATGTGAACGACACCATTACAACATCCCAATCCCAATGGCATCAAGGACCTTTTTCCCCACAGACGTCTGCACAGAGGAACTCCTTGTCCAGGGATCCTTCCTTTGGCAGCGCTGGGATGTCAGGGTTGGTGCCTGAGAGCACGGAGAGGCCGACTGTTTCCGCCGACCACTGAAGGTGATGAGCCGAGACTCGGTCGGCTCCCTCTGCAGGTGAGATGACAGGTCTCCCTGCAGGCCTTCCTGTCCACCAATCTCACTCCACGTGGCCCAGTCTCCTCTCGTGATTTCTTTGGGCAGGACAAAAAGTCTTTCTCCCTTACAGATGCCGATCCTGAACACTTGGAACGTGACGGTGTCCACATGCAGCCTGCTCAGTTCCATGTCACCGACGGTTGTCTTGTCGGGGTCATTTCGCCGTTGTCGATGTGCTGGCCGATTTCCATCTAAACCCCACGCAACCAGTGAATGTTCCAGACCATAGAGGCGGTACCTGGGTGGCTGTCGGCTGCCAGCCTGAAGCGGACAGCAGCTGAACAAAGAAGAGTGAGAGCTTTCAGACTGTCGGAGTCAGTCCCTGGCGCTTAGCTCTAAGCCAGTGAAGCACGGCAGAGCCATTCACTGGCAGACTGCTGCTGCCCGTGTTGTGCCGACGTTGTGTGGTGATGGTCCCACCCTGGTGTGTGGTGTTGGAGGACTTCATGCCGTGCACCGTGATGGACTGGAATCAAGCCGTGAAGAGTGGTCATCCTCTGTTGTGTGGTGACTGGTCCTCCCTGGTGTGTGGTGCTGGAGGACTTCATGCCGTGCACCGTGATGGACTGGAACCAAGCCGCGAAGAGTGGTCATCCTCTGTTGTGTGGTGACTGGTCCTCCCTGGTGTGTGGTGTTAGAGGACTACATGCCGTGGCACCGTGATGGACTGGAACCAAGCCGTGAAGAGTGGTCATCCTCTGTTGTGTGGTGACTGGTCCTCCCTGGTGTGTGGTGTTAGAGGACTACATGCCGTGGCACCGTGATGGACTGGCACCAAGCCGTGAAGAGTGGTCATCCTCTGTGAACCTGGCACACAGACACCTCACGTTAATCCTGACAACACGTCACTAAACCTCGAGAAATAAACCACTTAACTGGGCGCGCGCGCGTCTGTGTGTATGCGTGTATGTGTGTGCGTGCGTGTATGTATGTGTGGGCGTGCGTGTATATGTGTGCGTGTGTGTGCGTGTGTACTCGCACGCTCGAGTACATTTCCGAGTACAGACTTTATTTTAACCTGTTTTCAGCCACTCTGATGACTGTGTTGGTTTACAAAACAAAATTCTTAACTTAATACTCCTCTTGCACAGAGAGAGAGAGAGAGAGAGAGAGAGAGAGAGAGAGAGAGAAAGAGAGAGAGAGAGAGACAGAGACAGAGACAGCGCCAAGCACTGAGGGACGTGAAATCAATTCCACGTCGATCCCTTCCCCCCCCCCGCCACTGTGTACCGCCATGCAGTCAATGTCGGCTTTCCAAACTTGTTCTTTCACCTTTCCATGTGATTCCACTGAGAGCGCATGTGCTCCACCAGGATACACATTTGAAAATCTCGTTTTTCTTTGGCAGATAAAGGGCCGTTTTGTGGTGGGTGGAACAAACCGACATGTTTCCAAGTAAGAAAAAAACAAAAAACAAATGGCGTGGGCATGGAAGACGGAAGTCGGGCGTGGGGTGGGGGGTAGGGTCACGGGGCGAAGGGGATGAGGGCGACAGGAACGGAAGGAAGAGGGGGGGGGGGGGGGGTGGCACGGGGGCGAAGGGGATGAGGGCGACAGGAACGGAAGGAAGGGGGGGGGGGTTGCACGGGGGCGAAGGGGATGAGGGCGACAGGAACGGAAGGAAAGGGGGGGGGGGGGTGGCACGGGGGCGAAGGGGATGAGGGCGACAGGAACGGAAGGAAGGGGGGGGGGGGTGGGCACGGGGGCGAAGGGGATGAGGGCGACAGGAACGGAAGGAAGAGGGGGGGGGGGGTGGGCACGGGGGCGAAGGGGATGAGGGCGACAGGAACGGGGAGGGGGGGGGGGGGTTGCACGGGGGCGAAGGGGATGAGGGCGACAGGAACGGAAGGAAGTGGGGGAGGGGGGGTTGCACGGGGGCGAAGGGGATGAGGGCGACAGGAACGGAAGGAAGTGGGGGGGGGGGGGTGGCACGGGGGCGAAGGGGATGAGGGCGACAGGAACGGAAGGAAGAGGGGGAGGGGGGGGGCATTGCACGGGGGCGAAGGGGATGAGGGCGACAGGAACGGAAGGAAGTGGGGGAGGGGGGGGGGGTTGCACGGGGGCGAAGGGGATGAGGGCGACAGGAACGGAAGGAAGTGGGGGAGGGGGGGGGGGTTGCACGGGGGCGAAGGGGATGAGGGCGACAGGAACGGAAGTGGGAGGGGGGGGGTTGCACGGGGGCGAAGGGGATGAGGGCGACAGGAACGGAAGTGGGGGGTTGCACGGGGGCGAAGGGGATGAGGGCGACAGGAACGGAAGTGGTGGAGGGGGGGAGGGGTGGCACGGGGGCGAAGGGGATGAGGGCGACAGGAACGGAAGGAAGGAGGGGGGGGGGGTGGCACGCGGGCGAAGGGGATGAGGGCGAAGGGGATGAGGGCGACAGGAACGAAGACAGTGGATCTCGGACACATGCCCACCTCCATGCCAATTTCAATAACCAGCCCTACAGATTGGTCCCCATCAGCATTCCTCTGTAAATCCCTTCAGCATTCCTCTGTAAATCCCTATCAGCATTCCTCTGTAAATCCCTATCAGCATTCCTCTGTAAATCTACCATTAGGTTTCACACTGATGCCGATTCCTTTTGGTCCGGATTGTTAAGGTTTGTACACGAGCAACCAACTGGCAGCGATTGTGAAATGCAACCCATTCTTTAAAACTGACATGCAAATTCGCCAGGACTAATCCAAGTTAACCAGGAACACACTTTTTTGCGAAATAAAAGCAAAAGATCACGGGAAAGTTTAAATCAAGTAGTAAAAGTTGTTTATAAAGAACTGCTACCTAGTAAGCACCGTTTTTTTATGAACGACATTTTTTCAGTCTGGTCACGTACATAGATCTAAGAATTTGTCTTGTGGCTAAAATTCCCAAACCCACCTGACCTCCCACCCTTCCCTCTATCCCCTCCAACACCTAAAAAAATTATCTAGTAGTATCATCCGATAGTTTCGGACATATCTGATGGACGAGGAATATCACTGTAATTTATTCACGCGTGTCAGAACTGTTAGGAACACCCAGATTAGACGAACTGTTAATCCCCCGATTTTACACCATTGGAACACCTAGATTAAAGGAACTGTTACTGCATTA
Organism: Conus canariensis; assembly: GCA_033310375.1. Taxonomy (NCBI): domain Eukaryota; kingdom Metazoa; phylum Mollusca; class Gastropoda; order Neogastropoda; family Conidae; genus Conus; species Conus canariensis. The sequence goes on from CM065717.1 coordinate 92,477,680, forward strand.
ATGTCACACCACTGGAACACCTAGATTAAACGAACTGTTATTCTCACTATTTCACAACCATTGGAACACCCATTAAAGGAACCGTTATTGCATTAATGTCACACCACTGGAACACCTAGGTTAAACGAGCTGTTATTCCTGTTGTTTCAAACCATTAGCCTGTCCGTCCATGTCGCACCTGCACCTCTGCTGTGCTGTGTGCAGGTCTCTCCCCTGCGCCGTCACCCTCTCCTCGTCTGGGTCGTCTTCTTGCTCCTGACGTCTCCACGGGGTCCTTATCCTGCTCTCTGCATCTCCATTGGGTCGTTATCCTGCTCTCTGCATCTCCACGGGGTCGTTATCCTGCTCCCTGCATCTCCACAGGGTCGTTATCCTGCTCTCTGCATCTCCATTGGGTCGTTATCCTGCTCTCTGCATCTCCACTGCATTGTCATCCCCTTTCCGCTGTCGCCCCTGGGCCGTCATCCTCGTTCAAACCCAGTCATGATTAGTCATTAAGCATGCGCGTGTATATATTATGCACACACACACACACACACACACACACACACCCACACCCTATGACAGAAAGACAACATACGAAAAGAGGATAAACTATAAAAGAAGGGCACTGCCTACAAAAAATGGACACTAAGCCCTGTAAAAGAAAAAAGGAGGAAATCCAAACTCTGCGAAAGAGGGCTTGGAATCATAACGAAGGGGGACACCAATCCCAATGAAACGAGGATACTAAACTGTGTCGAGTCGGAAGACACTAAACCCTACTGAGGAAGACAGTAAAGCATCGCAAAGAGGAAACTAAACTCTATGAAAAAGACTCTAAATGCTACAAAAGGAGGAAACTAAATCAGTGAAATATACTAAATACCGAAAAAAACAGTCACTAAACCTATGAAACGAAAGGGACAGAACCCTAAGCAAGGAGAAATTAAAACCTAGGTAAAGTACACTAAGTACAGCGAAAACCAGACTATTTAATAAAGCCTATGAAACAAAAGGGAGAGAACCCTCTGCAAGGAGACAATACAACCTTTGATAGGAAGGCAATAAACCCCACAAAAGGAAGACAAAACCTCATGAATAAAGGAGAGGTATAGTTCTGCAGAAGGAATGGATACGCAATCCTATGAAAAGGCTCGAAACCCTGTCAAGAACAACCGAATCCTACGAAAGAAGAGCACAATAAAGCATGTGACAGAAGAGGGCGTACACACAAAAGCCCTTAGATATGACGGTAATACCTACAAAAGAAGGTACTAAACTCTTAATAAACAAGGACACGTAGAGAGGATAATAAACCCAATGAAAGACGAGGAAGGTGGAAACAAAATTCTATGAAAATGACATTATAACCTATGAAAAGACAGAAAGGCGTATGAAAAGACAATATGGCCTTTGAAAGGATACTGAAGACCATGAAAGATAGATACTAAGGCCTGTTAAAAGAACACAGAACTGCACGAAGGGTATGTCAATTCCTATCAAAAAGGACACTAAACTCTTAGAGAGACAGACATTGAACCCTATCAAAGAGAGACCAATCTCTGAGAAAGAAGACACCAAACCTTGTGGAAAGAAGCCACTTTACCGCACGAGAGAAAGAGTATCAAACAACATGAAAGGAACGACCTGCTAGAACTGATAACCCATGCCAGACGTTTTGTGGAACAAGGGACTCTCATTATGAGGTACCAGGTGCGCACAAGGAAATGTTTCGGGAACAGGACCACAGATTCCCTCAGAAGTTCTGCAGCTCAGTCCCAAAGGATCTGAACACATGCGTCCATGTTCCAGATGCCCAGGGAACCAGACACACTGCAGCACCGAGTCACGCTCTGATGCCTGCCCTTCAGCATTCCCTCTGGTACCCCCCTCCTCTGCACCTTGTTCCACAAAAAGATACGACATAGGAAATCAGAACAGTCTTGCTGATGAAGGAAACGAAAGCGCTGAACCCCGGAAAAAGAAGACACTGAACTCTGGAAAACAGAAGACACTGAACTCTGGAAAACAGAAGACACTGAACTCTGGAAAACAGAAGACACTGAACTCTGGAAAACAGAAGACACTGGACTCTGGAAAACAGAAACAGAAGTACTGGACCATTGAAAACAGAAGGTACTGGACCATTGAAAACAGAAGATACTGGACCTTGAAAACATAAGATACTAACCCATAAAAACGAACGTACACAGGAAACTTACACAAAAGAAGACGACATGAACCCGAAAACGAAGACACTAAAATCTTAGAAAGGTACACACGTTATTAAAGGAAACTCTGAAAGAAGACGAAATCCTTGAAAACGACAAGAGACTAACATCCTAAATCACAAAAAGAAGACCCCCAAACCCATGGAAAAAAGACGCACAAACCTAAGAAAAAAAAGGACTCTATACAAGAGGGCCGTAAGGTTTACGAAAGAAGGTTAAAACGAGAACTACACCATAACAGGACAGTACGGACAAGACAGCGAGAGGAAAAGCAGGAAGAGGAGGAAGAGGAAGAGCGACACTGTCCTTGTTACAGCCGCATTCTCCGAGGTCCCGTGACGTGGTCTCCGTTTTCCCTGGCCGTTCACGTAGTTCTTCCATGTCCCTGTTCATGTAAACATCAATGTTTTCTCTCAGAATTTGGTTTCTATCAATTCAGCCATAATAGTTTAACTAAAAGTGAGGGGTTGTTTGTTTTATTTTCTTTTGTTTTGTGGGGTCCCTTTCTCAGCTCGACATTCTACAGTTAAAAACCGTTTTCCTCTGTTGCGTCACTGTTCAGAATACTATATCATGAGCACAGACACAAAGTCTTCGGCACGTATGCATATGTATCAAACCGGTCTACCCTAAAACTACTGTCGATGTACTTTATGTATCAAACCTGTCTATCCTAAAACTGCTGTCGATGTACTTTATGTATCAAACCTGTCTACCCTAAAACTGCTGTCGATGTACTTTATGTATCAAACCTGCCCACCCTAAAACTGCTAAAGCTGCTGTCGATGTACTTCATGTATCAAAGCTGTCTACCCTAAAACTGCTGTCGATGTACTTTTCCACACTAGGTCGTTTTCCCTGCTATCAGGAGGATTCTCAGGTTGTTTCCGCGACTTAGCAATTATCGTCAGCAGAGGGCTTAATCAGTAATGTCCCGAGTACGTTGGTTCAGAAAAGGCGCCACTGAACGCAACCAAAGACTGCGGCAGTGCAGTATCTCCTCAGACGAGTTGCCCCATGGTGACCTGACACCGGCTCTGCCAATGGACTGCCGGTGCCAGGGATGTGACGGAGCAAACCAATGTGTGGCTGGGGATGAGGAGCCGGAATGAGCGGCGTGGGCCCATGCCACTGCAGCGCCACAGAAGATGAGACACCAAAAAGAAACAAGACAAAGACCGCTAGCAAGAAGCCATACGCTCGAACACAAGACCCTCTCCTCGCACTTATCCAGTGCTGTATGCTTGCCAGGTACGGGCGAGTAGCTCACCATGTCTTTCTGTCAATAAGCCAACAATAAGAGAGGGGGCGTCCCAGTGACTGAACAAGGGCAGCTTGGAAAGGGGGAAAAAGGACTGGACGGGCTACAGGCGCCATCAAAATGACATTGTCCAGACAATTTTGTGGGTTTAGGCAAACAGGCAGTTCTGCGATGATCTCACTTTATCTGTATTTTGAAGTTTGTACCGTCTCCGTGTAGCACTCAGTGTTGAACACTTTTCTGGATGGAAGTTCACTGACCACTGCTCTTCACACTTTGTCAGAGTGTCAAGGTCGTTTTGTAGTGTGTTGGTCGGATGCCTTTATTGTGTGGCTGCACATCGTGTCATCTGCGAACAGGCGGACTTTGGAGCTGATCCCTGCCGGGAGGTCACCAATGTAATAGAAAAATAGGCTTGGTCCTAGGACTGAACCTTGGGGGACTCCTGAGTTTCACCTCGCTTCCTTGGCCTTCTACCCCTCTACAACAAAATCCCTCACGCAAATCTGCCTGGTAGTTTGGGCTACCTTAAATGGCCGAGAAAGAATATGGTTCATATACATATTGCAAAAGTGTCTGGAATAGTATTTGAAAAAAAAATCATCAACATTTTGCTATCCGTCATCAGGCTGAACAAGTTTCTTACCTGCACCTCTAGTGGTCTTTTCTGCCGTCACCTGGTCCTTGGTAAGATCTCTCAAGTGGGCCGTCTTGTTCCCGGCGTCTCCCCCCAGGGCTGCCGTCCTCTTCCCGGCGTCTCCCCCCAGGGCTGCCGTCCTCTTCCCGGCGTCCCCCCCAGGGCTGCCGTCCTCTTCCCGGCGTCTCCCACCAGGGCTGCCGTCCTCTTCCCGCGTCTCCCCCAGGGCTGCCGTCCTCTTCCCGGCGTCTCCCCCCAGGGCTGCCGTCCTCTTCCCGGCGTCTCCCCCCAGGGCTGCCGTCCTCTTCCGGTTCCCCGGGCGTCCCTCCCCCCAGGGCTGTCCTCTTCCCGGCGTCTCCCCCCAGGGCTGTCCTCTTCCCAGCGTCTCCCCCCAGGGCCGTCCTCTTCCCAGCGTCTCCAGCAGGGCTGTCCTCTTTCCAGCGTCTCCCCCAGGGCTGTCGTCCTCTTCCCAGCGTCTCCAGCAGGGCTGTCCTCTTTCCAGCGTCTCCCCCAGGGCTGTCGTCCTCTTCCCAGCGTCTCCCCAAGGGCTGTCCTGTTTCTGGCGTCTCCCGCGGATTGTCCTGTTCCTCGTCTCTCCTCTGGATTGCCTTTCCTGTTCAAACAGCCATTAGTCAATGTGTGATTGTGTACGCTTGTACGTGAGTAAAGGTGTGCAACAATACTGTTCTGCATGCGAGAGAGAGAGAGAGTGTGTGTGGTGTGTGTGTGGTGTGCGTGCGTGTGTGTGCGTGTGTGTGTGTGTGGTGGCGACAGTGGGTACAGCCAGGAGAGTGGAAAGCAGGTCATCCATGATCTTCATAACTTTGTGTCGCTCTTGTTAAAAACAATCAGGATCATTCTATACATTCCTGGGTTCAGCGGCCAATTTAAACTATTTCCAACACCTCGTGATAAGCAATCCGTCTTAGTAACTCAACTGCAGTGGTACCAGCTTTCCCAGTGACAAAGAGTGAAATTAATTCACTGTGAGAAAAAAAAACTCCAGATCCATTATGAAACTTTTCTCCAGTGTTTACACTCTGCACCGTTCTTGCAGGCGATATCGTTTTAACTTTTACACGCACGTACTGGTGATCCTTTTCACCAAGTCCTAATTGGAGAATGTAACTGTTCCAGAACAACTTGTCACTTGGCTCAAGTCGTATTTTACCTTGCATCTCTGAAATGGGGTCATGAACCACGGGTGCAATGGTCCCTGGTGGTCTGGTACCGAGTGCTGGACAGTTGTCGCTGTAATCCTGCCACAAAACACACACACGCGCACACCAGAGAAATGAGATATCTCCCATTTCTCTGGCGCACGCACACACAACCTTAACACCAAAAACAATCACGTACGCACACACCAAAAACACAATCACACACACACACCCGCAAGCACGCACACACGCACACACACACACACACGCACAGACAGAGGTCAGTTGCAAAAAAAGTGGAGGGGGTGGGGTGTGGATTCAATCATGTCTAAATCCAAGTCGCTAAAACCCCGAGTCGGGGACAGTAAATCATGTGAGAAACATTAAACTCTAATTAAAAAAAAAAACACAAAACGCCGAGATCGACATTAGGATTGTGAAAGAAGGCAGCAAGTCTGGAATCGACAGAGGCCAAGCCCTAGGATAGAGAAAATCAAAGACAAAGATGGCATTGGGCTACACTCATGAAAAAAGAGCTTCAAGCCCTTAGAAAGAAGAGTACTAAACCCTATAAAAAAAGGACATGCAGCCCTATCAAGGGAGGTAAATAACGCATGAAAAACAACAGAAAACTATGTGAAAATGGTACCAAGTCCCATGAAAGGAGCTAAAACTTAAACCATAAGAAAGGACAATAACATCTGGAAAAAAATGACATTAATACCTACGTATGGTGGGAGACACTAAACTATACGAAAGGAGGAGCTTGACCCTCTCAAACCGGGTCAGACTTGACTGCATCACCGAGTCACCCTGTGATGCCTTTCCTGAAGCATTCCCTCTGGTACCCCCTGTTCTGTAACCTTGTTCCACCAGCAGACTGACATAGGAAACCAGAGCAACAGGAAACCAAGACTCTGAACCCTAAGAAATAGAGGACAGTAAACGCCAGGAAAGAACAAGTGACTTAGCTAGTAAAATTCCTCTATGTCCAAAAAAAGGAAGCGATGAACGTGAAGACATTAAAATCTCTGTAAATTCCGTCAAGGAAAGAGTTAACCCTGTGGAGGAAGACACTGAAACCTTGGCAACTGCAAGGCACTGAACTCCATACCATGCAAGGCACTGAACTCCATACCAGACAACACGCTTCATGACAATAGTAAATGACAGAACAGCACCGCATTGGAGATGTACATGAAGAAGAATGAGAAGGAAGAAAGAAGAAATTGTTGATTGATTGATCCTTTAATGGGTAAAGAATGACACACCTTAAAGGCCCTTTTTACAATTCTGCCCACTAACCAAACAGAAGGTAAAGAAAGGAGGAAAAAAAGAAAACTGGTAAATGCTATAACATCAACAAGTCCTACAAAAATTTTGTAAAGCAACTGACCACGAGGACGACGACGAAGAAGAAAAAGGAGAAAGACAACAACGACGAAAAAGAACGATTGATTGAATCTCTAATGGGTAAAGACAGAAAAAAATTAAAAGAGGGAGAATTGAGAGAGAGAGAGAGAGAGAGAGAGAGAGAGAGAGAGAGAGAGAGAGAGAGACAGAGCAGAGCAGAAAGATGAAGATAAAGGATGAGCGGATAGGAGAGCACTCTCCTTGTACAAAGGGGCTTTGTTGTTCACGTGACCTGGTCTGTGTTATCCGTGGCCCTTGAGAGCCTTCTTTGTCCCTGTGAATGCAAAAAATAAAACATTTTCTTTAGATTTCATTTTCAGTGCAAGCAAATCTGATTCGCTCAATAAAGCCGAACGAGTCTGACGAACAGCCTAACCAAAACAGATCAAATCAAGTGTTTTGACTTGTGATTTGTTTGTCCACGTTATTCGCTGGAGTCATAATAATTAGTTTAAAAATTGGTTTAGTTCTCCGCCTGCAGTCGGCTCACTTTGCGACGAACCGTCAGATGCTTTCTCTTGCAACATTTTAATTTAATCGATTTATTACGTCATACAAGGTTTCTGCTATATTGCATACAAGATAATGTAGCATAACATACCAAGTGTATTTGTGATAGCTTCGGTTGCAAACGTGCCTTTTTTAACGCAGAAATGACCCAATGGATCATCAAACGAGGTACCTCGAACATTAAACATTAATCGAGTCTGTGTATGTGAACACGCACGCATAATAGCACGAATGTGCGTGTTAAGTATTCCTTTTTCGGACTACGTTGCAGTATTAACATCTGCCTTCACGGTTTTTTATTGTGTTTTTTTTTTTTAAGTACTGCACTTTATTTCTAATACTTAACTTGATCTATCTGAATATATGCATTTACTAATCTAGATCAACAAGGAAAATTCAAGTTTTTACTACCATGCCCCCCCCCCCCCCTCCCCCCCGCCCGGCCAGTCGCCTCCTCTGCTATGTGTTTCTGACGTGGTCTCCCCTCCCCCTCCCCTCGGCCTGTTGCACTGTTACTGTTACCTCTGCTAGGTGTTTCTGACGCGGTGTCCCAACCCCCACCCCTGGCCTGTCACACCGTTACCGTTACCTCTATGTGTTTCTGACGTGGCCTCCCCACTGGCCTGTCGCACTGTTACCGTTACCTCTGCTAAGTGTTTCTGACGTGGTGTCCCACCCCGCTCTGTAAATCTACCATTAGGTTTCACACCGATGCCGATTCTTTTTGGCCCCGATTTTTAAGGTTTGTACACGAGCAACGAAGTGGCAGCGATTGTGAAATGCAACCCATTCTTTATAACTGTGCTATGCAAATTCGCCAGGACTAATCCAAGTTAACCAGGAACACACGTGTTTGCGAAAGAAAAGCAAAAGATCACGGGAAAGTTTTAATCGAGTAGTAAAAGTTGTTTATAAAGAACTGCTACCTAGTAAGCACCGTTTTTTATGAATAACATTTTTTCAGCCTGGTCACGTACATAGACCTAAGAATTTGTCTTGTGGCTAAAATTCCCAAACCCACCTGACCTCCCACCCTTCCCTCTATCCCCTCCACCACCTAAAAAAAAATTATCTAGTAGTATCATCCGATAGTTTCGGACATATCTGATGGACGAGGAATATCAGACTGTAATTTATTCACGCGTGTCAGAACTGTTAGGAACACCCAGATTAGACGAACTGTTAATCCCCCGATTTTACACCATTGGAACACCTAGATTAAAGGAACTGTTATTCTCACTATTTCACAACCATTGGAACACCCATTAAAGGAACTGTTATTGCATTAATGTCACATCACTGGAACACCTAGATTAAACGAACTGTTATTCTCACTATTTCACAACCATTGGAACACCCATTAAAGGAACTGTTATTGCATTAATGTCACACCACTGGAGCACCTAGGTTAAACGAGCTGTTATTCCTGTTGTTTCAAACCATTAGCCTGTCCGTCCATGTCGCACCTGCACCTCTGCTGTGCTGTGTGCAGGGGTCTCCCCTGCGCCGTCACCCTCTCCTCCTTGCTCCTGGCGTCTCCACTGGGTCGTTATCCTGCTCTCTGCATCTCCACTGCATTGTCATCCCCTTTCCGCTGTCGCCCCTGGGCCGTCATCCTCGTTCAAACCCAGACATGATTAGTCATCAAGCATGCGCGTGTATATATTATACACACACACACACACACACCCTATGACAGGAAGACAACATACGAAAAGGGGATAAACTATAAAAGAAGGGCACTGCCTACAAAAAATGGACACTAAGCCCTGTAAAACAAAAAAGGAGGAAATCCAAACTCTGCGAAAGAGGGCTTGGAATCATAACGAAGGGGGACACTAATCCCAATGAAACGAGGATAAACTGTGTAGAGTCGGAAGACACTAAACCCTACTGAGGAAGACATTAAAGCATCGCAAAGAGGAAACTAAACTCTATGAAAAAGAGACTCTAAATGCTACAAAAGGAGGAAACTAAATCAGTGAAATATACTAAATACCGAAAAAAAACCAGGCACTAAACCTATGAAAAGAAAGGGACAGAACCCTAAGCAAGGAGAAATTAAAACCTAGGTAAAGTACACTAAGTACAGCGAAAAACAGACATTAAAGCCTATGAAACAAAAGGGAGAGAACCTTCTGCAAGGAGATAAAACCTTTGATAGGAAGGCAATAAACCCCACAAAAGGAAGACAAAGCCTCATGAATAAAGGAGATGTATAGTTCTGCAGACGGAATGAATACGCAATCCTATGAAAAGGCTCGAAACCCTGTCAAGAAACCGAATCCTACGAAAGAAGAGCGCAATGAATCATGTGACAGAAGAGGGCGTACACACTAAAGCCCTTAGATATGACGGTAATACCTACAAAAGAAGGTACTAAACTCTTAATAAACAAGGACACGTAGAGAGGATAATAAACCCAATGAAAGACGAGGAAGGTGGAAACAAAATTCTATGAAAATGACATTATAACCTATGAAAAGACAAAGGCGTATGAAAAGACAATATGCCTTTGAAAGGATACTGAAGACCATGAAAGATAGATACCAAGGCCTGTTAAAAGAACACAGAACTGCACGAACGGTATGTCAATTCCTATCAAAAAGGACACTAAACTATTAGAGAGACAGACACCGAACCCTATCAAAAAGAGACCAATCTCTGAGAAAGAAGAGGATACCAAACCTTGTGGAAAGAAGCCACTTTACCGCATGAGAGAAAGAGTATCGAACAACATGAAAGGAACGACCTGCTAGAACTGATAACCCATGCCAGACGTTTTGTGGAACAAGGGACTCTCATTATGAGGTACCAGGTGCGCACAAGGAAATGTTTCGGGAACAGGACCAAAGACTTACTCAGAAGCTCTGCAGCTCAGCCCCAAAGGATCTGAACACATGCGTCCATGTTCCAGATGCCCAGGGAACCAGACACACTGCAGCACTGAGTCACACTCTGATGCCTGCCCTTCAGCATTCCCTCTGGTACCCCCCTCCTCTGCACCTTGTCCCACAAAAAGACACGACATAGAAAATCAGAACAGTCTTGCTGATGAAGGAAATTAAAGCGCTAAATCCTGGAAAACAAAAACAGACAACAGAACTCTGGAAAACAGAAAAACACAGAACTCTGGAAAACAGAAGACACGGAACTCTGGAAAACTGAAGACACCGAACCCAAAAACCGAGAAAACAGAAAACACTGAACCTCTATGGAAAACAGAAGACACTGAACTCTGGAAAACAGAAGACAGAACCGAAACAGAGACACACTGGAAAACAGAAGATACTGGACCACTGAAAACAGAAGATACTGGACCCTTAAAAAGAAAACAGAAGAAACTGGACCCTCTGAAAAACAGAAGATACTGGACCCTCTTGAAAACAGAAGAGATACTGGACCCTTTGAAAAACAGAAGATATTGGACCCTTGAAAACAGAAGATACTGGACCCTTGAAAACAGAAGATACTGGACCCATGAAAAGCGGACAACTATAGCACAGGAAACTTTACACTACAGAAGATGACACTGAACCCCGACAATGAAGACACTAAAATCTTTGAAGAGTAAACACGTTTATTTTAAAGAAGACAGATAAGACGTAAAATCCTTGAAAACTACAAGATACTCATCTGAGAAAAAAAGGACTCTATACAAGAGGGCCGTAAAGTTTACGATAGGTTAAAACGAGAACTACACCATAACAGGACAGTACGGACAAGACAGCGAGAGGAAAAGCAGGAAGAGGAGGAAGAGGAAGAGCGACACTGTCCTTGTTACAGCCGCATTCTCCGAGGTCCCGTGACGTGGTCTCCGTTTTCCCTGGCCGTTCACGTAGTTCTTCCATGTCCCTGTTCATGTAAACATCAATGTTTTCTCTCAGAATTTGGTTTCTATCAATTCAGCCATAATAGTTTAACTAAAAGTGAGGGGTTGTTTGTTTTATTTTCTATTGTTTTGTGGGGGTCCCTTTCTCAGCTCGACATTCTAGTTAAAAACCGTTTTCCTCTGTTGCGTCACTGTTCAGAATACTATATCATGAGCACAGACACAAAGTCTTTGGCACGTATGCATATGTATCAAACCTGTCTGGACTGCCGGTGCCAGGGATGTGATGGAGCAAACCAAAGTGTGGCTGTGGATGAGGAGCCGGAGTGAGCGGCGTGGGCCCATGCCACTGCAGCGCCACAGAAGATGAGACGCCAAAAAGAAACAAGACAAAGACCGCTAGCAAGAAGCCATACGCTCTTACACAAGACCCTCTCCTCGCACTTATCCAGTGCTGTAAGCTTGCCAGGTACGGGTGCGTAGCTCACCATGTCTTTCTGTCAATAAGCCAACAATAAGAGAGGGCGTCCCAGTGACAGACCAAGGGCAGCTTGGAAAGGGGGAAAAAGGACTGGACGGGCTACAGGCGCCATCAAAATGACATTGTCCAGACAATTGTGTGTGTACAGGCAGACAGTTCTGCGATGATCTCACTTTGATCTGTATTCTGAAGTTTGTACTGTCTCCGTGTAGCACTCGGTGTTGAACACTTTTCTGAATGGAAGCTCATTGACCACTGCTCTTCCCAATTTGTCAGAGTGTCAAGGTCGTTTTGTAGTGTCTGTTGGTCGGATACCTTCTTTATCGTGTGGCTGCACATCGTGTCATCTGCGAACAGGCGGACTTTGGAGCTGATCCCTGCCGGGAGGTCACCAATGTAATAGAAAAATAGGCTTGGTCCTAGGACTGAACCTTGGGGGACTCCTGAGTTTCACCTCGCTTCCTTGGCCTTCTACCCCTCTACAACAAAATCCCTCACGCAAATCTGCCTGGTAGTTTGGGCTATCTTAAATGGCCGAGAAAGAATATGGTTCATATACATATTGCAAAAGTGTCTGGAATAGTATTTGAAAAAAAAAATCATCCAACATTTTGCTATCCGTCATCAGGCTGAACAAGTTTCTTACCTGCACCTCTAGTGGTCTTTTGTGCCGTCACCTGGTCCTTGGTAAGGTCTCTCAAATGCGCCGTCTTGTTCCCGGCGTCTCCCCCGGGGCTGTTGTCCTCTTCCCGCGTCTCCCCCAGGGCTGTCGTCCTTTTCCCGGCGTCTCCCCCAGGGCTGTCGTCCTCTTCCCGGCGTCTCCCCCAGGGCTGTCTTCTTCCCGGCGTCTCCCCCAGGGCCGTCTTCTTCCCGACGTCTCCCCCAGGGCTGTCGTCTTCTTCCCGGCGTCCTCCCCCAGGGCTGTCGTCCTCTTCCCGGCGTCTCCCCCAGGGCTGTCGTCCTCTTCCCGGCGTCTCCCCCAGGGCTGTCGTCCTCTTCCTGGCGTCTCCCCCAGGGCTGTCCTCTTCCCGGCGTCTCCCCCCGGGCTGTCCTCTTCCCGGCGTCTCCCCCAGGGCTGCCGTCCTCTTCCCGGCGTCTCCCCCAGGGCTGTTGTCCTCTTCCCGGCGTCTCCCCCCAGGGCTGTTGTCCTCTTCCCGGCGTCTCCCCCCAGGGCTGTTGTCCTCTTCCCGGCGTCTCCCCCCAGGGCTGTCCTCTTCCCGGCGTCTCCCCCAAGGGCTGTCCTCTTCCCGGCGTCTCCCCCAGGGCTGTCTTCTTCCCGGCGTCTCCCCCAGGGCTGTCTTCTTCCCGGCGTCTCCCCCAGGGCTGTCCTCTTCCCGGCGTCTCCCCCAGGGCTGTCGTCCTCTTCCCGGCGTCTCCCCCAGGGCTGTCCTCTTCCCGGCGTCTCCCCCAGGGCCGTCCTCTTCCCAGCGTCTCCCCCAGGGCCGTCCTCTTTCTCGCGTCTCCCCCAGGGCTGTCCTCTTTCCAGCGTCTCCCCCAGGGCTGTCCTCTTCCCGGCGTCTTCCCCAGGGCTGTCCTCTTTCCAGCGTCTCCCCCAGGGCTGTCCTCTTTCCAGCGTCTCCCCCAGGGCTGTCGTCCTCTTCCCAGCGTCTCCCCAAGGGCTGTCCTGTTTCTGGCGTCTCCCGCGGATTGTCCTGTTCCTTGTCTCTCCTCTGGATAGCCTTTCCTGTTCAAACAGCCATTAGTCAATGTGTGATTGTGTACGCTTGTATGTGAGTAAAGGTGTGCAACAATACTGTTCTGCATGCGAGTGTGTGTGTGAGTGTGTGTGTGTGTGTGTGTGTGTGTGTGTGTGTGCGCGTGTGTGGTGGCGACAGTGGGTACAGCCAGGAGAGTGGAAAGCAGGTCATCCATGATCTTCATAACTTTGTGTCGCTCTTGTTAAAAACAAAATCAGGATCATTCTATACATTCCTGGGTTCAGCGGCCAATTTAAACTATTTCCAACACCTCGTGATAAGCAATCCGTCTTAGTAACTTAACTGCAGTGGTACCAGCTTTCCCAGTGACAAAGAGTGAAATTAATTCACTTTGAGAAAAAAACAACAACTCCAGATCCATTATGAAACTTTTCTCCAGTGTTTACACTCTGCACCGTTCTTGCAGGTGATATCGTTTTAACTTTTACACGCACGTACTGGTGATCCTTTTCACTAAGTCCTAATTGGAGAATATAACTGTTCCAGAACAACTTGTCACTTGGCTCAAGTCGTATTTTACCTTGCATCTCTGAAATGGAGTCATGAACCACGGGTGCAACGGTCCCTGGTGCCCTGGTACCGAGTGCTGGACAGTTGTCGCTGTAATCCTGCCACAAAACACACACGCGCGCGCACCAGAGAAATGAGATATCTCCCATTTCTCTGGCGCACGCACACACAGCATTAACACCAAAAACAATCACGTACGCACACACCAAAAACACAATCACACACACACACACACACCCGCACGCACGCACACACACGCACGCACACGCACAGTTAGAGGTCAGTTGCAAAAAAGGGGAGGGGGTGGGGCGTGGGGAACTCGCATTTCGATTCAATCATATCTAAATCCAAGTCGCTAAACCCCGAGTCGGGGACAGTAAATCATGTGAGAAACATTAAACTCTAATAAAAAAAAAAAATTTTAAAAAAACACAAAACGCCGAGATCGACATTAGGATTCTGAAAGAAGGCAGCAAGTCTGGAATCGACAGAGGCCAAGCCCTAGGATAGAGAAAATCAAAGAAAGATGACATTGGGCTACACTCATGAAAAAAGAGCTTCAAGCCCTTAGAAAGAAGAGTACTAAACCCTATGAAAAAAGGACATGCAGCCCTATCAAAGGAGGTAAATAACGCATGAAAAATGACAGAAAACTATGTGAAAATGGTACCAGGTCCCGTGAAAGGAGCTAAAACTTAAACCGTAAGAAAGGACAATAAAATCGAAAAAATGACATTAATATCTACGTATGGTGGGAGACACTAAACCATACGAAAGGAGGAGCTTGACCCTCTCAAATCGGGTCAGACTTGACTGCATCACCGAGTCACCCTGTGATGCCTTTCCTGAAGCATTCCCTCTGGTACCACCTGTTCTGTAACCTTGTTCCACCAGCAGACTGACATAGGAAACCAGAGCAACAGGAAACCAAGACTCTGAGCCCTAAGAAATAGAGGACAGTAAACGCCAGGAAAGCACAAGAGACTTAGCAAAGTTCCTCTATGTCCAAAAAAAGGAAGCGATGAACGTGAAGACATTAAAATCTCTGTAAATTCCGTCAAGGAAAGAGTTAACCCTGTGGAGGAAGACACTGAAACCTTGCAACTGCAAGGCACTGAACTCCATACCACACAAACGCTTCATGACAGAATAGTAAATGACAGAACAGCACCGCATTGGAGATGTACATAAAGAATGAGAAGGGAGAAAGAAGAAAGAATTGATTGATTGATCCTTTAAAGGGTAAAGAATGAGACACCTTAAAGGCCCTTTTTACAATTCTGCCCACTAATCAAACAGAAGGTAAAGAAAGGTGGGGAAAAAAAGGAAAAAAAAAAAACTGGTAAATGCTATAACATCAATCAACAAGTCCTACAAAAATTTTGTAAAGCAACTGACCACGAGGACGACGACGAAGAAGAAAAAGGAGAAAGACGACAACGACGAAAAAGAACGATTGATTGAATCTCTAATGGGTAAAGACAGAAAAAATTAAAAGAGGGAGAATTGAGAGAGAGAGAGAGAGAGAGAGAGAGAGAGAGAGAGAGAGAGAGAGAGGGAGGGAGAGAGAGAGAGAGAGAGAGAGAGAGAGAGAGAGAGAGAGAGAGACATGGACAGAGAGCAGAGAAGATGAAGAGCGGATAGGAGAGCACTCTCCTTGTACAAAGGGGCTTTGTTGTTCACGTGACCTGGTCTGTGTTATCCGTGGCCCTTGAGAGCCTTCTTTGTCCCTGTAAATGCAAAAAATAAAACATTTTCTTTTAGCTTTCATTTTCAGTGCAAGCAAATCTGATTCGCTCAATAAAGCCGAACGAGTCTGACGAACAGCCGAACTAAAACAGATCAAATCAAGTGTTTTGACTTGTGATTTGTTTGTCCACGTTATTCGCTGGAGTCATAATAATTAGTTTAAAAATTGGTTTAGTTCTCCGCCTGCAGTCGGCTCACTTTGCGACGAACCGTCAGATGTTTTCTCTTGCAACATTTTAATTTAATCGATTTATTACGTCATAAAAGGTTTCTGCTATACTACATACCAGATAATGTAGCATAACATACCAAGTGTATTTTTGATAGCTTCGGCTGCAAACGTGCCTTTAACGCAGAAATGACCCCATGGATCATCAAACGAGGTACCTCAAACATTAAACATTAATCGAATCTGTGTATGTGAACACGCACGCATAATAGCACGAATGTGCGTATTAAGTATTCATTTTTCGGACTACGTTGCAGTATCTGCCTTTATGTTGTTTTTTTTTTTTAAAGTACTGCACTTTATTTCTAATACTTTACTTGATCTGAATATATGCATTTACTAATCTAGGTCAACAAGGAAAATTCAAGTTTTTACAACATGAAATCATGTGTACCGGAAAGTTCATCGCCTAATAAAACCCGTTTGTAAGCTGTTGCTATGTAAAAATAATTATTCTATATACCTCATGCATCTGTAAGGTTTTTTTCCTTTTCAGGCAGTTGAAAAAATTCTCTCCACCAACCCCACCCGCTCACTTGACATCCCTATCCTCAACCTCTCTTCTAACCAAATCCTCGCGAATGTCTAACACCGTTTCAGTTTCAGTTTCTACCACCATTATTATGCAACGGTTTGGTACATCTTTGATGGATGAGTAATGCCAGAACGTACTTCACTCGAGCACTGCAGAACTGAGAACTACCAAAATTTGTGATAAGATTGCTCCAGCTTGTGATAAAAAGGATTGTTCCAGCTAGTGATAATAGCATTGTTCCAGCTTGTGATAAAAGGAATGTACCAGCGTGTGATAAAAGGATTGTTCGAGCTGGTGATAAAAGGATTGTTCCAGCGTGTGATAAAAGGATTGTTCCAGCTGGTGATAAAGTATTGTTCCAGCTGGTGATAAAGTATTGTTCCAGCTGGTGATAAAAGGATTGTTCCAGCTGGTGATAAAAGGATTGTTCCAGCGGGTGATAAAAGGATTGTTCCAGCGGGTGATAAAAGGATTGTTCCAGCGGGTGATAAAAGGATTGTTCCAGCGGGTGATAAAAGGATTGTTCCAGCTGGTGATAAAAGGATTGTTCCAGCCGGTGATAAAAGGATTGTTCCAGCGTGTGATAAAAGGACTGTTCCAGCTGGTGATAAACGGATTGTTCCAGCGGGTGATAAAAAGGAATATTCCAGCTGGTGATTAAAGGATTGTTCCTGCTGGTGATAAACGGATTGTTCCAGCTGGTGATAAACGGATTGTTCCAGCTGGTGATAAAAGGATTGTTCCAGCTGGTGATAAAAGGATTGTTCCAGCTGGTGATAAAAGGATTGTTCCAGCGGGTGATAAACGGATTGTTCCAGCGTGTGATAAAAGGATTGTTCCAGCGTGTGATAAAAGAATTGTTCCAGCGTGTGAGAAAAGGATTGTTCCAGCTGGTGATAAACGGACTGTTCCAGCGGGTGATAAAAGGATTGTTCCAGCTGGTGATAGAAGGATTGTTCCAGCGTGTGAGAAAAGGATTGTTCCAGCTGGTGATAAAAGGATTGTTCCAGCGTGTGATAAAAGGATTGTTCCAGCGTGTGATAAAGGATTGTTCCAGCGGGTGATAAAAGGATTGTTCCAGCTGGTGATAAAAGGATTGTTCCAGCCGGTGATAAAAGGATTGTTCCAGCTGGTGATAAAGGTACTGTTCCAGCTGTTCACGCCATGGCATTAACCTGTTCACATGTCTCACCTGCACCTCTGTTGTGGAGTCACCTTGTTTCTCACGTGGTCTCCCCCCCCCCCCCCCCCCCCCCCCCCACACGCCCCCCCTCCCCGGCCTGTCACTCTGTTACCGTTACCTCTGCTATGTGTTTCTGACGTGACGTGGTCTCCCCCCGGCCTGTCACACTGTTACCGTTACCTCTGCTATGTGTTTCTGACGTTTTAACCCCCCCCCCCCTCCCCTCCCCCGGGCCAGTCGCACCGTTACCGTTACCTCTGCTATGCATTTGTCCTGTTTGTGGCTTGTCTCTTGATTATCGTCCTGTTTCTAGGGTCTTGTTCATCATCTCAATGCTGGCGTCTCCTCTGGGCTGCCGTTTCTGTTCAGAGTCCCAGTCAGTCAGTTTAGTTAGTATGGTAGTTACATTGTGTGTGTGTGTGTGTGTGTGTGTGTGTGTGTGTGCGCGTGTGCGCGTGCGTGTGTGTGTGTGTGTGTGTGTGTGTGTGTGTGCCCGCACACGCGCATACGAGTATTTGAGCTCGCGCACAAAAAGAAAGTTTTCATTACAAGAGTCCGATTGACCACAGCACTTAAATAGTCTGCTTCTGGTGTGACGGCATATTTTCCTTTGTGTACGCTATTTTTACCCCTTTTCAAGCGTTCTGTGCTCTGTAGAGAAAAAGCACAATCATTCCTGTCAACTGGGCACAATTATAAAGCTTCTATACAACTACGATTGGTATGACACCGAGGCCAGCATTTTCCTGTCGAGTTCTCAGAGGCGTGCGTCAGCTGAAGTAACGTGCAGATAATACATTCTTAAATGCTATAGAGTTAATCTTTTTAAATCTAAGTCAACCAGAAAAATTCAAGTTTAACGAAATAAAAGCTAACGATTACCACAAAGTGCATTGGCTGGTAAAAACTAAGTGGTTCGTATATTTTAAGGACCTCTTCTGTGTACCTCATAGATTTTATTAAGACTCTTTGCAGGTTATATAAAATTCTACTCCCTGTCCCCCACCCCCTCACTTGCCATTCCTTCCCCTTGTGTCGTCTTTCACCACCCAATTCCACGCAAGACTTTTCTAGTATTAGCATCCAACGGTTGGGAACATCTGTAAACACCGAATGCTTTTCATGGGGATTTAGCATCCAACGGTTTGGAACACCTTTAAACACCGAATGCTTTTCATGGGGATTCAGCATCCAACGGTTTGGAACATCTTTAAACACCGAATGTTTTTCACGGGGATTTAGCATCCAACGGTTTGGAACATCTTTAAACACCGAATGCTTTTCCTTCGGGTATCGTCAGAAATACTTGAATTTGAAAAAAAAAAGATCCAACTTCATTTGTCATGTCACTAGACTGTTCGCGTGTCTTACCTGCACCTCTATTGTGCTGTCCTCTTGTCTGGTGTGGTTTCTACCCTTGGTCATCTGTTGTCTGGTGTGGTTTCTCCCCTTGGTCATCATGCTGTTCCTGGTCTCTCTCCCAGGATGTCATCCTTTGCTTGGTGTATCGCCTCTGGGTTGTCATCACGTTTCCGGCGAATCCAACGGGCTGCCATCCCTGTTCAATGGAATCCCAACTGGTCATCGCGTGCGTTTGTGCACACGTGTGTCTGACAGTACCCAAAATAAAGAGATTGTTACAATGTGAGGCGTGCCCACAAGCGAGACTATTGTGTGACTGTATATTTACTTTTCTTTTTGTGTTTTAAGCTATACTTGTGAATATGATACGAGCGCAGCGTACCTAACATTACTGCTATTATCAGAGGACGCATCTCTCAAAAGGATGCTCACTTTCTCTGACAACTTGGCAGATGCCCACGTCTTACAGACCTGATTAATACCGTGATGTGTTACAGACCTGATTAATACCGTGATGTGTTACAGACCTGATTAATACCGTGACGTGTTACAGACTTGATTAATACTGTGACGTGTTACAGACCTGGTTAATACCGTGACGTGTTACAGACCTGATTAATACCGTGACGTGTTACAGACCTCATTAATACCGTGATGTTACAGACCTGATTAATACCGTGATGCGTTGCAGACCAGATTAATACGGTGATGTTACAGACCCGATTAATACCGTGATGTGTCACAGACCCGATTAATACCGTGATGCGTTACAGACCTGATTAATACCGTGATGTGTTACTGAAAGAAACGTAGAGAGAAGCTCATCGAATTGCTATTGCTTTAATGAGATCGCTGTTTGACACGTTTGTCATTGCCGCTTAAAATCTATTTTACTGTTATATAGAAAACGATATTGCTCAACGTTCCTACAGATATGAAAATTCACTGTACCTGGTCGTAGCATATTGCTGGTCACGTGGCTCCCACATCCAGTCCTGGCAACGTAGGCTCCGGGCATTCTCAGCGGCTCCGACAGTTCCTGAGTTCATCAGGCATTTACTCCTTACACAACTGACAGGCCAGAGAGTAGGACAACGTACCGAAAACTTCCAGCGTTTGAGTTCGACCACAAGGTAAGCCAAGGTCAAGACTTCAGTCTTTTTCTCCCTTTTTTTTCAGGCCTTGACTTGGCCATTCCCCAGGGATTTGGACTCGGAAAGATATCCAGAACGCTGACTTTAGAGTCACGTTCAGCGGCATCCTCTCCACGATCAGAAGTTAGGAGAGGGTGCCCTTGAGGAACAGTGAGGCAAGAGCAATAAAGTTATCGTTTCTGGTCAAGTGACTATACTCCTGAAACATGAGCATCTGGTCCACAACTGGCCGTTAGCATACTCACTGATGCCTCCAGGTCTCTGGCTCCATGACCTATTTTGAAAAGATGAAGATCCCTTGCAGACTGATCCCAGAATGCACAGTACCTCCTCTGACTGCATCCGTTTTCGATACAACTGAAGACGGCCAGAGACTCCGATTACACAGGAAGCATCACCTTGACTACTGAATCGTTGGTTGCGGGGGTCTGTCCATATATCTATTTCTCTGATAAAGCCTTCACCTCCCCCCTTCCTCTCCCCAGCTCATAAACCGGTCCAACACATCGTCCAGTGACTAACTTGACTAAACACACACAGGGACGTTGTTGAGTGATCTGTATGGATGAGAAACCCGGGTGGTGGCAGTAAACAGCACACGGTTCTGGACCTTCCCCACGGGCAGTTCCAGAAAGTCCTTACGAGGACACAACCGATACGCCATGCGGAACCTGCTTCAGATTCCTTGACCCCACGAAGCTGACGTCAGTTCCATAGGGTCTGCACGTGCCACATGATCTGATTACCCTGACAGGCTCTCCCGACATCAAGGGATACTCAGCAGTACCAGGTGATCACTGGGAAACACTTCAGGAACAACAGACCGATCTTGAAGCATCTCCTCCGGTACCACTGTTCTGTACCTTTGTTCCCCGGACACCTGACAAGGGGAACCAGAGCAGCCAGACCTCCGGCAGGAAAAAGACTGGTGGCCTTGTGCTCCACACACCACACCTCTGACCCCTGTGGGTCCACCATGACCAGCACCCCCCAGCAGGACTGGTGGGGTGAATACTGGACACCAGAGACACACCAGTATCATGTCTCCAGTGACACAAAGTTCCACGCCCATACAGAGGTTCAACAACATGGCGACCCGCACATCTTTAGCCTTGTCAGGAACTAAATGATGTATTTGGACAGAATATGAACCCACTAGCAACTAAAGCCCAACCAATACGCCCCCACCCCACCCCATTCTAGCTCAGATCCCCCAGTCCCAACAACCCATTATCCAAGGTGACAAACCATCCGAGTATCGAAGTGTCTACACATCCCCTGCTGTGTCCCACAGACAGATGCAATCAAAGAAGGCACCGAACACTATGGCTCATGCTTCCAGAAGACCACCATTCCGTGGTGGACTGTGGGTCAGACGGATTCAGAGGTTCTAGCAAAACCCACCAATGACAAACCGCAAACCAGACTCCTCGAAAATGAAAGTCACAATTAGAAAGACCTCCAAGAGAGACCTCCCACAATCTCTGTACTATCACCAAAGCCAGGAAAGTGCCGGTAATACGATCAGATCTGAACACCAGATAAAATCTCGGCTGAGTTCTCAGCGAACAGAGCCAGAAAGCAGAAAGGGCAGACTGAAAAATACCAAGGCTTTCAAACCACCTTGACTTATGGCAGGACAGTACACTACTGGAAAGTGTTCGCCACCTGACACACTGACTGGCCAACCCATCTGGAAGGAATAACTGACCTGATGACTCCACAGAACTGAAGAATGTGCTGCGCTGCAATCAGGTGTAAAATTATATTTATTCATGACGTCACGGTTTGGGCCCTCATTCAGTATAATAATGAACAGTAATTAGAGAAAGGTCATCCAGAACAATTGTATAAAGCACAAAAAGGCTTAAGGGAACCTCATTAAGTTTTTCAAGCTATGTAAAAATACATATGCATGCAAAATGACACGTAAAGAATTAGAAATCTATCAGTGCACGACAATTTCCAAGTTGATTATGCTGGTGTTTAAAAAAGTGCTTGGTGTTGAACTATAGGCTATGTTTACATGTGCCACAGTAAGATCAACGAACGATTCAGAGCTTCTTAGGTCAATAGTATTATTTCCGAAGGAGGCAAATGCGGATTTAAGGTAAGGTAAGGTAAGGTAATGTTGCTTATAGCCAAGCCGACCGCAAAGGGCCATATCAGGGCTGTCACCGCGTTGAAGTCAACTCACAAGTCATTTAAAAAATCGGATTTAAAGAACTAAAAACACAAAAGGTTGGTTTAAAAAAAAAAGATCAACTCGGTTTCAGTCTCTTGGTTCTTGAGCCCCATCTAAACACGAGCCAGCGCGTAAGGAACTCGGACATGGACCCATGTGCATATACAGCTGGGTCGAGTAAAATCAATGTCAGATCACACCAAAAGCAGGATCACATTGTGAACGATGAATAAAAATGTTTTACGTCGTACGACTGGCGGAAAATCTTGTGTTTAAATCTAGTACTACGCAAAGAAGTACCATGAAACCAGAAAGGAATGTAAAGTGTACTGAACAAAAAAGGGGAAAGCTGGATGTGAGGTGCGGGGGGGGGGGGGGGGGGGGGGGGGGGTTATTGAGCTGACATTAAGGCGTATGGCCACCGAGAACGGGTGAAGTCCAGTTTAGACCAGTACGTCGAAGGAGACGGCAAATTGCCAATATCTTCGATTTTGGCAAGTGGTAAGAGTAGAGATCGATCAGTGCTCTCTTCAGACTTTATGGTCTCAAACATCGAGAATGAAGTATTCACCCGACCAGTTGTCAGCTACATTGCATCCAAAAGTTCAGAGCTAAACTGATTTAGAACTGCTAGTTGAACTTTTTGGCCATTCAAGGGGAAGTCCTCAAACCGCAGGCAAGTCAAACGTGGCATTCTCCTTACCCAGCCCCCTCTGTCCTTCTGGTCGATATCTGTTGTTCCTATATGTGAGCACACGCGCAAGCACACGTGTACATAATGATTTCCACCCCACTCCTCACTCCATCTAGTGATTACTAAATGCATCTATACAAGATTAAATCGAGACCCTGAAGTTTTCTGTTTGCAGCCGAAACGTTAAAGTTGAAACATTTCATGGGTGGACAACCAGCTCAGCGTTGTATCCCTGTCACTGTGCATGTAACTCATGGAGGAGATGGAATGTTCATCTCACCATCAGAATAACGGTGCCGTAAGTTTAGCTTTGATCCCCCAACCTCAGGTGCACATGTCAACTGCCAGATCTAAGGTATCGCACACTTGCACTGACGGAACCAATAGTCAAACGGTTGAAGGAAGGGCGGAGGTGCGTTGGGAGGGGGAGATAGGCTCAGTCTTTCACCGTGACGTGCTCTATACACAGTGACCATCTGACAACTCGCTGCCGCCACGGCCAGCAGGCTATGGAGACACTGCTAGTGATGTCAAAACCAATCCAATTTGGTTCAAGTCGGGACATCAATATATGCACACACGAAGTTTCACGTGTGCCGAGTATACCACTCAAGCCATCAGTCGACCAAGAAACTAGCAATCGCGCCAAGGAAGATAGTCGTCAAACAAAATCGTACTACGCTGATTTAGTTCTGAACATGAACAGAGCAGCTGACGTTGGTCCATTCACAAATGTTTCTTGTTCCAGACAGGTCTGTACTGGACAGTCGACTGACTTTGATGGAAAGTCAGAGCTGGGGAAGGAAGAGGGGGGGGGGGGGGGGGTGAAGGGGAATAATTCCACCAGTCGAGCCGAGACTATGGTGAAGATTCAGGTTCATAAATCGGCAGAGAGAGAGAGAGAGAGAGGGAGAGAGGGAGGGAGAGGGAGAGGAGTGTAAACCACTGGATTGAGTGGAAAGAGGGATGGCGAATGGGGTGGTGGTGTGGGGGGCTGGGAGCGTAGAGTCTGGACGGGGCTGGAATTGGAAAAGCTACACTTCTAACAACTCCGGAAGTTGGTATATGAATTCAGACTGCAACACGTTCAGAATGCCGTCAGTTTTGAACTGATAAGAAAAGTGAACTAAACATAATTACTATCTAACTTTTTTTTTAAGTTATGGATTGAAAATGCGCAGAAGAAAAAAAATCCTGCGAGCTTCAGCTTTCCAGAAATTAGATTCAATTTACACAACGAATAAATTTACCAGGTTACCACAAAACCAAAAGGTCATTTATCTGCGATGAGTTACTAGATTCTGAATAACGAAATAATGAATTTAAGCCACTGATAAGTAATGTCAGGTTTCACCATTAGAGGTAACGCAAGGGGTAGAAAGGAAATCCTGCCAGTCTGACCTTAAAACAAACTAGCCGTTGAGTCTACAAAGAGTAGGTGAGGGTAAGAAGGGGAAGCGGAATATGGAGACAAGAGTTTGGGGGAGGTGGGAAGTCTTTTTTTTTCTATATGGCTGATATTACTCAAAAATGAGAACGGAAATGTGTGAATACAACAATGGTTCTTTGGGTTTAATTTACAGTAAAACGCACTGGAACGCAGGTGGAACCTCCAGTGTATGACGCCGTGCCGTCTTTGTTCCCCGTCCTGGGAAGGAACCCCGTTTTGTTTGTTGTCATACATGTGCATTACACGAGATATCTACGATGGACATACAAGCACACGGTCCAACTCAAGGATTTATTGCAGGAGCTAAGACGTAAGAACCGAGACATGGGAGAACTGTGTATACACTTCTTTCAACTCCTCTTGCTTTGTCATGAGTGAGTGCAAAGAGGCAGAAATCAAATGCCGCCAGCCTAAGCTAACCCTAATTGCTTACATCTGCTGAGAGCGCATTAGAGATGAACGGGAAAGGGGCAATGGAAGGGCTGGAAGGGGACAGTAGGGGTGGAGGGGGGGGTTTGCAGCAGAGTGCGGTGCAAGATTTCCTTTCGTACCCCTCTCCTCTCCCGCAGAATCTTCTGACAGACGAAGACTAAAATTCATTGAAACACAACGGAAATGCCTTCCCACCCTTTGCATTTGTGAACATTCCCAATATCTTCTGCAACCAAACTCGTTTCGAGTCGTGGCTGAAACAGCTTTTTGTCCGGGAATGGGGGATACAAAAACAAATCTTGCTGCAAGTTGAAACAGGGGAGGGGGTGGATGAACGGCGGAGGGCGGAGCAAGGGGGAGCAGGGAACAGCTTAAAGAATATCCAAAGTACACCAACACTCCCTCTAATTGGCTGTTGTGACTTACTCGGTATGTAACGAACAATTCGTGTTTGTGTGTGTATTTTTTTTAACACTTCTTTTCGTCAAAACACCGAAGCCGACTATTCAACTGAATTCTAACGGCGCTGAATGAAAATGTTCCCATGACATTTATTTGTAAGCCTTCTCAACATTTCCGGCGGCCAACCTGTCCTTCACCACTTGTTGAAAAGAAGGGCAAGATGGGTTTACCGCATGCACAAAAATTATTAAAAAAAAAAGAAAAAAAAAGAAGCAATAGCCAAAGAAAATCCGTCCTCATCAAATACAACGGGGTAAATTATTCTTTATCTATCCCACTCAGTACCATAAAAACCAACATTATACTACAGTTCCTGCATCAAACTCTTTTTGGGTCTTTACATGTGCTTTTACACGAGTTTATTCTACGAGGGGACATAAAAAGCCCCACGGTCCAACTCAAGGATTTATTGCAGGACCCAAAGGGACGTAAAAACCGAGACATGGGAGAACTGTGTAAAACACTTCTTTCAACTCCTCTTGCTTTGTCATGGGGTGAGTGAAAAGGGAGGCAGAAATAAAATTTGCCCCCAGCCTAAGCTAACCCTAATTGCTTACATCTGTGAGAGGCATTAGAGATGAACGGGAAAAGGGGCAATGGAAGGGGGGAAAGGGGACAGTGGGGGTTGGAGGGGGGGGTTTGCAGCAGAGGGGCGGTGCAAGTTTTTCCCTTTCGTACCCCTCTCCTTCCCCCCAGAATCTTTGACAGACGAAGACTAAAATTCATTAAAAACACAACGGAAATGCCTTCCCACCCTTTGCATTTGTGAACACCCCCAAATTTATCTTCTGAAAACCAAACTCGTTTCGAGTCGTGGCTAAAAAACAGCTTTTTGTCCCGGGGGGAAGGGGGATACAAAAACAAATCTTGCTTTCAAGTTGAAAAAAGGGGGGGGGGTGGATGAAAAGG
>CM065717.1:92503858-92513858 GCA_033310375.1 Conus canariensis
CCTCCCAAAGGGGGAGAGTGTGATAACAACAAAAGAGATAATAAAAACTCTTCCATTTAAGGGGGGGGAAAAAAAAAAAAAAGGGGAGGGTGAAGGGGGGGAGGGGGGGGGGAGTTAGGACTTCTTACATTGGACAAAAAGGCCATTCCTCATTCCGTTTTCTGTGTCAAAACCGTGGAAACCTCGCGCACACTGCAGAAACGAAAGCGGGTTGTTTTTGGGTAAAAAATCCATTCCAAATGAGACCGGATCTATGGAAAAAAAATGTTTTGCCATGATAGTGAGCACGAATTTGAATGTATATATCAAATATCTAAACAACATTCACGTGACAAAACAAAAAAACCAAATGACGGTTTCCTCGTATTTAAACAACTAATGCAACTAATCAACAAACGAGAGACCTGGCTGACATAAAGGCAAAAACAAAAACAAACTAACAAACACATCGAGAACATATGTATGTAAGTTATGATGCTAGATGTAAAGTCTTAAAATCACACACACACACACACACACACACACACACACACACACACCTTCCTCTTCCCCCACAACCCTCAACCCTGCATCCCCTACACTTGCACTTTCCCTGCCAGCGGGAGAGTGTGATAACAACAGAAGAGATAATGAACTCTTCCACTTACAGGGGAGGGAAAAAAAAGAAAGGAGGGTGAAGGGGGGGAGGGGAGGGGGAGTTAGGACTTCATACATTGGACAAAAAGGCCATTCCTCATTCCGTCTCTGTGTCATAACACGTGGAAACCTCGCGCACACTGCAGAAACGAAAGCAGTAGTCTTTGTGAAAAATCCATTCCAAATGAGACCTGGATCTATGGAAAGAAATGATTGCCAAGGACGGACCTGCGTAGCTGTGAGGTGAAAGATGGAGTGGAGGGGGAGGAGAGGGAAAGGGGGTAGAATTTGATGATGGGATTCAAAGGGAGAGACCTTCTTGGGGGCCCCCAGAGGCTGAAGTCTACCTGTTTATCTATCCATCGATCGATCGATTTCTCTGCAGATAGATAGATAGTTAGTTCGTTAGTTAGATGGATAGATAGATAGATAGATAGATAGATAGATAGACTCTGGTAAATGAATCTTCTTCAAATGCCGTGCCAACGAATAGCAAAGCAATTCACGGGTTAAAAAACCAGAGTTAGTAGTATGTTACAACTAGGAATCCGATGGGGCCTTTGGAAGCTAAAAAGTTCGGCATAGCGGCCTTCTTTAGTCAATGTTGTCCAATATCCCTGACGAAAGTAAGTATATATTATATAATTGCATATTATTATCATCATTATATGTGATCATTATTGTTATCATCATTATCATTATCATTACTATTATTATTGTCATTATCACTATTATTATTATCATCATCATTATTGCCATATCCCGAAAGCTAAAATTCAACGCGCAAGCTGAAACAAATTAAAAAAAAAAAAATGAGGAGAGAGAAGGGGAAGATGGGAAGAAGGGGGGGGGGGGGGGGGGGGGGGAGGCGGCGGAGGTAGGGGAGAGAAGGGGCCTCGGAACTTCTTAAGTTCCCCAATCCCCCTCCCATCCCCAACGTAATTCCCGTCCTTAGTATTAAAAAGTGGGGGGGGGGGGGGAAAGCTTCAATCTACTTTTTTCCTATCTGTAACAAAGACATTGGTGTAGCAATAACAACAACAACAACAAAGACAACAGCTCACTGATTTCCTCCTGCGTAAATGCTCGTGTTCTCTCTGTCTATACAACATTGTGTAGCCCAACATTATTACTTAACCACTGCTAAAATGATGCCAGCTAAATATTTGTGGCAGCAAAGTGATTAATGGTGGATAGCGCTTCTGCCGCCCGTTTTTTTTGTATATTATTCTTAATTCGCGTGCATACACTGACCAAGATTCCAGAATGATGATGTAACAAGTGTTAATTCTTTCGCCCCTTTTGGGGTGCGGAGGGTGTAGCAGAGAGAAACCAGATTCATAACTAAAACGTTATTCTGAAACATTTCTAAAACAAACAAACAAAACAAAACAACAGCAACTACAAAACCTGAACTAAAGATAAACAAAAGCAATAGTCCTCCAAAGGGAAGAAAACAGTATAGAAAATCACAATGCCACTCTTCTAATTTTCGGCCACGTGGCCTTTTTCAAGAGAAAAAAACAAAAACAATGCAACTACGTGATGTCCATCTTTGGCAACTGGTCAGAGCAAAGAATTTTTGTGTGAACGTGTGTAATAAGACAGTTTATGTTGGTGAAACCGGACGTTCATTGAAAGAAAGAATAGCGGAACACAGACGTGACATCAAGTTCCAAAGAGAAAAGCCAATAATGCGACATTTCCTTCAGCATTCAGTGGGAGACCTTGCTGTTGCAGTGTTGGCAAAAGCTTATTGTGAAAGCAAAAAATTCAGACTTATTACTGAAGAAAAATGGATAAGGACATTAGATACAAGGATGCGAAATGGATGTAATGTTAAGACAAGTTTGTAACAACCCTATCCAGATTTACCTATGAACAACATTGATGGTTTGCAGAAAATTTATATCTTTTTTTCAGATGACAGTTCTTGCATGCCATGCACAGTCACAGACAGGACTATGGTCACATTATTCTATGGTTTCATTTTCATTATGATTTATGGAGCGTATGTTTTTTTAAGTACATTGGTTACAGTATAACCACACACACACACACACACACACACACACACACATACACGCGCGCGCGCGCGCGCGCACACACACACACACACACACACACACACACACACACACACAACTTGCACCCCCTCCCCCCCCTTTCCCCCCCCCCCCCCTTGTTGATGACATCACATATTATGTCAGAACTTGCGTAATATATTTATGACGTCAATTCTTTGCTCAGACCAGTTGCCAAAGATGGACATCACGTAGTTGCATTGCTTTTGTTTTTTTCTCTTGAAAAAGGCCACGTGGCCGAAAATTAGAAGAGTGGCATTGTGATTTTCTATAAAGATAAACAGTTCTGAATATGAAAGATCAAACAATTCTCAGTATGAACTTTCAGATTGTTATACAATTGACACATTCAACACTTTGTAAACATTCCAACCATCCTGAAATATAAAACAGTTTATACAACCTGTCCGTTTCAAAATTGGTTAATTGAAATTGATTTCTCTGTTGTTCTTAAATACATTAAAAAAAAATTAAACATTGGATACGTTTTTGATGGTAAACAAACTAGAAGAATTAAAAGAATAAATCAAAGGAGCCATTGCGATTGCTGACAGCGATGTTGCTATCATTCAGGCAGAATGGGAAAAAATTGTTGGTGATTAGCAGTGTTTCATCAAATTTTGACCGGCAAAAACGTTTTTGAATGCTGTTTTTTTTTTCTTTAAACACGTTATATTGGTACATGAATTGTTGACCACAAGGTCAGTTTACCTTTCTACCGAAGTTGGTTTCAAAAGAATCTAAGTTAATCTATAAAATAGTAAAGTGATTCTTCTGTAGGTATTTCCAAGTGCTTTTTTTTTATAAACATATTCGAATGAATCTAAAAATTATGACTGTGCTTTAAATTCTCTCAAGGCTCGATTTTCAGCCTTTTCTTAAACTGTGTACACTGACTAAAGAAAAAGAAGGTGTCACAGGACACAGTTCAAAGATCTTGTAATAATGGGGATGAAAGAACTTCACTGATTCTACAAAAGGATTTTTCTGCCTCTGTTGATGGCACCTTCTGCCAAATCGTTGCCAGAGATTCCACAGTGTGGTGATATTCGGAAAGTGTAGTGCATGCAAGCCCTCTTTGGAATTTACCTGATGAGGTTTCGTGCTGATTTAGATGATTGCTCCTTTCTAGCGTACAGGTCGATGGATTGCAAAACGCACAAAGCGGACGGAAAATTAATGGAAATGACAGACACCAGCAGATCCAACTTAAATGTAATTAATACTGCTACTTGTTCTGCAAAACGTGGATCCCCCCCCCCTCCCCCCCTCACCCCCCCCCCCCCCTCTTTTTTTTTTTACTGATATAAATAGATCTTTTCTATTTCAAAATTTGACGTATGTCCTGCATATCACCCAGCACCGATCTATCACTGTGAACATGCAGTGTGTGTGTGTGTGTGTGTGTGTGTGTGTGTGTGTGTGTGTGTGTGTGTGTGTGTGTGTGTGTGTACCTGCGTGCGTACGCGCGTGAATGCATACGCGTACGAGTACCAAAGAATTATCAGCTTCAAAACCCGATGAATTTACTCCAGTTTTGACAAGATAATATGTCCGAAAAGTTTTGAAAACAACAGCAACAGAAACTAAACAACAACAATAATAATAAAACAACAACAACAACATCAAACCACCCTTGTCAGGGAAGAGAACTGTCTGAAAGCCTGCATAATGAAAAACGAGCCACTCTCATTGAGCGGTCCTTCCCTTGTTTCTCCGTTTCCAAGGACTAAACGTCAATATATCAACACATTTCACATATATAAGAAGGTATACACACACGCTACGGGAGTACTACTGCAAATATGCATAGGGTTCTGTTCAATGTGGCCAACTGTATACGCAATACACGGGAGAACAGCGATCATTAGAGCATTGAACAGGGTGATGTGTTCCTCGTGAGTCGAACAACGTGTGGCTGTGTATAGGGGGGGGGGGGGGGGGGGGGGGGGGGGGGGGGTGGAAGAAGAAAAGTGGGAGGGAAAGAAGTCTTGTTCTACGTGCAAATTAGACGCCGAGCCATAGTGATAGGATTTAGCTGAACACACACTTCGTGAGCAGCATAGGAAGATCATCGTAATCTGTTTGTAAGAAAGCCATTCACATTGCCTGTTCCGAGGCCTTTCGAACGGAGATTCGGACTCGTCAGAGAAAGAGAGAGAGAGAGAGAGAGAGAATTGAGATCATACGTGTGTGCTCCCTCGGTATCAAATGGAGATATACCACAGTCTATAATTCTGTGGTATTCTCTGCACCAAGGGTTCAAACACAGAATCCATCAGCGCCCGAAAGCATCCAGCGAAGGGTAGAAACGTAAAATGAAAAGAAAATGCGGTAAGGAAATTAGTAATTGAAAAACTCAAATCATTATAAAAACAGTATTAATGTAGGGGGAAATTAACGAGCTTATACATGAGGGTCCATTTGAGGATGTAAGGATGGTCAAAGGGCGTCAATAGTCAGAGTGGTCAGCTCTAATGTTTAATAACCCTAGCATTGTCTGTCACACAGTGCTGTCAGTGGCTAAGACTTCTACAGAACAGCCTTTACTTGGATCTCATAAGAGATGCTATCTCCTACCAATTGACCAAACCATAATATGTGGAAAAATTCAGTAGTGGGAGAAAACAAGTGCAGGCTGACAATTAATCAGTTATTACATTAATGATTTGGCAAAAACCGAAAAAGAAACGGGGAGGAGGGCAGTGGAAGATAAACTATGGAAATAGACAAAAATGAGGGAAATAGATTATGAATACAAAATCCTCCACTAACAGCAAATGGGGACCACCGTAATCTGTCTTTAAGACAGAACCTTTCATATTGCCTGTTCTGAGACCTTTCGTCTGCTGATTCGGACTCGTCATGGAGACACGGCTGATTGTGTCTGTACTCCCTTAGCATTGAATAGAGATTAACCACAGTCTGTAAATCTGTGGCATTCTCATCACCAAGGGTTACAAACACTGCGTGATTCCGTTCTGCCCATTTGAGCCTAGAACAAACTCTATTCTGGGTTGACACCGGTCCCGATCCAGCCCTCTAAATCCAAACCCGTACAACAAACCGGCACCAAACCTTTCACACTTCATCATCGGCCAGTCATCAACTTTGGCTAAGATCGTATGAGCTGTTTTGGCGGAATCTTACTAACAATCAGACAAAGAAACACCGACACCAACAGACGAGACTGAAACCATTTACCTGCTCGGGAGAAGTTCCAACTCACCGGAAAGTGAAGCCTGGAGTTGCTGGCCGTGGAGAGTGTGTGCACGCATTTCAAGTAAGGCTGGCATGGGAAGTTTCTGATGGTCAGGAGGAAAACAGGGCGCTTTGCAGGCGACAGGTGTTGCAGTGCGCATAGGCTTCACAGACCCCAGAGCTCAGCGATATGACATGAGGAAAGCATATGACTGGAACCGTGGGCGAAGCGATACTCTGGTAGAATCTCTCTCTCTCTCTCTCTCTCTTCTCTCTCTCTCTCTCTCTCTCTCTCTCTCTCTCTCTCTCTCTCGGAGGTGTTGAACTGTATTCATTCGGTATAGCTGTGTTTCGGTTAAACTCCAACAAACTGCATAATTAATATTTGTTGTGGCCGAGCATTGACTTCACATTGTGCGGAGAAGTCTGTGTAGCGCCATGCCTTCTGGACATTTCGATTTCCGGACACGTTGTGGTTCCTATGTGCCGGCATTTGTGGCTTTTATGATGAAAAGGGCCACAAATCGAGCCGCCATGAGAGAAAAAACAGCGAGACTCAAGACTGTTGTGGACTGTGTCATTTTTGTACCCTCTTGTCACTCTTTTCTGGGGCAATTTTTTTTTTTATTGCAGTATGGTGATGTGGAGCAGAACGCAGGACCACTGAAAAGTTCCCTGCGACAGACCAGTCTGTCCAGTGGTGGCCACAGGGATAGCGTGGATAAGCCCCATACATCAACCAGCACACCAGGAGCTACGCCAACCACCCAACATCCCTTAAATCTGAATTTAATGTCTATGCTTCAAACTTTGAATTCGAAGTTTGATAAAATGAAAGGCGACATGAAGGATTTACGGGATGGGTACGCTGCCTTGCATGGAGAAGTGAAATCCCTGAGACAAGAGGTGACGGAGCTACGTCGGGAAAACGAAGACCTCCGAAACAGCAATGACGTCCTGAAGAAAAGAATTGATTCTTTGGAACGGAAGACGGACGATTTAGAAGGCTGATCGAAACGGAACAACCTGATTTTTCACGGACTTGCTCGAAAACCGAATGAAACTCAGCAGGAGTGTGAAGCCGTGGTCCATGACGTCATTACAGACAGTCTGGAGCTTGCTGGTGATTTCTCTTTTGATCGTGTGCACCGCCTGAATTCGAGGCCCGACTCTCCAGTGATTGGTTGTTGCACGATTTTTAAGGACAAAGTAAGGATTCTGAAAGCAAGATATAAGCTGGGAGGATCACAGGTGTTTTTAGGTGAGGACTTTTTTTTTTTAGAGTGAGAGAGGTGAGGAGGAAAGTAACGCCTCATTTGAAAAAAGCCAAAGCCAGAAGTGAAGGAAAGCGTGCAACCATGGTCTTTGATCATCTGCGTATTGAAGGGAAGAAGTACGGCCTTGACGGTGGGGACGGATCCAGCCTCAGGGAAATTATATAGGGGCAGGCCGTGTTGCGGTATAAATTGACCACCCGCGGACAAATTGTATCGGGTGGTCAATTTGTACCGGAAAAGCTGGTACAAATTGACCACCCCCTGGCGGGTGGTCAGTTTGTACCGAGAAGTCACATTTTTTTAACATTGCGGAACAAATTGTCCACCCTTAAAAATAAATCAGTTCAGGTCTGATAATATGCACGTCTGTGGGTGGGTGGGTGGTGTTGGTAGGGGGGTGGGTGATTGTGTGTGTGTGTGTGTGTGTGTGTGTGTGTGTGTGTGTGTGGTGTGTGTGTGTGAGGGGGGTGTCGATAGGTGTGGGTGTGTGGGGGTTTATTATTGGTAGCTACTCTTGTGTGTCACTGCCTTCACACACACACACACACGCACACGCACACCACACACACACACACACACACACACACACACACACACACACACTGTCCGATGACGTGCGCCTTCCTTTGATGTCGGACCATTCTTTGACCATCATGTGTACCACCGTTCGTCGGTCGGCGCATGATTCGAAAGTTCTGTCCGTGAATAGGCCAAGTTAATTGTTCGGCGACGGTAGCTTTCACCATAGCATGTCACGGAACTGTTCATTTACAGTAAAGGCGCAGAGCGGTCAGTATGGTTAAATGCAAAGAGTATTTGTTTCCTATCTCTCAAGAGAAATATGACACAATTCTGCAGCTATGTGAGGGTAAATTTAAAGTACCTAAACGAGACCGCACGACAATACAGATCAATGCTGCCAGACATTGCTGCACAACAATTCAGATCAATGCTGCCAGACATTGCTGCAAAACAATACAGATCAATGCTGCCAGACATTGCCGCACAACAATACAGATCAATGCTGCCAGACATTGGAGAAGGGGAAGAGATAACTTCCGTGCAGTTTCTGAACAACTGTTCTTTGGTAAACAGAAAGTCATTGTCGAGGGAGGAAAAAAGAAGAATCTTGTTCACTCAACGTTTCAAAACAAGTTAGGTTGTGGGGCCAAAGCCATCTTTTACGACTTAAGAGAAAGCCACGCCGGTATTCCGCTAAGTGCCGTGAAGAAATCATTGGCGTCATCCTCAAGTTACAAAAAAAAAAAAAAGTTCGCTAAATTCACCAGTAGAGTGGAACCTGTGCATGTGTTCTCTAATAAAGTTAATGAACGATAGCAGGTGGACTTGATATCAATGCAGAAAATCTGTGTCGGCGAAACTACATATGCTTACATCCTTTCTGTACTTGATACTTTTTTTTTCAAGATTCTGCTTTCTTCGACGATTACAGACCAAACCCAGCACAGAAGTTGCTAGATCACTTTCCAGGATTTTCTCTGAGCATGGTTGCCCCCGTGTCTTTCAATGTGACAGGGGAACCGAGTTTCGAGGTACAGTCAAAATGTGTAAAAAGAAGGGAATAAAAATCGTGCGGAGTAGTGCCTACCATCCTCAAAGCCAGGGGAAATGTGACAGGACACATCGGGATGCTATAACAATCTTACTGCTATGTCTTTTAGATGTTCAACAAAAAGTATATTAACCTTTGAGAGTATTTTTGATTTTTTTTTCTATGTGCTGTGTAATGGATGTCCAGACAAAATCATTCTAGTCATCTACTCCATGCACGTGGTTTTAACGAGTGTTTTAGATAATCTTAATACTATACAGTTGCAGTTTGTCAGTCATTTTTCTTTGATATTTTCGAGAACAAATTCATGACTGTAATCCCAGTCATTCCAAGTTTTTCCATGTGACTGTTTAATAATGTCACTGCAATGTAGCTGCAGGTTGCCAACAAAATGTCGTTTTCTGTTAGATATTATATATTATCCCATTCACTTGATTTTAGACCAGACTCTTCAAACTCATTGTGTAGTCATCTATTGATAGATTTTTGGTGTGATTGTTTAATATCCGAGTATGTGCAGGCAGAAAGCCTACAGGCAATCGATTTTTCCACTTTCGTTTGATTCGAGAATAAATGCATTGCAATCTTGCAGTACAAATTGTGTTACGATTATTTAAGTATCACAATTAGCTTTATTCTCTCTCTCTCTCTCTCTCTCTCTCTCTCTCTCTCTCTCTCTCTCTCTCTCTCTCTCTCTCTGTGCCTCCACCCTGCCTACCTATATTTCACCCCTTTCTCCCAACCTCTTAAATCTTTAAGTGTAGCACAGGCATGTGTCCCAAAATTGGTCTACGCAGAAGAAATCATATGACCTAACTGCGTTAGCTACTCATTAAATATGAAAAAAAAAACACACAAAATATTGGAATATGCACACCGACAAAAATTATGAAGGAACAAGACAGAGTGGGCGAGAAGGGAAAACCAAAATGAGACTAGAACAGAAATCAAAACGATACAAAACAACAGACAACATGAACCGAGTGTGGCCCTTAAACAGGGGCATGTCCTCTGCCCGCACATGTTACGCATGCGCACAAACAAGCACACACACACCACACACACACACACACACACACACACACACACACACACACACAGCAAGCAAGCAAGCACACAGACACACAGTCATACACAAACTCTGCTTATCCCCATTTTGAACACGCCAACGACAAAGGACTGAAGGCAGTGATACGCAAGAGCAGTCACCAACAGCTGCGGAGTCTGGC
>CM065717.1:92521358-92526358 GCA_033310375.1 Conus canariensis
TGGTATTATTTGTGTCTGCAGAGAAAAACATTTCTGTGCGTCATCTTTTGTTTGAATGCTCAGTGTTGACCTCGCTGTATCAGGAGAAAGGTATTGAGATCAATAACTTTGATAATGTCAATATTGTCTTGTATGGTTCATATGTTGCTGAAATTGCCATGGTTATTTCGCAGTCACAGGTTGCAAAATGTTTGTAAAGATCACAACTTTGTGTACCACTAGGGTATTTCACTTATGTAAATATGCACATATCAGATGTGACTTTGCAAGTAGTAGATAAGTTGAGCGTGAAGGTTTTTTTCTTAACAAGTGTCTAATATCATCTGGCGATGAAAAGACATTAAATAAACCACTGAACTGAACTGAACTGTTTCTGTGCAGATCCTACATGGTCTGCACACAATTGGCCAGCAGGACAGAGAACGCACTTTGTCGCTAGTCTGGAATCCTCCTAGAAGACGGAGACGGCTAGAAGACACCTATGGTTCCTCCTGGTGGAATATCCTTGAGCGTCATGGCACTGGACAGTACAACATCCGATGAGATGATGCAGCTGGCTCTGTTTACAGAACATGAACCCTATATATCACCAACGCCATCTTCCAACAGAGTCGACAAGTTCGTAAACATGTTGGATGCATTTTCACTCGAAGCGGTGGTAAACGGAGTCGCATGCGTGCACGTACGTACGCACGCACACACGCACGCACGCACGCACCTACACACACACACACACACACACACACACACACACACACACACACACACATCACACACACACACACACACACACACGCACACACACACACACACACACACCTCTCTCTCTCTCTCTCTCTCTCTCTCTCTCTCTCTCTTTTATAAAAAAAAGTTTTACAGCCAGAAAACTGAAGTGGACGATATAAAACACGCAGCCGATACATTCATGGAAAATGAACCACTGAAACGCTGAAATGAAAATGAAGCCATTGTATGCGAGGGCATGGTTACGCTCAGTGAGACAACTTCTGCTCTTAAATACTTGAAAACTGATTCTGCTCCAGGAAGTGATGGTTTAACAGTAAAATTTAAAAAAATTCTTTTAGGATAGGATTGGAAGTACTGTGACTAACTCCTCCATTGAATCATTTGATAAAGGAAAGCTTTCATTTACTCAAAGACAAGGCATTTTTACTCTGATTCATAAAGGTAAAGGTTTGGAAAGAGATAAATTTAGTAACTGGAGACCAATGACCTTGACAAATACAGACTATAAAACCTTAGCAAAGGTTTCGGCAGAAAGATTAAGCAAAATAATACATAACTTGAATAAGGATCAAGTAGGATATATAAAAGGAAGAAACATAGCAACTGTTTTACGAACCATTGATGATGTGATTAATTACGTGAATAAAACTGGTAAACCTGGTTACTTACTGGCCTTGGACTACTCAAAAGCATTTGACTCTATTTCAGAAACATATCTTTTGCATGTGTTTAAAATGTTTGGTTTTGGAACGGATTTCCGGAAATTTGACCAACAGTAGCCAAAGCAGTGTCAACCATGGTGGATGGTTATCTGAACCATTTGATGTTGAATGTGGTATCAGGCAAGGCTGTCCATTCTCACCTTTAGCTTTTGTATTGGCAGTAGAACTACTGGCTATTAAACTAAGAAACAGTAACATAACTCGTACTTGTGCGCCAGATAATGATCACGAACGAAGCAGATGACACAACGTTATTTTTTAATACAAAGCAAGACATGGTGTTATTTTTTGACATTCTAAAAACATTTGAAACCGTTTCAGGATTAAACTTAACATAGGCAAAAGTAAGGCTTTAAGAATAGGCTGACAACCGTGTGGACAAAATCTTCCCTTTATATTGGTCGATAAAATTAAAATTCTGGGAATTTATTTCCGAAATGACACCATGGCAAAAAGCGTTGAAGAAAGGGCGAATTGAATATATACAAAAAACTACTAAAGGACTGGAGCAGAAGAGATCTTAGCATTCAAAGTAAAATTGTAGTGATAAAGACTTTTGTAGTGAGCCAGCTTGTTTTCGTTATGAAAGCTATTGGTATTCTCGAAAATATATTGAATAAAATCAACACAATATTATACAAATTCATTTGGCAAAGAAAACACAGCAACCGAGGAACATTTGAAAAAAAAAAGACAAATAATGGAGTCTGGCTATAAATATGGTGGCTTAAAAATGCTAAATATAAAAGAACTTCAAACATTCATTTATTTGCAATGGGCGGGAAAATTGTTCGCCTCAACTAAAGAAAACTGGTTTGAAATTCCCAAATGGCACTTGAATAAAATATTAACTCGCAATGGCACATTTCAAATTAATTGTAGGGCAAAACACGTATGAGAGATAGAGAAAATACAGAACGAAATCTGGAAAAATGTACTGACCTTAATTATACTTGGACAACGAAAAAGAGATCACGTTAAAAGAAATATCTTGCTGTAACTTTTTGTCCCAACCATTATTTTTTCAAGAGTTTGATAAGGTATAAAGATAAAACATTGTATTTACAAAGATGGAAAGAAAAGGGATTATAGCATGTAAGAGATGTAGTGCACACAACAGAAAGCAGACTGCTCCACCCTGAAGAAATTGAAACTATTCTAGAATACAAAAGTAGTGAAACAATCTTCGAATACAATGCTTTTAAAACGCTTTGCCAACAACCTGGTTGCCATGGATAGAGAGCCACAGAAATTTTGAGAATGACATTGGTTCCGTTGAATTTGATACGGTCTTATTTAATACCAAACCTAAAAATATAAAACAAATACTTGACAAAAGGAAACAACCAAATGTAACACCACAGTGCAAGGACTTTTGGCACAGAAAATTAAATTTTGAAATAGACCAAAATATTTGGCTATCACCAAGATTAGCTTCAAAGGAAGTTAGATTACGAGACCTTCAATGGAAAATCATCCATAATATATATCATGCAAATATACTTTTACACAAAATGAAGGCTACTGAAACAAATAAATGCGACAACCGTCCGAACAAACTTGATTTTATTGAACACTTCTTTTTTTTATTGCCCACCTATAAATTAACTTTGGAAAAGAGTGGAAACGATTATTTCATATGAAGTTGGCATGTCGATAAAATTTTCTTTGAATGACGTTCTGTTTGGCGTTCAATCAGACCACACGAGTAGATATACCCGTTCAAAAATAAATCAATTGCTAAAATGTTAATCAGTATTGTTCGAAAAAAAAAATCAACAATACAAATAATTTTTTAACAAAGCATATAATTAAGAAGGAAATATATTACTGGGTCTACCAGCCACCGTGGTGAAGTGGTTAGCGTCGCCGGACTCCCGGCTGGGAGGTCGTGGGTTCGAATCCCATCAGAGTCATGTAGGTTTTTCTGCCCCGACCGGCTCCTACCCAGAGTTGAGTTTGCTGCGGACTCAGTTGGGAAGACTGAGACCACACAGTCGAGTTTGATCCACTTAATGGATGCGTTTCTGAGAGTGTTGCTCAAATTTCCTGACCAACACTGCAGGTGCCTGTATCTCTCGGGCCTGGTTGACGCCGGGATATATTATGAAAGGAAGCGTAGAGTACAGCCCTGTCATGTAGTCTCAGACCGAAATGGAAATCCGTAGCATCATCTTAATCATCCTCATTCTCATCAATCAGCATTAAAAAAAAAAGTCTCAAATTCTGTGGCCCTTCATGCCCTGCTCTCATGGTGACCTCAGTTTCGGTGTCCTCTCCACGTCTGTGGCTTTGGTTGGTTCCGTCGGGGTCACCGGTATCGGTGAATCCATGGGGGCTGTCGTTGGTCGGACGTGGTGGCGCCCTCCGGAGGGAGAGCTCACTCACGCCGGCTCCGCGACTAAGCAATTATTGTCGTCAGTAGGGGGCTTAGTAGGTGGTGTCCTGCGTATGTTAGATCAGAACAGGCGCCACTGAACACCGCCGAAGTGACTCGGCAGCAGTGCAGTGTCTCATCCGGTGGGTTGCCTCTCGACGACTTGACATTGACTGGTCCCTGTGGATTGCCGGTGCCGGGGCTGCGGCGGGACCGGCCGGGCTGTGGCTGTGGACGGGTGTCGGAATGAGCGGCGTGGGTGCACCGCCTCTGAGGTGGCACAGAGGTTGGGACAGCAAAAAAAAAAAAAAAAAATTACTGGGTCCGTCGCGTAATGCAAAATGCATAATTCTAGCACTGTGTTGTTAATCATTTGTTGAATTCTAATTGTTGCAAACAATATTATTCTCATTCACAAATAGCACATTCACATCCAATCCGACACACAGACACACACAGATAGACACACAGACACACAGACACACAGACACACACACACACACACACACACACACACACACACACACACACACACACACACATCTATGTATGTATACTTATTATCTTGCTTCTTAGCTTTCCTCATGTCTCCCTTGTAGACTTCCTTTTTCTATAACGGTAGCATCTTTGGGGAACAGTCTTATTTCCGAGATTATGGATGACCATCGTCTATGTCTCCTGTATACATTTATCATCTTTCCTAGGGTCATCCTTGCATTCGTTTTCGCCGTTTTTTTTTTGTGAAGGATGATTACCGGGAATGTATAGAAGCTCAGGTTTGACAGCGATGGGTGTCGAAACTTACATTCTTCTCTTAAGATCACCACTGCATTCCTCATTCGTCAGACTTCTGTACGTTTGTTGCGCATGTCTGTAGCATCTATAAGCCCTTCTTACTTCTTCTTCTTCCTTTTTCTTTAACTTTGCATACAAATGTCCATCAGTAAATAGAAGACACGGATTTGCATGGTAAGCAAGTGTGACGAAAGAAGGAAAAGAAGAGGAGAAGAAAAAAAAAAGGAGAAAAAAAAGAAAGGGGAAAAGAGAAAAACAAAAAGAAAGAAATAAAGGAGGCTGCCCTTATCGGAGAAAAGCCAATTGGTGAGCCGAATTTTAATGAATTTTACATCACATTTCTACTATGCCACCTCTGT
>CM065717.1:92533858-92571358 GCA_033310375.1 Conus canariensis
ACTGCAGGTATTTGTTTCTCATGGGCCTGGTTAACACCAGGATATAGTATTGAAGTAAGCGTAGAGTACAGCCCCGTCATGGAGTCTCAGACTGGAATAGATATCCGTGGCATCATCTTTATCATCTACATTCTCATCGATGAAAAAAAAGTCTCAAATTCTGTGGCCCTTCATACCCTGCTCTCATGGTGACCTCAGTTTCGATGTCCTCTCCATGTCTATGGCCTTGGTTTGATTCCGTTGGGATCACCGGTATCGGCAAATTTATTAGGACTTTCGTTAAACGAACGAGATGGCACCCACCGGAGGGGAGCTCACTCACTCCGGCTCAACTGACTTAGCAATTA
Organism: Conus canariensis; assembly: GCA_033310375.1. Lineage (NCBI taxonomy): Eukaryota > Metazoa > Mollusca > Gastropoda > Neogastropoda > Conidae > Conus > Conus canariensis. The sequence continues at coordinate 92,534,206 of CM065717.1, forward strand.
TTGCCCTCAGTAGAGGGCTTATTAGGTGGTGACCTGCATACGATGGACAAGAACAGACACCACTGAACGCCACCAAAGTGACTCGGCAGCAGTGCAGTGTCTCCTCCGGCGGGTTGCCTATTGATGACTTGGCATTGACTGTTTCCTGCAGATTGCCGGTGCCGTGGCTGCGGCGGGAGAGGCTGGGCTGTGGCTGTGGACGGGGGGTCGGAATGAGCGGCGTGGGTGCAATGCCACCGAGGTGGCATAGAAGATGGGACAGGGGGAAAATGCATAACTCTGTTGTTAATGTTAAGCAATCGGAGGCAAATCTCCCCGGGCGATCTTGGAAACTTTAGCTAGCTCTGGAAAATTTTCTGATAATGGTGATGTTTTGGCATGTCACACAAAAAATGTATATCTGTTATAATCGCCTTCAGCTTTAATCATCCCTTTCTAACACACACACACACACACACAACACACACACACACACACACACACACACACGCACGCACGCACGCACGCACGCACGCACGCACGCACACACACACACATACACACATACACACACATGATTGTAACATCTCGTTACTAAATGCACTTAACTGAAATTAGGTTAGAACAAACAGATTGCCTCTCTTTCTCGGACACTCACACACACACACACACACACACACACACACACACACACACACACACACACACACACACACACACACATACACGCGCGAGCGCGCGCGCGCGCACAAGTGCATGAACAGGAAACATTCAGAAATGAATTTCGGTGACTGTGATTAATTCATTCAATTAGCGTCAATTTCCTCCCAGTTCCTGCTGACTGCATGTATACACTCAAACATCAAAGCTCACCATCATTCCATCTACAAAGTTTGTTGGAAAACGAACAACATCAAGTTTGTATTTTTGTCAAGAAACTGACATTGTATTTTTGTCGAGAAATTGACATTGTCACATGATTGAGCAGTAAACATGGAATTCAGCCCTGTCAGTTTTAGCAGCTTGCCCAATCAGAGTGTAGATATTTTTACCGTCACGGTGACGTCGTCGTTACGTCATGCTGGTTGGACGGCAGCCTCTGGTGGTGTGGGTAGAACGGCGCATGGATGCTTGGTGTTGGAACAGAAGTTCAATCCTCGAGACAACCCTGAGAACATCATGAGCAAACAGGTATTGTCAGTGTGGCTATTGTGGGTATGAGCCTCTCTGTCTGTCTGTTTGTCTGTTTGTCTGTCACACACAGTTTTTAGTGTGTGTGTGTGTGTGTGTGTGTGTGTGTGTGTGTGTGTGTGTGTGTGTGTGTGTGTGCTCTCTCTCTCTCTCTCTCTTCTCTCTCTCTTTTGTCTCTCTCTCTCTCCTCTCTCTCTCTCTCTCTCTCTCTCTCTGTCTCTGTCTCTTTCTCCTGGTGAGTGGGGAGGGAGCAAAGTGGGGAATGGGGAGGGGTAAAAAGTGAGCTAAAACGATTCAGCGTACGTTATACAAAGGAAAGTGTATTAAAAAAACACCTTCAGATTGAATTGGTGTGTATGTTGAAAGGAAAAGAGGAGATCGGAGAGAACAGGACCACTGGATTGTTGCTGCTATGCAAGGTATGTGTGATTCAAGGAGAAGATTACCCAACCTTAGGGTTTTTCACCAGCAGCTCATATAGAAGAACTCCCTGACTGTAGCAAAAAAAAAAAAAAATGACGGTTTAATCTCGTCCGGTACAAATCTATCAACCAGACTTCAATCTTATATTCACGTCTAGGACCAACTCTCGATTCACAGCAAATCCACTGACTGATAAAGGAATCTTGACTGGAGCACTTTCAGCACACCCCACCAAGCAGGCATACCTTTCTTTCAGTTCCTCAGAGTTCACAGACTCTGTTTCAGCAACTCGGACTTTTGAAGAGAAAAGCCCAGAGATAAAGCAGTTCCTCCTCTCACAGTACTGTCAAACTAAGCTCTCAAGAAGGCAATAGGTCTGTCTCCCGTCGACAGATGTTTTTGAATCTGAACCCGCAATGACTTCAAAAGACATTTTTACTTGATTTAATTAAACACAGTCTTTTGCCTTTTCACAGAGGCCTTCGTCAGCGCCGAATGTCTCGCTGAGTGAGTTGCGTTCGGTGCCCACGATCTTGAGATGAACTCGAGTCACGAGACCGAATAAGGTAAGTGTAGGCTGCTGGTAGGTTATGTCGCCCCCAGTCTCGGTTGAGGGAAGGAGACGTGGCCGCGATGTAGACGGCCTCCTTTACTCCTCTTTGGAACCATTTAGGTTCCTGGTCCAGGACGCTGACATTGTCCTGGGAGAACTCGTGTCCGCTGATGTTCAAGTGTTCTCCGACTGGTGATGATTCTCTCTTGTGTTCTTTGATGCGGAGTTTCAATTTCCTTTCTGTTTCTCTGATGTATGTCTGGTCACAATCTCCACACTGGATCTCGTAGATTGCCCCTGATCGTTCTAGTTTGTCCACTTTGTCCTTTGGGGCCACTAGTCTGCTTCTGATGGTGTTGTAGGGCTTAGAGTGGACCACCACGCCATTCTTCCTGATCTTGCGGGCGAGGGCTTCCGTCACACCCTTGACATAGGGGATGGTGACATGCCCAAGGGTGGGGCTCATTTTCTTGGTGGAGGGGTGGGGAGCGGTCTTCTTGCTTCCTGGTAAGTCCCAGGCCCATTTGGGGTAGCCTGAGATGCTCAGCACTTCCCGGAGGTGGCGGGAGTTCCTCTTCACGGTTTGACTGGGTGGAGCAGATAGTATTTGCTCGGTGACGTAGGGTTCGGATCACTCCCAGCTTGTGTTCTAGGGGCTGGTGGCTGTCGAACTGGAGGTACTGGTCAGTATGGGTTGGTTTTCTGTACACTTGGAATGCTAAGGAGTTCCCCTATCTGGTAATCTTGATGTCCAGCATGGCGATGCTGCCGTTCTCTTCCACTTCCCTGGTGAATTTTATGGCCGGGTGCTGTTCGTTCAGGTGGTTTGAGAATTCATCTACCATCTCTGTCTTCAGTAGGGCCATAGTGTCGTCCATGTATCTACCCCAGTAGCGGGGTGGGGAGTGGAAGGTGGCCAGTGCTTTTTTCTCAAAGTCTTCCATGAAGAGGTTGGCGACAATTGGGCTCACCGGTGATCCCATGGCTGCGCCTTGTGTTTGTTGGTAGAACTCTCCCTCGTACGTGAAGTACGTTGTAGTCAGGCAGCACGTCAAGAGTTCACAGATCTGCTCTGGTGAGAGTGAGGTTGTTTCCGCAAGGCTGGTGTCCGTCTCCAGTCTCTGTTTAATTATGTCCACACTCTCCTCGACAGGGACACTGGTGAAGAGGGCCGTCACATTGAATGACACCAGCTGTTCATCAGGTCTCAGCATAAAACTCTTGAGTTTGGAGACCAGGTCGGCACTGTTCTTTATGTGGTGTTCTGTCCTCCCCACCAGGGGTGCTAGGATGTCGGCTAGGAACCTGGCAGTCTCGTAAGTAATAGGGCCTCTGGAGGCCACAATGGGGCGGAGTGGGACCTCTCTTTTGTGCACCTTGGGGAGGCCGTAAAATCTGGGGACGTCGGCTGTAGAGGGGTACAACTTTCTGTACTGTTCTGGGGTCAAGTCTCCTGATTGTTTCATTTCCTTTAGGCTTTGCACCAGCTTTGTTGCGTACCTGCTGGTGGGGTCCTTCTTCAAGGACTGGTAGGTGTTTCTGTCATCCAAAAGTTGTTTGGCCTTCTCTTTGTACATCTCTTTCGGTACAATCACAGTCGCTCTTCCTTTGTCTGCTGAGAGTACCATGGTGGACTCGTCTGTTGTCAGGTCCTTGAGAGCATGTCGTTCTTTTTCAGAGAGGTTTGGTTTGGGGAGTTTCGTCTGTTTGAGGATGCTTACGCATTCTGACCGTAAGTGTGCTGCCTGTTCGGAGTTTGGGCCAATCTGTATGCAGGCTGTTTCTATGGTCGTAATGAAATCCGTAATCGGGAGTTTTTCGGGAGTAATGGCGTAATTTAGCCCTTTCTCTAGAACCGATTTTTCATCTCTGGAAAGCATACGGTCTGATAGATTGACCACCCACCTGTTGTTTATGTTCATGGTTTCCTGTTCGCTCACTTTGGCCATTGGCGTATTCTTCTCTTCTTCCTTTGTCTGCTGAGAGTACCATGATGGACTCGTCTGTTTTCAGGTCCTCTCTTCTTCTTACTTGATTTACTTTTAGCTTCGACGTGTCTTGATTTTTTTCTCTTCGTTTTATTTCGTGTAATCAATGTTGATGTGCGAAACATACAGAACTGCTGCTGACGTAACCGACTTTGCGTACTACTCTCTTTCTGCGCACCAGTGTGCTCCAATTGTTCCATTATTTATTTTAAAAAAAGGAAAAAAGAAGCATAGGCTTTTAGCCACCACCGCAGGCCCCCCCCCCCTACCCCCTCCCCTCCACCCCCTCTGGTCGCCTGCAAAAATAATAAGAACATTCGCGATAAGCTCGTGTGTCCAGTCTCCGCCAACAAAGAGTCGAATCCGAACAGGTACCAGCACATCGAACAGGTACCAGCCACCGCAACATTCACGGAACAGGTACCAGGCCACCGCAACATCACGGAACAGGAACCAGCCACCGCAACATTCACGGAAATGGAATGATTTGCTCGTCATCCATTGCACTTTGTGTTTCGAACTGCACGTCGGTGACAACGGGCGAGCCCTTGAAATCGGATGTATAGCACACTTTGCTGACATCAACCACAGGAAGGTCAAACATGTGGATAATTATTTTAATTTACCAGGCCACTAAGGATACGGTATCAGGGATAAAGGCTTTGAGCTTATTCGCTCTGGTAATTTCAGAAACAGGGAGGATATTGAATCTGACCTCATCGAGAAACTTGGCAACAGATAACATTAAACAAGTAGGTTAACTCCTGCTCCCACAAGAAAACATAACTCCATAGGAAAGCTGCTTACGATACCGCATCGCCTTGCAGACATGACAGCACAGAGCACACAGAACAAACAAGGAAACATCCCCCAAAAAGGATGCTCCAAGCTTGCCCATATACCCTGTACCGAACACATTTACACAGAAACAAGAAGTGGAGAAATGAATAAAATAAAGTAACTTTTATTCACGACTGGCACAGCCTTTTAAACATGAATATAGTCAGACAAATGCAGGGACGGACAGAAACAAATACAAATAACGTCGATTTAATTGAAAGTAAATATGAAATGAGTCAGGGAACAGTAAACAATAAACAACAGTTTGTATATCGTTTATTGTTTACTGTTCCCTGCCTCGTTTCATATCTACTTGGGTAGCAGAAGTCCACCTAGAAAGAGCGAGATATCTGAACAGAACCTGCCGTGTGATCTGTCCGGGGGGGAGGGGGGGGGGGGGGGGAGCTTAGCAGATTCATCCAGGATTCCCTTAGACTGCTAGATCCCAACAGCATCACTACTATATAACATATCTTCCCATGCCTGCGCCGTTTCCCTGTGGTAGTGGTGATGGTGGTGGGGAGGGAGGGTGTGAGTCACAGAGGTGAAAGTTATCTGGCGATGGGTGAGACCGGCTTCTTGTTGCGTAACTCTTAGGACGCGATCATGTCAATGTCTACTCGGACTAGTCCGTTTTTTAGTCTGAATACCCTTCATAGTCTTTCACCCTGATTCGGGTTGAACATATTTTGACTTCTAATCGGACAAGTTCGACTTTCAGTTTAAACACTTGAAAAGTTATCACAGCAGCATCTATTCAGTAGAGTCGAGCTTTCAGCCTCACTTCGCCATCACCCTAATTAAGGCAATCCGACGTGTGAAACACAGAAATAAGATTTTTGCAGGGCACCTAACACCACTGCAAGTTTAGCATTCCACGTATTTGACCCGTTTACTTGTCAACTAGATATTTCACCCCTGTGTCACGAGCAGGTGCGCAAAATATTAGACAATTCACAAGAATTTCAGTACTTGAGATACATTTCTGATGGTAAACAGAAAAAAACGAAAAACAAAAATTGGCAGTAGAAGGGCATCTGGGAGTTATGACCTGGATGTGGCCCGGCCCTCTTACAGTGTAAGGAGTTCAGGGCCGAAACATTTCTCTGCGCGGGGTTTCTTCTCTGAAGACCTCCTGCTGTCAAGCTCTGCCTAGAGTTTCAGCCAACTGTACTGGACAATATGAAACATTTTTTTTTTCCTGTATGCCTCCACACTCTTCGTTCTCTTTCAGACACAATTCTGGTATACAATATGGAACAGTTTTCCTGTATTCCTCCACTGTCTCCCATCTCTTTCAGACACAATTCCGGTATACAATATGGAACAGTTTTCCTGTATTCCTCCACTGTCTCCCATCTCTTTCAGACACAATTCCGGTATACAATATAGAACAGTTTTCCTGTATTCCTCCACTGTCTCCCATCTCTTTCAGACACAGTTCTGGTATAATTATAATATGGAATATTTTCCTGAATGCCTCCCCACTCTTCCTTCTCTTTCAGACACAGTTCTGGTTATCCACCATCATTTCTGCGGGGCTCATCCCTCTTCTCTTCCTGGTGGGGGTGCCGGGCAATGTCTTGAGTGCCGCTGTGTTCTACAGACAGGGGCTGCGGGAGAGGATCAATTTCTGCGTCTTCTCTCTGGCCCTGGTGGACCTGGTGGTCCTGGTGGTCATCTTCTGTCTCTCCGTGGAGAAGATGTACCGCGCTTTGGTGGGCCCCTTCAACTTCTTCATCCAGTATTTTGTTGGTACAGTGAACATGATTTTTTTTTGTTATTCTGTCTCGCTGTCACTGTCACGGTTTCTGTGTCAGTGTTTTCTGGGCGCTTGCGTGCTTACTTTTGTTTCCTGTCTGACTTTCATTGTCTCTCTTTCTGTTGGTCTCTCTGACCTCGTTACTGTCCGCCTGTCTGTCTGTCTGCCGGAATCTGTGTGTGTGTGTGTGTGTGTGTGTGTGTGTGTGTGTGTGTGTGTGTGTGTTTGTGTGTGTGTGTGTGTGTGTGTGTGTGTGTGTGTTGTGTTGTGTGTGTGTGTGTGTGTGTGTGTGTGTGTGTGTGTGACTCTTCCTGCCTCTCTCTCTCTCTCTCTCTCCTCTCTCTCTCTCTCATCCCCTTCTCTCCCAGTTTGTTACTCTCTGCTTCTCTGTAAACGGGTGTGACTTTTTCTGTCTTTCCCCCCGTCTTCCCCCCTCCCCCAAATTCCCTCCTGTCTCTCTCTCTCCCTCTGTCTTTCCCCTTTCCTTCTTTACGTCTCTCTTCTTCTTCCGTATCATTTTTTTTTCTTGTTCAGGTTTAACAGGGTTCACCTGGGTCAGCATGTTTCTCAGCGTGGCCATAGCGGCAGAGCGTTGTTTCTGCGTGGTCAGTCCGCTGCATGCACAGCGCGTGCTCAGCACGCGCACTCTGGCCATCGTCATCATCTCCGTCTCTGCCATCATCCTGACCGGCATGCTGACCATTGCTGGACCTAAACACACTGAGATTTGCGTCTTCGACCCTCAGAGCAACACTACGTCATTGATTGTTTACGTCACGGAGTACGTTCCCTTTTTACTTTTTTTCTTCTTTTTCTTCTCTTCTTTTTCTTCTTTACTTCTCTTTTCTTTTTTTTTTCTTTTCTCTTTTTGTGTTTGTTTTGCGAAGGGGAGTTTAGGGGCCACTCTATGTCTGACACTGGCTTGCTTTCAAATATGTCTTTTTTTTTCTTTTTTTTTGTGATGTTTTCGTACCGTCCAAACTCAGACTTGTTGGTATCCGAAAACATGGTGGGTATATTGTAAACCGAAGAAACACACAGACGTGGATGACTCAGCTAAGTGGTCTTAGGATTTGGCAGAAACACAAAAAGAAAGTAAGACTTATACATATGAAATTTCTCTCGATGATTTCCGTTTTGTACTCCCAGTTCTTATAGAACAGGGAGTACTTTACAATGGGAACGAAGAAATGCTTGTGTGTGTGTGTGTGTGTGTGTGTGTGTGTGTGTGTGTGTGTGTGTGTGTGTCTGTCCGTCCACGGTCAAAATGTGTTCCACTCGCTCCAGACAAAACTACTGGGCCGATCTTTCTGAAAATTTATAGGTATGTTCATTATGGGTCACGGATGATGCCCAATGTTTTATTTTACCGTTATAGCCGGTACTAACGGCTGTAACGACCCATAACGGTTTTTCTTCTTTATGGAATATCTCAGAAAGTACTTGGCCGATCTTTCTGAAAATTTGTAGGTATGTTCATTATGGGTCACAGATGATGGCCGATGTTTACCGTTTTAACCCGTTACTAACGGCTATAACGGCCCAAAGCGGGTTTTCCTCTTTATGGAATATCTAACGCGAACTCAAGATAAACTGGGAGTACGTTTATATGCTTTGTACCTTGTTTTTTCATTAGTCGAGGACCCCTGAACCCTTGCACTGTCGCACTGCTGAACGTTTGTTTTCTCATCTTCTGGTCGGCACCTTACCGCCTTCCATTTCTTCATTATGCAGGTTGCCCTCTTGTTTTCACTTCCGTTCAGTTCAGTTGAGTTCAGTGGTTTATTCAATGCTTTTTTCTATCGCCAGGTAATATAGACACCTATTTAAAGAAAAACAAAAACAAAAAATCACATTCCACACTCAACGTATCACCCATGTTATAGTACGTTCAAACCCACATATGATAATATATGCATATTTACATAAGTGAAATACCCTAGTGGTACACAAAATTGTTGATCTTTATAACAGTTTTGCAACCTGTGACTGCGAATTAATCATGGCAATTTCAGCAGCATAGGAACCATATAAGACAGTATTTGACATTATCGAAGTTATTCATCTCAGTATCTTTCTCCTGATAGAGCGAGTCAACACTGAGCATTCAAACAAAAGATGATGCACAGAAGTGTTTTCTCTGCAGACACAAGTAATACCATGAGAATATTTAGTGTTCCATGTATTCAGCCTTAATTTATGAATTAAACTAAAATGTGCCTTGGCACGATGGTAAAGTAGCCATTTTAGACAACAATTCTGCTTATGTATACACATGTCCATAATTTGGATTAATTAACAAGAGGATAAATCTACGGGACTGTTTGATAATTTTTTCAGCGTTTCTGTTTGCTCCTCTTATGCAAGACTGTCTGCTATTTCATTTCACGTTATACCACAGTGAGATGGGTCCCAACAAAAATCAAATCCTATGCCCAGAGTTATGAAACAATGCAGTAAATGTTTTATTTCAATAAACATTTTTTTTCTAGATTTCCAGTCCCAACGCTCTATTTTTTTTTTTCTTTTTCTTCTTCTTCTTGAAAGGAGGAGAGGACGCAATGGTTGGTTTTCTTTCGTTTCGTTTTGTTTTCGGTTCTGTTTTATTGAGTTTCCTCGTTTTCTGTGATTGGGCAGTATTCATAGCTTGCTCTTCTGTACTACACGCAGCCACACACAGGCTTGTTACGTCCTGGTCCCAATACAAGTTGTGCACGGAGGAGCACGAGCTCCATGGAACATGTGCCCAGCAACACACTGTGGTGTGTTCCAGTTCAACATGTGCCCAGCAACACACTGTGGTGTGTTCCAGTTCAACATGTGCCCAGCAACACACTGTGGTGTGTTCCAGTTCAACATGTGCCCAGCAACACACTGCGATGTGTTCCAGTTCAACATGTGCCCAGCAGCACACTGTGGTGTGTTCCATTTCAAACGGATGGCGGCTTCATGGAACATGTGCCCAGCAACACACTGTGGTGTGTTCCATTTCAACATGTGCCCAGCAACACACTGTGGTGTGTTCCATTTCAAACGGATGGCGGCTTCATGGAGGCTGTTGTTGGGTAGACCAGTGAAGACAGGAATCCTATCCCGAAGACCAGACAATCACGCCGCACACTGGCTCTGCGATAGCACAGATGCTGTCACCAGTGAGCTGATTAATACATAGTGCACTATCGTGTGTAATCCCGTAGGACTGGAATGTGTAAAGCAAGTCTTTTGCTTTATTTGGCTGGTCATGGACCATAGTGCCCAGAAATCAGCGGGTTCCAATTTTCCCACCTACGTACCCCTCTCGGGAACTCCCCTCCGAAGTGACCCGTGACGGCACCGACCTTAAACGTCATTTGTTTCACAATTCATCTATTTTCATGATCTTCGAGTCATTCTAGGGGTTTTTGATGGTGCTGAGTTGAACTGTGACATTTTCAGGTCAATCCAAAATGGACATCACTGATTTCCACCTGCATCCTGCATGTATGAGATGTGCCAGAATGATGACCGTATGGACCTTAACCCATATGTCTAACTTTTCCACCTTTTTTTCATTGCGTGGGGTTTTCGTTGGCAAAGCCTACAAGCGAGGAGTGGAGTTCCATTTGACGTTGAGCCTTGCTATTATGATGCTAAAACTTGATTCCATTTCTCCTGCCCTTTCACTTGAACGTCTTCGTGCACAATGTGATGCCTTCAAAAAAGCCTTGCATGCACGCAGCCCAGACATGGTCAAGATTTATGACGACATTCAGTCCTGGTACTCAGAGAATCTGAAACCACTAGAAGCCAGTGAAGGGAATGGAGAGATGTCCCAGTTCCTCACACAGTACCTGGAGCAGGTCGAAAGTATCTTGCAGCTCATCAGTTCCTGCTGCGCTGGTGACTTTGAAGGCTACTTGGTTGCGTTGGAGAACCTCATCAAGTACTTTTTTTTGCACATGACCTCCTGAACTATGCCCGCCTCATGCCAGTCCACCTAGCTCGGATGAATGCCATGGAAAAAGATGATCTAGCCACATGGCAAGCGCTGAAGTCAGGAGATTTTCTTGTGGCAAAATCAAAAGTCCCATTCAGTGCACTGTTCACTGACCAGGCCCTGGAACAAGAGATCAAAGATCTGAAGCGTCATGGCGGGATTGTTGGCCTCAGTCAAGATGATACAGCTCTTGATCGACTCGTCACCACAGCCCCTCGCCTCATCACATGGTGAAACAGTTCCTCAGTGACTTTCCCCGATTTTCCAAGTCCCACGCGATGCGAGCACTACCAGCTGTATGGAGACATGGCTGTGAGGATGTCACAAACGCGCTGAAACTCCGCCACTCAATCGAAAAGCACTGTGCCAGCAACCCCTTTGCCGACAAGACCCCTCTGAAGAACCTGGGTTCGTCAGCTCTTGTACAAGAAAATGCCAAAGGAGACATTTTGCATTATGCACAGAAAGGTAAAAGCGGCTTCAGGAGTTTGTCCAGGAAAGACTGCTCAATACCTCAAAAGTGAGTGTTTGGGACTCACTGAAGAAGATGAAGCTGAAAGCTTTCTCAAAGCTGATGGAGAAAACCAAGGTTCTGGTCGGTCAACAGGTGATCAAGTTGCGCGAGGAGCGTGAACTGCTTGGAAGATTCCTGATCATCCTGCAGTGCAGACCTCAGCTGGTGCCAAAGCTGGAAGACACTATAGGGGACTTTGAAATGTCGGTGGTGCCACGCTCCCTCTGTGCAGTGGATGGATCACTGTACGTACCTGCAGACAAGGCCAGTCTCATGCATGGCATTAAAGAGGTAAAGCCCCCTTCAGATGATTCTCTTTCCCTTGGCACAAAAGCAGACGACTCTCTTCCCCTTGGCACAAACCCCGGCATACCTCAAGTTCTCATTGTTATGCTATGGCTGTGCTCCAGAGCATGAGGAAAACGCCATGTATGAAGAACCTCTCTGATCTGCAGCAAGCTTTCATCAAGCGCATCGAGTTCATGATGCTGAGCTACATAGAAGGTTGCATCATTTTTGACTGATACTTGGATGAATCGCTGAAAAATAAGACCAGACAGAAGAGAGCAGCAACAGCAACGGTTTTTGAGATCCACCCAGAAATGAAGCGGACAATGTCCATCAGAAAGCTTCTGTCTGCGTCCAAGACAAAGAGAGATCTAACTTGCATGCTTGCTCAAGGTTTGCTCGATTACTTTTGCAGCAACACAGCTGTGAAACTGGTCGTTGTATACGGCAACAAGATCAAAGGGCTCAACTTTGAAGAAGATCACTCGCATGAGGAAGCTGACACCCTGATTCCCCATCAAGTCCTGGCTGCTGTGTCTGAAGATGCTTGGAGAGAAGTCTTCGTCTGGTCACCCGACACTGACGTCCTCATCCTTCTGCACCTTGTTGCATATGTCACCTTGGCAGTCAAACACGCCTGAAATTCTTGACAGGAAAGGGCACTAAATTTGGAGAAATCGATGTCATGGAACGTATCCAAGCAATTGGATGTCAGAAATACCAGGGACTGATTGGATTCTACAACTTCTCTGGCGCCGACTGGGGTGGCAAGTTTGTTGGTGTAAGCAAGACGACCTGGGTCGATGCTTACCTGAGGTTATATGAGGATAATCCAGCTGTTCTGTGTTTCAAGCAGCTTGGCCAAGGCCAGCATGTTCCAGAGGAACTGGTGAATGGGGAGCTACCACCCCAGGTCCAGGCACTGGAGTGGTGTGTCTGTCAAGTTACAGCTCGGCAGGTCCAACAACCTTGCCTGCACTCAGATGGGAACTCTTCCGCTCCAAGAACTTGGAAGGAGAGATGTTGCCCCCTACACGGTCTGCCTTGCTGCCACACATCAGACGTGCAAATTATGTGGCCATGCGTGATGAATCGTACCCTCTCAACCATCTTGTACTTCCTCCTATTGAAGAGAATGGGTGGACGGTCGAAAATGGTGTATACATGCCCGTGAGGTGTCTCGCTCTTCCAGCTCCACTTGCAGTCATTGAGCTGATCAGGTGCAAGACGTGCAAGACTGGATGTGTGACAAATGCGTGCAGCTGTACAAAGCATAGTCTCCCATGCACTCCTCTGTGCAAGTGTTATGGATTGGAGTGTGCAAACCCGAACAAAGCACATGGACCTAATGCAGAAGACGATGAGTAACAGGAAACGTTGTGGGCATCTTGAGAGTAGAACGCTGTGAACACAGTTACATGATACATGTATCCGTTTTCAGTGACTTTGCAGTGGCTGCATGTCCCTATTATATGCCAGCAGTTTTTGACATGTTGTTTTAAACTGGTTTGTATTCTTCGTCTCATTGTCTCATCATATGACTTTGTTTTCACCTTTTTTTTCTATCTGAACTGAAATGTGTGCATTTAGTGTGTTGAAATCTTGAAGACTGCAAGCCTCTAAAAGTTTAACTGATGTGCATTACTGATAGGTCTTTGGTTTCTGATCAACCTAACAATATCATAGATGAATTCAGCGTCCCCAGAAACCTCTAGGAATGCCCCTGGATACCAACATAGATGCTTGAGTAAGATGCTGAGAAACTGCGCCAATACCGCCGGACGTCGCTACAGAGGAGGGGGGTGGGGTGGGGGTAGAGAGGTCGTAAGATTGGAACCCGTTTATTTTCATGTAGTACTGTCCATGAATGATGAGATAAAGCAATAAAATCCATTTACACACGTTTATCCTACGGGACCTGAATTATTGACGTATCAGTGTGCACTAACATGATGTCCTTTGTATGTTGGTTGAGAAAACGAATCAGCGGATACCACAAAAGTAACTCAGCAGCAGTGCAGTGTATTTCTAAAGGGTTTTATCCAGTGTCTCCCCTCCCCCAAAGTTTTTAACAGTACTTTAAAAAAGTCAATACAATAATATTATGATGGTGTGCAGCGCTATGCAACGCATCCAAACACAAGCGTTACATACACAAAAACATTACACAAAATAATTACAATGCAAAATAAAATTCAAATGATGCAAAAGAATGTACAATAAAACAGAGCAATAGAAAAACGATGTTTACATTACCATACAACGGCAACGCAAAACAGCACAAAATAGTAATAAACAGTATAATACAATAACTCAATGCTGATCTTAGTATCACCTTGCAGACTACTATTGCTGGGGTCCCAACAGAACAAACATGAATGTGGTTGTTTGGGTCGTGGGACACGAGATCAGCGGCGTGGAAATTATTATGAATACTTATATAGCGCCTATCCTCGGTTAGAGACCAAGCTCTAAGCGCTTTACAATCCACACCCGTTCACACAACGGGCTGCCTACCTGGGTAGTGCCGACTAAAGAGCTACCAGCTGGCGCTTCATTCAGTCGTTTCCCGTGTCATCCAGTCAGTATCGTTCAATATCATTCACTCAATTTCCTTACTTCCTTCGTTCTTTCCATTTCTTACGCAGGGTGCATGCTATGTGTAACGTGCCATCCATACCAACGGCCAAACTGGCCTTCTCTTCCGAAAGTTGGTGATGGGATTTTACGTGCGTGCAAGATGTTATGCGTGCGTTCACACACTGAACCTCGGTTTATAATCTCATTCGAAGGACTGTATGGGAAATGGAGTCAGAACCAATGTTAACTCTGAGGGAAGAATCCCCCTGTACCGAAACGGCCCGGCGGAGATTCGAACCCGCAACCCCAGGATCACCAAGATTACGAGTCCAATACTCTACCACTGAGCTATTCCGGCCCCAATAATTAAATAATTCTAATTCAGAGGACACAGAGGACGGGACGGGGATATGTATGTATGTATGTATGTATGTATGTATGTATGTATGTATGTATGTATGTATGTATGTATGTATGTATGTATACTATTTCTTCAATCTAAGACATAAGAGCAAGCTTTGTTTATAATTAAACACACACACACACACACACACACACACACACACACACACACACACACACACACACACACACACAGAGTAACGGCTATACCAGCCCATGACGGTTTTTCTTCTTAATAGAATATCTCAGAAAGTACTTGGCCGATCTTTCTGAAAATTTGTAGGCATGTTCATACGGGTCCCGGATCATGCCCGATGTGTTATAACCGTCACTAATGGCCACAACGGCACATAACGGTTTTCCTTCTTTATGGAATATCTCAGAAAGTACTCGGCCGATCTTTCTGAAAATTTGTAGGCATGTTCATTACGGGTCCCGGATCATGCCCGATGTGTTATAACCGTCACTAATGGCCACAACGGCCCATAACGGTTTTCCTTCTTTATGAAATATCTCAGAAAGTACTCGGCCGATCTTTCTGAAAATTTGTAGGCATGTTCATTATGGATCACGGATCATGCCCGATGTGTTATTTTACCGTTGTAATCGTTACTAACGGCTATAACGGCTACGGCCCATATCGGTTTTTCTTCTTTATGGAAAATCTCAGAAAGTACTTGGCCGATCTTTCTGAAAATTTGTAGGTATTTTCATTATGGGTCACGGATCATGCCAGATGTGTTATTTTACCGTTATAGCCGTCACTAACGGCTATAACGGCCCATACTAAATTTCTTCTTTATGGAAAATCTCAGAAAGTACATGGCCGATCTTTCTGAAAATTTGAAGGCATGTTCATTATGGGTCACGGATGATGCACAATGTGTTATTGGAACCGTTATGGTCGTTACTAGCGGCTATAACGGCCCATAACGGTTTTTCTTCTTTATGGAATATCTTAGAAAGTACTTGACCGATCTTTCTGAAAAATTTGTAGGTATGTTCATTATGGGTCTCGGATCATGCCCAATGTTTTTTTGTTTTGTTTTTTTTTGTGCCGTTATAGCCGTTGCTAACGGCTATAACGGCCCATACATAATTCCTTTTTTATGGAAAATCTCAGAAAGTACATGGCCGATCTTTCTGAAAATTTGTAGGTATGTTCATTATGTGTCACAGATGATGGCTGATGTTTACCAGAATAGCTGTTAATAGCTATAACGGGCCAGAACGGTTTTTCCTCTTTATGGAATACCTCACGCGTATTCAAGTTAAACTGGGAGTACGTTTATATGCTTTGCATCTTGTTGTTTTTTATGATAAGAGAAAAGGATAAGAATGATAACTCCCGTTCTTTTAGTGTTTTCTTTTTATTTTCTCGTTTCTCTATTTTTTTTCCTTTCTATTATATGTGTTCTTTCGAATGTTATCTCCTCTATCTAGGTCACTTTCCCTTCTTCGGATTCTGTTTATGTTAAATGCACACGTGTGTGTGTGTGTGTGTGTGTGTGTGTGTGTGTGTGTGTGTGTGTGTGTGTGTGTGTGTTGTATATATATATATATATATATATGTGTGTGTGTGTGTGTGTGTGTGTGTGTGTGTGTGTGTGTGTGTGTGTGTGTGTGTGTGTGTGTGTGTGTGTGTGTGCGAGAGATAAAATTTATCTAGGAGCTATCCCACCGCATCTTATTTTGCACGAAAACCCCCCATTTCACAAACAAATCTTGTCCATCTCATACTACTTTTTGCCAAAATTAACACCTTTTTTACAACTAAACTTAACAACCAAAAACCTCCAAAATTGACGTAATTGTTACTTTAAAATGGGGGGCTTACGTGCAAAACAAAAAATAGGTGATATAGCTCCTAGATAAATTTTATCTCTCTCCTCTTCTGATTCTTGCGCAAAACAATAGGAACGGCTTACTTGATTTTTTTAAATTGATGTTTTTAATTTGGAATAAAAATGAAGCCCGGAATAGTTGCAGAGCTTATTGATATATTCAAAATTTGGGAGTTGGAAGAAAGGAGCTGGGGAGTTGATAGAGAAGAGTTTGAAGAAGTAATTACGGAGCTTTTTGAGCGCGTAGATATGCGAGAAAGCGTAAGGAACGCCAGCAGTAAACTACCGCATTCTTGGCCCCATCCAGTTATAAAGTTGTTTACTATTTTAATTGATCAAATAGCTCCCGAAGATCTTGATTTGGCCCCTTCTACTGACCCTGAAGGAGTAACTGTTACCTTTAAACCTGGACAGTTTTTAAGATTAGTAAAAGACTATGAGTAATAAATAACAGCTGAATTTACAATTATTTTTTTTATTGCTTTTAAAAAGGGCTTTAAAAATGGATTGCGACGAGCTATTAAAGTGTGAGGAGGCTGCAGACCTCTGCCATAAAGAAAGATTATACTCGCTGGCTGCGTGCGGGAAAACCAGGCAGTATTTAGGCACTGAACTAAGTATCGAACAGATTCAGCAATTGTCTACATCAGACGTTGAGAAGTATTACGCTAGGTACGAAGCACAGCTAGGATCAAAAATGGTTAGATCGGTGGGGCAGACAATGATTAGTTTATATGCTAAGTTAGTAGGCAAGATAGCGCCGATTGATTCAGAAGAAGATTTAAAATATGACTTAACACAAGATCCGGTTTTAACCAAGTCCCTAGAATCTCTTGCATGTGACATGTATTATAGATTTGGGGCGTTGCTATGTCCATTCATCATGGGATTAATTACTTTCAATCATATTAATTTTAATCATATTAATTTTAATCAGACTAAAAAAAATGAGCGAACAGGAGAAGGCTCAACAGGCGAGTGCCCAAAGATTTCAGGCGAGTGCCCCACAAGTGAATTTCCCACAAGTGAATTTACAGGCGAGTGCCCCACAAGTGAATCCGCAACTGAGTGTCCCGCAGGTGAGTAATGTTACTAAGTCTAAAAATCCTGGACGTGTTGAGGCCGGTCGTAAACTAGTTGAATACAACAGACTGAAAAAAGCAAACCAAGCAGCAAAACAAAAATTATTAGATAGTAATACAACATCTGCACCAGCACCAGCACCGCCACCAACAACAACACAATCAAACTATAAGATGTATTATTATGTACTGGGAGGCATTGTTGTTGGTGGAGGGCTTTTAGTATACAAGCGCCTAAAGCCATACTTAGCAACAAAGTCACAAACCCCCACAAAAACAGTAAAAGAACCAGCTTCTGCAAAAAAAGTACAACCTCCTGCTGTAGACCCATTTTTTATATAAATTAGTTTTTTAAATGTGTTGTTAAGTACTGGTTAAGTACAAGCTAAGTACTGGCTAGGTCAGTTATAACAAGTTAAGTGTAAATAAACGCAAGTTAAGTGCAAGTTAAGTGCAAGTCATGTTAAGTACTAGTTAAGATCTTAAGTTAAGTACTAGTTAAGTACTAGTTAAGATCTTAAGTTAAGTACTAGTTAAGATTTAAGTTAAGTACTATTAAGATTTAAGTTAATACTAGTTAAGATCTTAAGTTAAGTACTAGTTAAGATCTTAAGTTAAGTACTAGTTAAGTCGGTCAAGTCGATTCTCCAGTGGTCTATAGCGTATGTAAACTCAGGATTGACGTAAGTTCGCTTGCTATTGTTAGAGTCTAGTGACTTTTTATTAACAGCAGTTGTGTTTACTTGATGAAGAGTAGAGCGCAGATTAACGTTTGCGTGATAAAATACTTTGCCTTCAAAGAGAGCCTGCTTGTAGTTGTCGTGACTTATATATTTTTTTACAACTTCTTTACTTACACCCTTAGCTTTCTTCATTTCAGAAGTCTGGGTAGCAATACTATACATCTTTGCCCGTAAGCCAACATATTCTAGTATAATCGTCCCATTAAGTTCATCCTTCATCTTTCCAATCACGTTCTTGTTCACGGTTGAATGTAAAGGCGAATCTTTTGGGTAGTCGCATGTGTCGTACCACCCATCAGCTCCTTTAGCTACCTCCGCCTCTAAGTCCTTATAGAAGTCTTCAGTTGGGATGTCCATAATAAAACTATCGGTGTCTGTGTAAAGGACATTTGATTCTGGGTATAGCGGCTTAAAGTAGTCGTACAGAAATTCAAGCATTAATAACTTTGACAACTCTAGCACGGCAAACCCGATAAACACCGGCCTGTCCAACTTCACATTCTTTTTCTTCATCATAACGCCAATCAGGCTATCGCTAAATCGTCTAAAGTCTTGGTAGTTAGGTTTGGAGACCAGCTTAATTGCTTGTTTTTCTTTTGTAACTAATCTTACATCTTTACGCCTGTGTGGGTTCTCCATGGTTTTGCCAAAACAGCTGTCGTTCATCAACTTAAAGAAGTCTTTTTCTGAAGCGTCTGTGGCCGCAGTCCTAAGATCAGTGTTCTTCGTGATGTATGGCCTCATGAAAGGCTCTTGGTCGAAAGTAATTATTCGGTGAACGGCAGTAAGTTTTAACCCGTGTCTTAAGTAAAATTGTAACAGCCTGTAATGACAGACATACTTTCTCTTGTGTCCGAAGATTAGGCACGAGTTTAGGCGGTTCTGTGGGACTCATCTTTAATCTTTCTGCGGCTAAGGGGAAATCGTTATGAAGGTCATGCAACTCTGAAGGATAATCTAAGTCTACTTCTAAGATTAGTCCTATTGGATTATCGGGTGTAAGCTGTGATAGCATACTCAACACGGCAGTAACCTCATGAGGCCCATTTATCATTTTAAAGTTTCTTAATGGCAGTGTCTGGCTCATGGCCCACCCATACAGATTGTTGGCATCTAAGTACATTAGATAGTTGGATGGTTTAGTGGGGTCATAATCGTCTAAATACTTGTTGTTGGCTCTGCGGTGAGGATGACAGGCCATGCTAATGCCTCCTCTCAGCCCGTCCTCAATCATCTGGAGTGTATCCAGATCCGATATTAAGTCAATCTCAATGTTTGTAGACTTCAAGAATGCGTCCCAAGAAAGGCCCGGGGCAGAGATTACTGTGATGAATCTAGACCGTAGTGTTTTCATGCAAGTGGATCTATAATTTTCAAACACATCTGCCAATAAACACACGTCGGCCATCAAGTATATATCATGATAATCGCCCATTGTTTCGCAGCGTAATTCTGTCCAGGCTTTCTGTGCGTATTCATAGTCGGCGTCAGTTATGCTTCCATCTCTAAGACGGCTGTAAAAGTCTTCCTTTGCTGGCAGCGCCGGCTCGTCAAACCTCTCCCACGAGTCTATGTATTCATAAGGATAGATGCCCTTACGGACTAAAGATGGGTCGAAATATTGTTTGGTTATTGGACAGTCTTGGAGAGATTCTGCTAATTTGCTTAAACTTCCCATCAGATGCTGGGCAGAGTCATAGAAGGATAAACAGTCTACAGTAAAGGTCATGTACTTTTCTGATGACTGTGCAATACAGCTAACCCTCTTACAATCAGAAGTTATTGCTTGCATGATAAAGTGAGAATCATAGCCTCGTAAGTTATGAAAGAAGATTGGTAGTTTCCATTTTTCGGGGTTAACCTTGAGTTGAAGATTGCAACTGTTGTGTGCTGCTCCCCTGAATTTGCCAGTAATGTGATCATGGTCTCTTACAGTGTCGCCTAATAACTTGCATTTGCATATCCAGCAGTGGGTGGCTGATTTATAACGTTCTTCATCTTCAGGAGTCATCTTAATGCCTGAAAGGTTCAGCTGATTAGAGAATTGATTGCGAAGGTGTTTCATCTGCTCCAAAAATCGACCAGCTGCGTTGGGACCTCTGTAAATCTCCGGCTGTGTGTGTCCGCCATCTGACCTAACAGCAACAAATGCATAAGAACAGATCTGATGACGGGACAATAAGGTTGTTTTTTGGTCTTGCTGAGGGCCATCGTACTGTGGCAAGATCGCTTCAAAGTCAGCATAGACTACGTATGGGCTCATCTGCATTTTGTGTACATTCTTAAAACCAACCTTAGACCCCAGTTTAGGTGTAAGAAGTTCGATTTTACAGTCTACAAAACTTTTACAATGTTTCTTATGTTTTGCAGCTGCCTCTACAGTGGGGATCCTGACCAAACACCTTCTACAAAGCCCCTGTTTAGCAGGATCCTTTGTAGTATAAGCCAGAAGTCTACTCATTGTTCTAATTAATACATAATGGCTCTTGGAACCGTCTGCAAACAGTATCAAGTCTACATGATTTTCAAGTGATTCGCCTAAAGTAGGGGCTTTGGGAGAGATCCTTAGAGGAACTAGATTGTCTACTGAATTCCATGTGTATACGCTTACGGTTATTGGTTTGTTTTGTTCTTCAAACTGGTCGATACTTTCTATACTCACTGGAAAGCTTATGTTATCAAAGTTCAGGCTATCTTTATACTGCCAATAATTAGAAACTCTGTCTGGGTGCTTTTTAACTGGGTGTAAGTGCGCCAAAACACACCACATGAAACATAAGTTATCTGAATTATGTATGTTTAAGGCTGCTCGTTTAAAAACTAACTCTCTTGGGAGAGGAAGGTAAGAATTGCCGATTATAGGAGAGTATTTGGTTTGTCTTAATTTGATTTCGAGGACTGTTCCTTCAGACCAGCCAGAGCCGCGCAATTTCGCTTCTTCACTTGCATAGTTAAACTGTGTAAGCATGTAATCGGCCCAGCCAGGTGTAAAGTCGTAATAGCTGATTACTTCTTTCTGTCTAGTTGAAACCCAGACTAGTATACTACTATCATCGGGGGTTATATATTCAATCTGAATGGCCAACAACACTTTTGCTGGCGGGTTAATTTGAAGAGACCCTGGGATTTTAGAAATAGCATGTGTTACACTTTCCTGAACGTTTGTGGGGTTAATGATGTCCATGTCTAATTCAATGAACATATTGCCTAATGATTTGTTACTACCTTCCAACTGTACGCTGTTGGACAGTATTTCAAACTCGGACTCGCTTGTGGGGTTCATTTTTATCCCACAATATTTACGTAAATTAAAAAATAAAAGTAAGTAAAAGTAAGTAAATGCTCTTTTATTCTTCGCCCAAGCGCTGCAATACTTCAAGACACCCTAATCTTACAAGAACGCCTGCCAATACTTTATTTTTTCTGAATCACTACAGTCAATGTTTAACTCTTTGATTGCTTTGTCAAATAGTTCACTATGATTTTTGATTAAATTGTTTACATCATTCTCAAACCCAGATTTACTAAAATCAAAGTTTTAACACTTTCATTGTTTCGTCAAATAGTTCATTACAATTTTCTATTAAAATCATTAGATCAGATTCGCTGTGTTTGGCCGCCATTTTTAAATCTAAAAATTAAATAAATAAAAAAATAAAACCATGAGTTTAACGCTGGTTAATTATGCAGTGCCCATTGCCGGTGTTATAGTTTATTCAACCCTAGCAAAATGTTTGTTAAGAATAAAATCGCCCAACATGGGAAAGATAGAAGATTCGCCAAAACTAGTCACAGCCTTATTTTTAGCTCTGGCAACAAAAGATTATCTGATTAAAAAGCACATAGACAGTCTTTCATATTATGATTATTTTAATTATTTTTTTAAATTAATAAAAAACATGAGCACTGCAAAGATCATCAATACTATTTACCACTCTGCTGTAATCGGCGGTCTTAGTATAGGATATAGCATGTTAGCAAAAAACATGTTTAAGATGAGGCCGGCTGATCTAGGAAGGTTAGACATTGAGGATGTTGTTAAGGTTATAGCTGTAATAACGGCAGGGATTGCCTCAAAAGCTTTCTTGTTGCACAGGGGATTATCCCAGAAAACATCAATGCATAGAAAGATTAATGTATAGAAAGATTAATGCATTTAGGCAGATTGATTTATAAAAAAAGATTCATTCATTTATAAAAAAGATGTCTGGAATAGTTCTGATGGTGGGCGGGGCTATTGTTAATGCATTGGCTTTCTCTGGCAGCAATTATATGTTTAGTAAATTGCGGTCTGATGAAGAGAGAGAACGCCATAACAAGGCAATGGAAGATTTAGCTAAGGCAAGAGACGCTTACGAGAAAAGAAGAATTGCTCACTTAGACTTTATTAATAAAAAGTTAAGAGAGCAGGGACATGCAGAGCACACATTTACAGACGTTGATGAAGCAATGAATGAGTATTACTTAGTGACAGGAAAGAAGTTTCTAACATCGTCACCGCCAGAACTGTCTGACTTTTATGAACCGTCTGAGGATCAGAAAATGGTAGAAATAGGGTTTATTATAGGTGCCATGGGAGCAATCTTTCTTCTTGCATATTCAATCTAAAAAACATTGTTAAAAATGTAATAAAAACAGTCCCTTCTTATGGACGATACAAAGTACAAAATATATTATTCTCCTGGAGGGTATTGGAAAGGAAGGGCTGCTATTGATAAACTGAGTAAAGCTGCTAGGGTGTCTGAATCAGAAGCGAAAGACTGGCTTTCAAAACAAGCGATCTGGCAAATATATCTGCCCGCCCCAAAAAGAATAATAAGGCCTCGATTTGTTAACTCAGTTCCTAATGACACCCACCAGATGGACTTGTTGTATCTTCCACATGACAAAGTTAGAAGAAAAAAGTTTAAGTATGCTCTGACTGTTGTTGACATGGCTTCAAGGTATAAAGATGCTGAGCCTTTAACGGATAAAAGCTCAACTGCTGTGGCTGTGGCTTTACAACAAATATACATGCGAGGTCCATTAAAGTATCCTAGGTTGATCCAGGTTGATGATGGGAAAGAGTTTAAAGGAGCTGTAAACCAACTGTTTTTAAGACACCGGGTTACAGTTAAGAGAGGGATCCCGGCAACCATCGCTCCCAGGCTCTAGTAGAAAACTTTAATAAAAATCTGGCTGAGCGTCTGTTTACCTATCAATATCATAGAGACCTTATGGACAAAACACGCAACACAGAATGGGTCAGGAGATTGCCGGCAGTCTTACGCGCCATGAACAATGAAGAATTTAAAGCAACGGGTCTTAAGCCGGTAAGCGCGATCAAATTGAAAAAAAATAAGTATTACTGAAGACATCCAAGGTAATCAAAAACTCTTACCTTTTGGACTAAAAGTAAGATACTTGTATGCGCCTGGAGAGGCAGAAGGTGATGTTAGAATTAGAGCCACAGACCCCATATGGAGCGTAGACGTATATGAAGTTAAAAGAATTATGAAAACAGCCCCTCCCGTGTATTATTTAAGAGAAACTCTTTCTTCCAAAAAGCCTGCCCCTAAAAGATCGTTTGTTCGCGAAGAGTTGCAAGTTGTCCCGCCGAACACAGTGCCGATTAGTTAAAAAAATAGTATTTATTTTTTGTTAAACTTATGATTTATTTATTTTTTTGTTAAACTTATAATTTTATTTATTTAGTTCACATCCTATTTTTTTTTAGTCTATTTTGGGTTTAACTGATTGTTTGCTTGCTTTTCAATGTTCTTTCTGATTGCCTCAGCGTCTACCTGTTGTGAAGTAAAAGTCTTTCTCCATTTCTTTTGGAGGTCGATCTTTTGGCGTCTGTAATTATCGCCGTCAGCCATGGCTCGTTTAAATTCTTCGTCTGTTACTTTTCCATCCAGTAATGTATTGCTTATAATCAGCCTTAATGAATGAAGTTTTGCTGTTGCTAGAGCTACAATGGCGGTGTGCTTTTGTAATTTGGGTGTTAGCTTCTTTAAAACAGCACTTACAATCGTGGACATGGCAACTAAACCCAAACCAACACTCCCAAAAGCTATGGATATCGGCGTCCCAACTCCAGTAGCTAAAAGAGCAACACTAGACCCAGTGCTTAAGCCGGCTACAACTGATGAGCCGGTGATTATATAAGAAAGGACATTTAAAACTTTAGCATATTTCTTTCTAGTAACCCTATACTTGTTCAAGTCACTTTCTATTTCTTCTTCAAGCTCAGTCATGTGCTTTAATCTAAACTGCTGACCGCCTTCCATTTTAAAACAAGATTATTTTTTAATCTTGTACATATCTTCTTATTAATCCTTCTGGCAGCACTTCATCAACAGAGTAAAACGCAATAAAATCAACATACTTAATAAAAATAAAATCAAGCACTGTTAGTTTAGCATTGTCAACCATCACAGTGACTTTGTCAGAAGATACAGAAGTGTTTATTTCATCCCCGTTTTTAGTAATAACAATAACAAGCCTAAGAGGCCCGTCCAAGTTTTCAGACTTTATTTGTACGCCTCTGATTAACGTATGCTCTGGCAAACTAGGATCAGACTCCCTTGGAGTAATAAATAAGCGAAAAAGCATCGTCATTTTTCTAGGCAGTGATTCTAGTTTTGGGTTAAATTCTAAGCCGACGGTGTCACCCCCCACTTCAGCTAAGGACTTCTTTCTCCGCAGCATATATACAGAGCCCTGCCTGGTTATTTCAATCTGCTTTTTCTGTTGTGTTCCTGGGACTAGGCTAGCAAGAAGGCGTCCTTCATTCAAAGCTTTTCTAAAATTGTATTTCTTATCAAAGTATACATAGGGGCTTCGTAGTTCAAACTTTAAATTCCAGTTAATGTCAGGAAGCAACGCCCAGGCATTCTCTCGTTTATGAAGTTTGTATTCGTGTTTGCCAAAATCGTTTGCCCTTAGATTTCTTATCTCTTCCAGGGTAGGATATTGCTGCCGTTTTTTATCTTCAATTTCTGTTCGTTTGTAAACACCATCGTCGGTGTACTCAAATCCAAAACATTCCTGCCACTCCTATTAGATCAAAGTCAGTTGTATCTGCTAGATCTTTTAGCTCTACTGCAGCGCATTTAGGAGCTAACTCCGCTTTTGATTCTGGCCCTCGAGACATTTTTAATATAAACAATTTATTATTAAACAATCTATAGTAAACAATCTGTAATAAACAATCTATAATAAACAATCTATAATAAGCAAACGTATTGAACTGGCGGGTCAGTCCGTAAGCATAGTTTAGCGTGCTTAGATTTTTCTAGCTGCTCTTTTATTTTTTTTAGTTCATCCTTGTCCCTGATTATATAGTTTTCACTTAAACATTCTTCAAAACTATCCCTGTCCTTAGTATAAAATAAGATGACTGATTTTAACTGCGATCTAAAGTCTTTTAAGACAGCATTGTATTTTTGAGTTAAGAGCCAAACAGAAACTAATGCGTGTCTTCCGCTAAAGGCCAGCTTAGACAGAGTCCTTCTTTTTTTAACAATGTCTTGTTCGGCTGAACAGTCATCAATAATAAACAGCGTTTCAGTTCCCTCAAATAGTCTATAGTAATGTTCTAAACAGTCGCTTAGCTTGTCAGTGGGATCAACTAAAAATATATTCTTGTCTGTCCAAACAAACTGCCTTTCTTTGTAAGACTTGTTGTGCTTAATGGTTGTGCAGAATATAACAATGTACTCGTAATGAAATCTGTAGACTGTTTGTAACAAATCAAGCACGAAGACAGTTTTCCCACACCCAGTAATCCCACAAATAAGCGAACAGTGCGGGTCTTTGGGCAAAAAGTTCAAACTATCCATCTGTTTTAATAGGCTATTTCTTTCAGTCTATTTTCTTCAATGTTCAGCTGGGCGTCATAAACCACAAAAACGTGCATTTGTATCTGACCATTCTCCTCCTCTTCCTTATTAATCTGTATGAGTATGCCATCTGACCCTACCCTTCTTCCACTCCCGTGCAGCCTGTTGTCATACGTGGATCTAAAATCCAGCCATAGTCCATATTTGTCTGTTAGATAATCTTCGAGTCTTACATCGTGAAGGTGAAGTTTTTTACACACATGATCGGCTATGGGGCTTGTCTGTCTGCCTCCAGCAAACAGTGTTCTTATTTCATCAAAGTGTTGGTCGGGCAAAAGTCCAGCTGAATACAACTGAAAAGGCTTGCCATCTACTGTGCAAAATAACTGCTCAATTTTTGGGTTGTAAAACACCTCAGATTCCCTCTGAAAAGGAGCTGAGGGTTTAGTAAACAGCAAGAGAACCCCCTTTAGGGACCTTAAAGAATTGCTTATAGCTATTTCCCAGACGGTGTCTTGCTTGTTTTTAATCGCTAGACTGTGGTGTAAAACTCTTTCAAAGTAAACAACCATCCTACTTTTATACTGGTTTAAGATTGTTCTAGCCAGTTCAGGGTTAGTAACAACATCAAAATTAAGAGAGATGTTACTAACAGTGTATTTGGCTAAGGGATCATCTGATAGAATAACAGACCCGCTGTCATTGAATGTCAGTTCGTAAGTAAGTTTGTCTCTTAGTGCGCCTTGGTAATATGGCTGGTGGGTTTTTAACAGTTCAAAATCTAGAGGGATGCAAAATCTGTTCTTAAATGCTCGCGCTATTGCCTGGTCTCCCTCGTCTTCCTTTGCATCCGCAGCATTAAGCCTGTGCTTAAGACCGTTTGGGCTCTGGATCCCCTGAAAGATTTTTGTCTTTTCTTTCTGTTCTGGGCAGCCACAGATCAGAATAGAGATTAAAAATGTCTGCGCTACTCAGTGAGAAGACTTCTCTACCTTCCAGTTTAATTACCATATTTTTAATGATGGCCCTGCCCAGGTTAGCAACGACGGTAGCATTAGGATCCGCCGACTCAATATCTATTTTGAATGACAGCCTGGCAGTGCCTGGCATTATAACGTCGTCAGGCCCAAGGTCACTAAATCTTACTGTTAATATTTCATTGGGCTCAATTGTTGATGGATTATTTACAACGCGCACAGTCTGTCTTATGCCTTTTATGCCGTGGGGTTCCTTCGCTTTTCTGAATGGAGCAAGGTCGCAGCCGTATGGGTTCATTTTTTATAAAACAAAAAATAATAAATATATAAATATGGCGATGAAGATTTTGGCGCGATTGAATCTATTGAAGAAGAAGAAGAAGACGATTTTGGCGCGATTGATTCTATTGAAGAGCCCGGGTCCTTCATTGCAAGAAGAACTTGAAGCAGCAGCGGCAGGCCAAGGAGTAGGATTAAGTCAAATACGAATGTTAGAATTGAATCATTATATAGCCATATGGGGCGACAGCGACCAGAAGCACTTAAGGTTTCCAATTTTTCAACAGATAAAAATAATCATTTGTATGTAAGAACTAGTAAAGGAAACCTTGTGCGGCTTACTGCAAAACCAGACCCAACCCAGTTTTTAAGCAGGAGCACAATTCTTAGAGAGCTCCCTGTTTTTGACCAAAGGCAGTTAAACTTTATTGGCGATCTAAGGTCTGAGGCCGTTAGGGCTTTACAGAACTTGGAGCAAAGGTTGCCAACACAATCTGAAATGCAAAACATACCTCTTCAAGAATTAAGTCAAAGAACAGATGAAGCAATAACAGAACTTGAGGCGAGTTTTAATGAAGAAACGCAGTTAAAAACAATTGACGATTCTCAATTACCTAGTCAAAGAGAACGTGAGCTGAGTCCTGAAGAAGAAGCAGCTTTACAAACAATTGATGATCCTCCATTGCCTGAGAGTGTACACAGGAATCTTAAAGCTGCTATGCGTGAACTCAGGGGTCTTGATGATACTCTACGTAGAATAAATGGCGAGCTAAAAAAACAACTTGTCAAAACTTGGTGAGCTAGATAGAGAGATAAGAGAAGAAAAAATTAAACTGGCTGATGCAGATGATAACAATTTAGGGTTAGAAGTAAAAGCTAGAATACAGGCGAAAATACAGGATTTAAGGATAGAAAGAAAAAACAGGTTAGCGGCGTTGTCTACTAACGGAGAAAAAATAGCATACCAAACAGGCAGAATCAGAGAAACTATAAACAGAATACTTCATGAAAATACTACGTTAGCAGAAAGAATAAGGACTCTGTTCAGAGAGCAGGGGATTACAATAGTTAGTATATTAACGGCCATTGGGTTTGCTATCTCTACACTGGTTTATGCATTAACTGGCAGTGCGCCAACAGGGCCAGTAGCGCCTCCAACGCCTCAGCCCGGTAAAAACTGGATTAGAAAACAATTGCGCCATCTAGCAAACTTATTAAAGAAGTTAGCTGTCAAAGCGCTTGATGCTCTGCCTGGCATAATAGGCAGCGTTGTTAGTTGGGTTTTGTCTACCATAGGCAAAGTGGCTGGTTATATGGCTGACCATCTGTGGACGTTAGGAGTGCTGGCTGCTGGTTTAATTTTTAGTGAAATAAAGTATGGCTAATCCAGTAAAAGTTAAAAACACAACAAGGGCTGTCTTTTCACTAGTGTGTCTGTCGGGGTGAGGCACATCAACGGGTTGGGGGGTCGCTTTCTGGGCTGCTTATAACTGGTGGGGGGTCGCTTTCTGCAGGTTCTGGGCTAGATACTTTTAAAAAATGGCTGGCGCGGGCCTTGTGTTTAAGCCTTGATTGTGTCCTAAGTTTTGATCGTCTCCGGCTATGAGGATTTCATTATTATAATTCTGTATCATGCCAATCTGCAGTCTAAGGTCAGAAGGCAGCATGTATAATCCATGGCCCACAACAAAGTCAACCTTTGACCTAGCATGTGAAAGGACGTTTTGGTACCTTTGTATGCTGGAAGGCAAATCAACAGCAGAGTTAATAGCATCTTCTAAATTGGCTAGAAATTGTTTTCTGGCGTCAAAGCCTGTAGATTGATCCACTATGCTAGACTTGGTCTGTGCTTGCGCTCCTAATAGACACCAAACGTACGTCCGTATGGAGTCATTGAGTCTTTGCACTCCTGGCATTGTTAGGCCTTTACTTTCATCTAAGATAAATGTTGCCCAAGCATTGGGGTGTTTTTGTTCTATTGATCCCAATCTAACTTGGGAGTTTGACTTAAAAGAGGTGTGGCCAGGCCAGTAGTCAAAATTATATTCTCTACGCTGGGCCCCACAAATACAATGTGCCCAACCCGTGATTGCGGTCTAACTTTTGTCTAAAGTTATTTGAAGGGTTAATGTTAAATTCGTTGCAGATTCTTTCATATGCATTCTTGTCCATTGGGCTGTTGAATGGATTAAACGCGTTGTCGTTGGGGAGGGGTACTTGTAGTTCAGTTAGTATGCGCCTATACTGGTAATAAACATGAAAGTTATATACTGACCTTACTAAGAGGTTGGGGTGGTATAAATGGTTTGCATATGAAACACCGCAGCCAGTAGTTGAGCAGTAAATGGCAAAATTTAACTGATTCTGGTAAAAAGCCATAGGGTTGATGACCATGCTGATGGTACTCTATCACTCTTTATTGGAGGATTTAAATATCTAGTTAGTGGGTTTGCAAGTCTGACTAGAAAGCCATATGATTCATCCACTGCGATGGTTAGGTTACTAAAGTCCAAAGATTTGGGCTCATAAACCCCCCCCTACATCGTAAGTAGCACTTTCATTATATTTAGAAGGTTCCATTTTTAAACAGATTTTTAAAAAAAGGATTTAAAAAGGATGCACATTTATATAACTAAACAAAACACGCGTGTGTTCTTAAAGTATCCAATTGACAATAGGCGCGGTGATAGTAGGGTTGCTCTTAGAGAAATTGGTTTTAAAGTTAAGTGGTTTAATATATCTGAAGAAGCTCAGAATAACTGGATTAATATTAGTAACGAAGGGGGCAATCAAATAACTCATGAAAAAATACCAGAAGGTTATTACAACTTTTGTTCTTTAAAAGAAGTACTTATCGAATTAGGCATATTGCTGAAAATTAACGAAGCAAACCTCAGAATTACTGTGCATTTTCCACCAGAAGAAAGAAGAGAATACACTTTTCCTAAAGGCCTTGCTAGAATCTTGGGCTTCCACAGTACTAGCAGATCTTATAAATTTAGTACAAGAGAAGACATCTATCAATTTGAAAGTAATGAACCATCTGATTTTCTCGTGAACCCAATGTTGTATGTCCATTTACAAGAGTTAAAAACAGATACTAATTTATTTGATGGCCATCCATCTACCGTTCTAAGAGTACTGCCATCAATTAAGGCGGGGTTTTGCGATTATCAGTTAAGCACATTTGGTGAAAACAGTCGGTTTAAAGAATTAGTTGCAGGGTCTATAAATTCAGTGTGTGTAAAAATAACTAACCAAGATGGAAGGCCGGTTGTTTGTTCTGATTTGTTGGTAGTGCTGGAAGTAGAAGAGCGTAAAAAAATAGTAAGGGCTCAATCCCGCGGGCGTTAATCAGAAGAGGAGAGAGATAAAATTTATCTAGGAGCTATATCACCTATTTTTTGTTTTGCACGTAAGCCCCCCATTTTAAAGTAACAATTACGTCAATTTTGGAGGTTTTTGGTTGTTAAGTTTAGTTGTAAAAAAGGTGTTAATTTTGGCAAAAAGTAGTATGAGATGGACGAGATTTGTTTGTGAAATGGGGGGTTTTCGTGCAAAATAAGATGCGGTAGGGATAGCTCCTAGATAAATTTTATCTCTGTGCGCGTGTGTTAGTGACGTACATATGCGCGCGCGATGGGATATAAGAACTATTCTTCATCCAATGGTTGGATTCACAGATACTACAAGGAAAACAAACCAATTCTGGATATCTTTGACATCTTTGTGTACGCCATGACCCTGCCGGTCATCTTCTTCGTCGTCATCGTCATCACCACCATCATCACCGCCGCCAAGCTGCGCTCAGCATCCAGGTGGAGACAGAAGTCCTCCGTAGCCCAGCCAACCGGGAGCCTTGAACATCACGTGGTAGCGGTGACCCGGATGCTGATCGCGACGTCTGTTCTCTTCGTATTGTGCTTGTCCCCCGTGATTGTGGTGCAGCTCAGTATCTTTCTGGTGCCAGAACTCAAGTCTGGAGGGCGGTACCACAATTTCAGGACCATTCTCTGGAGCAGTATTGATCTGCTGCGGTGTGTTAATTCATCGCTCAATTTCTTCGTCTACTATCGCATGGGGTCGCGGTTTCGGCAGACTCTGAAACAGATGCTACGGCTGGAGGAAGATGGCACTGTTGTGTCGCGTTCGGATTTGATGGGTACCTCCTCCAAGAAACTAAAGCAAAGCGAGGAGAGAGCTGTGTCTGGAAATGACAACCCTGCGTATGTGAATGAGTAGACCTGTGCATTTAAACGTGTGGAATAGTCCGGCGATGCAGGTTTGAAATTCCGCTGGTGTCTGACATCAGAAATTGCCATTCGATGCCATTTCTGTAAGGTAAGTCTGTTGAAGGCCTCCTTTCTCTATCTCTGGATAGATCGTTGCATATCACTGTTGTGTGTATGGAAATTGTCACCTCTATTCTCTCATCTCTTCCTGGGATGATTATTCCCGTCTGCCATATCACTGTTGATGTGTATGGGATTGTCACCTCTATCTCTCATCTCTTCCTGGGATGATGATTCCCGTCTGCCATATCACTGTTGATGTGTATGGGATCGTAGTTTAGGTTAAAAACGAAAACTTTCATTCCTGGACAGAGTTTTCTATGCATTATAACGTGTTTCACGTCCAATATTTTCATATGCTTGAAGAGGAAAGAATTCGCAACTCATAAATTTAATGGGAAAAAGACTTTTGTGTGTGAGTACACTACCAGCCGATGAATTAACTCTGTCTCGTACAAAGAAACCTTTTAAGCAACCTCTGCCACTTTGCTCATAAAATAAGAAATTGGTGACAAAAGTGTCTGAAATTTCAAGTTTAAGTTTGATCAAAGAGTCCCACCAACACCGCACGTCTCTCTCTCTCTCTCTCTCTCTCTCTCTCTCTCTCTCTCTCTTCTGACATGATTGTTTGTTCTGTATTGTCCAAGACAGGTGGACGGAAGCAACAAACAAGCAAAGAAACGAAAATCAGAGGTACTATCGAAAAATCACAAATTTGTTAAAACTGTTAACATATCAGTCACATGCCATATGAATCCATCTTGCAGAGCGACAAAGGGGGGAGGAAGGGAAAAAGGGCTTGGTAGGGGGAATAGGGGAAAAGCGAGTGCTAGGGGAAGACATGGGAAAAGGGAGTGCTAGGGGAAGACATGGGAAAAGGGAGTGCTAGGGAAAGAAATAGAAAAAAGGGAGTGCAATGGGGAGAAATGGAAAAAGGAAGTGCTAGGGGCAGAAAGGGGAAAAGGGGGTGCTATGGTGAGAAATGGGAAAAGGGAGTGGTAGGGGGAGAAAGGGAAAAAAGGGAATGCTAGGGGGGAAATCGAAAACGAGAGTGGTATGGGGAGAAATGGAAAAAAAAACGATTGCTAGGGGTAGAAATGGGAAAAGGGATTGCTAGGGGGAGAAAGGGCAAAAGGGATTACTATGGTGAGAAAGGGGAAAAAGTCCACATTGGCATAAAACGAAGGAAAATATCCATGCAGACATTCACCCTGACATGTTTCTACAGCCTTTGACGGTACGCTGGCATGGGGAGATGCTGAGATGGACAGTAAGGAGGTGGCCCATTCAGCACACCCCATTCCATCAGACCCCAACTGACAGCACTGTTTCTTCTGCCCCGGCGAACCCAATAGCTCTTTCTTGATCCTTTTTCTTCTCGCGCGCGCGCGCGCGCACGTGTGTGTGTGTGTGTGTGTGTGTGTGTGTGTGTGTGTGTGTGTGTGTGTGTGTGTGTGTGTGAGAGAGAGAGAGAGAGAGAGAGAGATAGTGTGTGTGTGTGTGTGTGTGTGTGTGTGTGTGTGTGTGTGTGTGTGTGTGTGTGTGTGAGAGCACTCCAGCAAATCGTTTTGTGTGTGTGTGTGTGTGTGTGTGTGTGTGTGTGTGTGTGTGTGTGTGTGTGTGTGAAAGAGAGAGAGAGAGAGAGAGAGAGAGAGAGAGAGAGAGAGAGAGAGAGAGAGGAACGAACGAACGAATTTTATCTTAAGAGGGTAGTGGATTAAGCATGAATACTTTTTTACATCCAGCCCTCTGGGCAAGAAAAAAAATCGATATATAGTAAAAAGAGATCAAATAAATACATGAAAAAATGCAACAATTCCTTGCATGGGAACCTTTGACAAAAAAGAAGAAAGAAGAAAATGAAACCAATGAACACCACCACCACCACCACCACCACCACCAACAACAACAACGAGAAAATATGATCAGGGCAAGAGGGGGGGGGGGGGGGGGGGAGAGAGAGAGAGAGAGAGAGAGAGAGAGAGAGAGAGAGAGAGAGGAGAGAGAGAAACCGACCGACTGACCGACCGACCGACCGATTGGCGAAAGAAAGGCAGAGGTAAAGGAAGAGAAAGACAACGAAGCAGACATGGATAAATACCCGCGAAAAACTTTGTAAAAACACATTAATGGCACAGGATGAACACTGCAATTTGCGTAGAATTGAGTCAACTTCGAACATCACATATTTGTTAAATTCAATCTGAATTGAAAATTATCAGTTCATTTTCAGGTATAGTGCAGTCAAATCTGAGACTTTCATAAGATATTTTTGAAAATTAGACTTGCATTTTTTAAAGTTTGATTGATTTTTAAGTTCTTGAGGAATATGGTTCCATAGCCAACCTCCGGAATACGCCAGACTAGACTTGTATAGATTAATCATGGCAAACGGGGGGTTTTATTTTATGTGAATGTCGATAGTCGTTAAAAGTGAACATATTTGTTAGAGAAAGTGGAGCATTTCCATGGAGTACCTTATGCATAAAGAGTCCTTTATTGTATAGAAGTTTGGCTTTAAATGGGAGAATGCCTGATTGCTTAAAGTCTGAATCTACCAGTGAGGATGGTTGACCTAAGGTTACTTTGACAGCTCTTTTGTGAAGGCTAATTAGTGGTTTGAGTGAATTATTGCTCGCTGAGTCCCAAAGTGTTGAGGCATAGTCAATAAAAGGCTGAATGTAAGAATGAAAAAATAGTTTTCTTGCATGCAAATTTAAGAAGTTCTTAATCCTTTTTAGAAGATGTAGTTTTCTTGCAACGTTTCTAGATAAAGACTCTAAGTGTTTTGACCAAGTTAGATTAATATCTATTGCTATTCCAAAGACTTGGTGACTGGATACTTCTTCGATGTTTTCATTAGAAATGCAAAGTACTGGTAGATACTGGCTTAGAGTTTGACGTTTCTGCCTTGTAGTTATCATCATGAATTTATCTAGTTGCAAAGTGAGACGACTGCAGGCGGAAATCTAAACAAATCTTAAATAAATGTTAGCGAACCGCCCAGAGAAACGTGGACAAACGAGTCACAAGACAAAACACAACGCGTTTCGACCTCTTAGGTCTTCTTCAGGTGAGAAACAAACGAATAAAATAACGAAAATTCACTTAGCTTTGATCGCTTCAGATCGCTTCAGAGTTCAGCGCAAGGAAGAGAGAGAGAGAGAGGAGAGAGAGAGAGAGAGAGAGAGAGAGAGAGAGAGAGGAGAGAGAGAGAGAGAGAGATGATTCTTATATTACATTTTCACTTTAGTTGCATCAACGTTTTTTTTTTTCCTAATGATTCTAGAATGACATCGGCAGAACTGCAATCAGAATCGTGTGACAGTTTGACTCGGTCTGCTGCTGTTTGGTATTGTCGTTGACATAAGGCTGCTGGGCCATAGACACACATGCCTCCTGTCTCACGCCTCATGCTTCACGTCTCACAGTTCATGCTCTGGGGTGCATTCCTTGTCATGTTCCACTCACAGTGAAACATATTCTTTTAGATTGTTGGGACTTGCACGATGTGAGACATAAACACTTTACAGCAGAGTCCATGGAAACCCTGTTCAGAGACGTCCCACCTGACGTGATCTTTGAGTTTCTGAAAGAGATTAACATTTTTCATCTGATCTAAGATTTTACGGAAGAAAGATTTTTAACGAAGTTTCTGGTACGCTTTTAGAAAATGCATTTTTAAACCCGTTCGCTGCTTGAAAATGTTACAAACAAAGGCTTTCCCAGTGCCAGGGAAATCTAATGATTTGGGGGTAATAATTAACAAAAAATTCTAGCTCAGAAACTACAAAAGATATAACAATGAAATATATATGATTTTTGAAGGAAATTGAATGAAGATTTTGAATCTGGGCCTCTTTTGTTTTAATTTTGATAATAAAAAAGTATTTAGGCAATTAGATTTGGATAGATTTTTTTGCACGATCAAAAGCATATGTATTTACCACTACATCTTCACATCCAAACAAGAACACAAAGCAAAAAAGTTGAAAATAAAGTTTGTATTGTCACACTACACCTGTAAATGAAAGTAAAACAGTTTAGAAGTCTATCAAGACGCTCACACTCTATGCAGACAGGTCAGTCCACGACCACGCCCCCCTCTCCCCACCACGCCCCCTTGCTGGACTTCAACCCTCTCTTTCACTGCTCCTCTTCCCCTACCTTTCCCTCTGCCCCGTGCCACGCCGCGAGCAGGCCGCGCTCCCCTCTCGCGCTGATTACCACGTCACTGACCACTGGCACGCAGTGCAGAGTACACACTAGGCGAGCTCGTTCGACGCTGGCAAACCAGTCAGCTGAACACACACTGAGGTCACACAGCCCGACACAATAACTGACGAATACGGTTGGCAATTCCATGACTATCATCATCTCACCTTCATGCTCGAGTGAGTCGTTGAATAAAAGATTATTGTCTTTGTCAAAAATCATTAGCAGAGCCTGCTCAGCTGTGTAAATACGTTGATTTGGTCGCTGCGCTTGTCGACGGTTGCGCCGCCATCTTTGCAAGCGAGACGAAGTGCTGGCTGGTCATCCAGTCAGTGATGAGAATAAATGGGCTTTCCCCTCACGTGTGGTCATTTACATATTATTTTAATACTACAGACATATAAGGCTTACTACGCACACTCTATTTAAGTCCGTTGATAGAAATAGTAACGAATGAAAATTCAAGAAAAATGCATGACGTCAGTGGACGGCCCATAGGCACTGGGAAAGCATTTTTAATGCGGCGTCAGCTGACGGCTTAAAGGCACTCTACGGGAGAGGTGTGTGAAAGTTGTTGTTGTTGTTGTTGTTGTTTTGATGACTTGTGAGTTGATTTTAACGTGGTGACAAACCTGATGTGGCCGTTTGCGGTCGGCTGGGCTATAAGCAACATTACCTTACCTTACCTTACCTCATGCTCTGGGCCATAGGTGCTCACGCCGCGCTACTCACGCATGGAAAAGACACATTTTGTGTTGCTGACATTACA
The DNA here is from genome assembly GCA_033310375.1 of Conus canariensis. Lineage (NCBI taxonomy): Eukaryota > Metazoa > Mollusca > Gastropoda > Neogastropoda > Conidae > Conus > Conus canariensis. The sequence continues at coordinate 92,570,729 of CM065717.1, forward strand.
TTTGATATTGATCTGTACAAGATAGGTGTTGAATGAAAACGAGGCTGTCAGGAAGGAGACAGCGTGTGAGTCCAGGTAGTAATGATGATAATTATACTGATAGGAATAATAATAATAATGGTAATGATGATGATCAAAATATTGGAAAGAAATAAAATGTTCCCTTCCTGACAGCCTCGTTTTTATTCAACGCCCATCTTGCGCCAAATCGGATGAAGATAAGTGATTGCTCGTTCATTTTCGTTGTCCTGATTGTTGTGTATCTTGCCTGAAGAGGACCTAACAGGTCGAAACGCGTCGTGTTTTGTCTTGTGATTCGTGTGTCTACGTTTTTTGGCGGCGCTTTATCAATGACCTTTCAAAATTTGTAGTCATCCGTATTGAACTGGCCAACGGTAGTCAGGAACTTGAACCTCACGCATCGAAAACAGTGAGCAGTCCCACTTCTCCACTCACGCGTGAACCGTGAACCATGAAGCGTGAAGCGTGAGTGGAATTGTATGGCCCCAGGCAAGAGAGACCACGTCTGTTCATTTTTCTATTCACGCATGAGGCGTGAAGCATGAGGCGTGAGACGTGAGGCGTGAGTTTCTATGGCCCAGCTGCCTGAAACAACAGCCTTGATTGTGT
>CM065717.1:92576358-92588858 GCA_033310375.1 Conus canariensis
CTCACACACACACGCATGAACTTAAGCAGGCACACATGCACGTGCACGCACACGCGTACACACTCAAATATAGTATATAATATGACTATTTCTTTTTCATAGCACAAAAACGTTTAATTTTGTAGTTTAGAAAAGGTCTGCAGTCTGCTTTTGAATGAACATAGGAATGGTCCTACTGCATTGTTGGAATAGAAGGAGTGGAACCAGGGCTTGGGGTAGCGGATGTGGAGGGATACATTTCATTGACAAGAAACGAAGGAGGATCTGCCATGCAGACATCCATCCTAGGACGTTTCCACAGTCTCTGATGGTACAGAGACATGGAGAACTACAGGGAAGAGGGAGGAGACGTGGAGAAGAACACTGCCCAGTCAGCACGAGCTGTTGCATCAGACCCTGATGGACAGCAGTGTGTCCTGCTGCCCTGACGAATCAGAGTAACTTCCCCTTCATCCCCTGCTATGTATCGAATAGAAGTTTCCTTTGGTGAACTCGCCGGGTTGGTGAGGAAAAGAAAAAAATATTCGTGACGAAGGACAGGCTGTTGTTGTTTGTGTGGAAGTGCGTGTCTGTAAGCTCTGATGGTGACTTAGTCTGTTGACACTTTTCCAGTTTGGGAGAAGACTTGATTGAAAAGGATGTAGGCTGTCACAAGAGTTTTATAAGTCTCAGAAAGTTTGCTTACGCTGGTTTATCTTTAAGATTCTGTCTGTGTACACAACAAAATTGAACGAGTCGGGTATGTATGTGTGCATGGGAGAAAGAGAGTTTGTGGAAAGTTGTCTACACTGACAGTGCATTCGAAGAGATGTGTAAACATTACTGTTGGAGGATTTGTGACTCGTCTTTTTTTTAAATGTGTGAACTGTAAGCTGAAACATATTGTTAGGAGCGTATATGTCATACTTCTTGGCATGGTACATGGTTTATTTGGGGTTTACTCAGCCCAGAAAAAAGTCATTGTTACTGTATAAGATCGTGACTTGAAGATCTGGCAGTGACTTAGTCTGTTGACACTTTTCAAGTTTGGGAGAAGACTTGAATGAGAAGGATGTAGGCTGTTCCAAAAGTTCTGTAAGTCGAAGAGAGTTTGCTCAGGATAATTCATCTTTCAGGTTCTGTCTGTGTACAAAACAAGTTGAACGACACGGATGTGAATGTGTGCACGGGGAGGGTAGGGAGATGTGAGGGTTCCGCGAGTGAAGTCTACAGTGCTGGTGATCCACAGGGCTGTGTAAATATTAGTGTATGGAAGGTTTTTGCCTCGTCTCCGTTCAAAGTGTGAGAACTTTGTGCTAACAAATTGTGTGAAAAGCACATCTGATCCTTCTTCGCAGTGTAAATGGTTTGTTTGGGTTCTACTCAGCCCGGAGTAAAGTCAACACAGCAACAGTTGATAGTTGCAGCCCTTGCATGGATGTGCCTGCCTCACACTGATGGTCTTTATCTAGACTTTACAACTGTAAAGTAATGTCAGCTGAAGAAAGAAATATCATTTGGACACACACACACACACACACACACACACGCACACACACACTCACACACACACACACACACACACACACCACACACACACATACACACACACACACACACACACACATACACGCACGCACGCACACACACACACACACACACACACACACACATACACACACACACACACACACACACACACACACACACACACACACACACACACGCACACACACACACACACAGAGAGAGAGAGAGAGAGGAGAGAGAGAGAGAGAGAGAGAGAGAGAGAGATGAACGCATACACGCTCGCAAATGTGTATGTACGCACGCACGAACACACCTTTGCACAAACCGAAGGTGAGAATACAGCACATCGCCAATTCTTTGTCATAGCACAGCAACATTTCACTTTAGAGTTGAATAAAAAGAATGAACATAAGAAGAATGGTGCTACTACACTGTTAGAAAGGGAGGCGGATCAATGTAGGGGATGGGGGAGAAAGCAGCAAATTCCACTCTGACAAGACACGAAGGAGGGTCTGTCAAGCAGACATTCATCCTACGACGTTTCCTCAGTCTCTGATGGTACAGTGACATGGAGAGCTACAGGGAAGAGGGAGGAGACGTGGAGAAGAAGACCACTGCCCAGTCAGCACGCCCTATTGCATCAGACCCTGATGGACAGCAGTGTGTCATGCTGCCCTGGTGGGTCAGAGTAGCTTCCCCTTGATTCTGGTTTATAGAATAGAAGTGTTCAAGGTTGAACTTGCCAAATTCGTGTGGAAAAGAAAAAAGAAATATTCGTAACTTAAGACAGACTGTTGTTGTTTCTGTGGAAAAAAGCGTGACTTGACGATCTGCTTGTGGCTTAGTCTTTTGACAGTTTTCAGGTTTGGGAGAAGACTTGATTGAAAAGGATGTAGGCTGTCACATGAGTTTTACAAGTCTCAGAGAGTTTTGTCACGTTAGTTTGTCAACCAGTTTCTGTCTATGTACAAAACGAATCGAAGGAGTCAGGTATCATGTGTGCGTGTAAGGGAAAGGGAGAAGTGGGCCCATCCTGTGGTGTAGTGTACAGTAGGAGTGAATTCAAAGAGATGCGTAAATATTATGTTTGGAAGATTGATGCATCGCCTTCATCAAACCTGTATGAACCATGAGCTCGAATAGTTTGTTAAAAGCAGAAATAATCCGTATTGGCATGGGAAGGAGTTGTCTTACTTTTAATCAGCCTGGAGTAAAGTCAACACAGCAATATTTAATAATCGCAGCCACAAGCTGCATGTGCCTGTCCTTATACTGACTGGCCTTTATCCAGCTTCTAGAAAAAAATAATGTCAGCTGAAGAGAATTTTCCTTTTAGAAACTGACAGAATCTCTCTCTCTCTCTCTCTCTCTCTCTCTCTCTCTCTCACCACACACACACACACACACACACACACACACACACACACACACACACACACACACACACACACATACGAACGTCTGGAAGCACACACGAACGAACACATACACGCACACACTGAAAGATAGTATACAATTTCCTTTTCATAGCACACACAAAAAACTTTTCATTTTGTAGTTTGAAAACAGCCATTGCTCTTTAACGAACACAGGAATGGTCCTACTACATGGTTGGAATGGGAGAAGTGTAGCCAGGGATGGTGAGGGATGGTGGAGAGAAGGAACGAATTCCACACTGACAAGAAACGAAGGAGGATCTGCCATGCAGACATTCATCCTAAGACGTTTCCACAGCCTCTGATGGTACAGTGACATGGAGAGCTACATAGAAGAGGGAGGAGAAATGGAGAAGGAGAGCACTGCCCAGTCAGCACGCCCTGTTGCATCAGACCCTGATGGACAGCAGTGTGTCCTGCTGCCCTGACGATTCGAGTAACTCCCCCTTCATCCCCAGCTGTTCTGATTTATCGCGTAGAAAGTTTCTAGGCCGAGGTCACCAAATACGTATTTAAAAAAATGCATCCCTGACTTAAGACAGACTGGTTTTTTTTTTTTTTTTTTTTTTTTTCTGGGAAGTGCGTGACTTGGCGATCTGCTCGCGACTTAATCTGTTGACAGTTTTTTTTTTAGTTTGGGAGAAGACTTGATTGAAAAGAATGTAGACTGTCACAAGAGCTTTTACAATTCTTATAAAGTTTGCTCAAGTTAGTTTGTCTACCGGGTTCTGTCTGTGTACAAAACAAATTGAATGAGTCGGGTATGCATGTGTGCATGGAAGAAGGAGAGCTTCGGGAATGGTGTCTACAGTGACAGTACATTCAGAGAGATGTGTAAACATTACTGTTGAAGAATTTGTGACTCGTCTCTATTAACCTCTCTGAACTCTATACTGAAAAAAATATTGTTAAAAGCGTACGTTTTCCTTCTTGGCATGGTAAGTGGGATGTTTGGGTTATACACTGGCCAGACAAAAGCCATTGTTTCTTTGGACGTGCGTGACTTGAAGATCTGGTAGTGACTTAGTATGTGGACAATTTTCGAGTTTGGGAGAAGACTTGATTAAAAAGAATGTAGAAGCGCTTTCCATCCATGAGAGTGAAACTTGTTACACTGCCGTTATGCGCGCAGTGGCCCAGTGCATCGTCTTCGGCGTGTTATTTGATCCTTAACTGGGCTGTTCTGGTAACGGCTTACAGTTCGCCGGGTTTTCTCCTGTGAGTTTTCCTTCTCTCTCATCCACCTGAACTACCACCTCTTTACCAAGTTCAGGATCGGTCAGTCAGACCAGCGGCCATGTCAGACCGGCAGTATGACAACAGCACACATACTGCAGGATTTCCCGTTGCACGAAGCTCTGAGACAACAGATATGGAAAGAGCAAACATCAGTGGAGAGGAAGCTCTACGGTGCCCTTGAGGACCTACAGCGCACGGCAGCATTCGTCAGGGGAGCTGGCGTTCCATCTAGAGTGTTCGAGAAGAAGAAGAAGAAGAAAAGAATGTAGACAGTCACAAAAGTTCTGTAAGTCGAAGAGAGTTTGCTTAGGATAATTTATCTGTCAGGTTCCGTCTGTGTGCAAAACAAACTGAACGACTCGGATGGGTATGTGTGCATGGGGAGGGTAGGGAGATTTAAGGGTTCCTCGAGTGTAGTCTACAGTAACGGTGCATTCACAGAGGTGTGTAAATATTAAAGTGTGGAAGGTTTTCGCTTCGTCTCCTTTCAAACTATGTGAACTTCGTGCTGACAAAGTTTTTGAAGAGCACACCTAATCTTTCTTCGCATGGTAAATGGTTTGTAGGGGTTTTTCTCTGCCCGGAGCTAAGTCAACACAGCAACATTTTAAAATTGCAGGCGTTGGGTGCATGTGCCTGCCTTTTTCTCACTGGAATTTATCCAGCCTTTACAAATGTAATGTCAGCTAAAGAAAAATATCCTTTGGACACACACACACACACACACACACACCACGCAGCGCGCGCGCACGCACGCACAGCACGCACGCACGCACCACACCCCCCACCACACACACACACACACACACACACACACACACACACACACACACACACACAACACTGTATAGTTTGCAGCAAAACACATTCAAGAAGAGAAACATGTATTGAAACAGCCTTCATATATCTTGTGGACAATTTCTGAATTACATCAAAACACGCAATCTGGTATATACACACAGTGTTGATGACATTGTTGGATTTTCTCTAAACAAAAAAAAAGTCATGATAACGAGAAAAAGAAACAAAAGACGTTTATAGAGATTGATGATTATATGTTTTCACTTCAAACAGTCAAGAAATAGAAGACAACAGTAAGAGAATAGCAAGAAAGAAGGAAAGAAAGAAAGAAAGAAAGAAAGAACGAAAGGAAGAAAGAAAAGAAAAGAAAGAAAGAAAAGAAAGAAAGAAAGAAAGAAGGAAAAAAAGAAAAGAAAGAAAGATAGGAAAAGAAAAGAAAGAAAGAAAGAAAAGATTTAAAATAAAAAGAAAGGAAAGAAAGAACGAAGAAACCAAGAGAGAAGAAAGAAACAGTAGTAGAAGAAGCTTCAAAATTATCGAGAAGGAATGAAAAGGCCGTTCAACAACCATTTCATTCACGTTAAGTATTTGCCATTGACCCTCGACACAACCATGACTGGGTCTACATTGCGGGGGTGGAGGGGGTGAAGCAGAAACAGGGGAGAAAAGAGGGGGGTGGGGAGGGGGAGGGGGCGGGAGGATTCAGGAAAAAGACGAAGGGGGAGGAAGGCAAAAATGGGGAGGGAAGGGGAGAATCAAAAGAGGAGTCAAGGAGAGGGATGGTGGAGGATGAGGAAGGGTGGGAGGGGTAAGTGGGGGTTGGGGTTGGGGGGGGGGGGGGACTTCCAAATATCCAAAAGGCGAAAAAAAAATGAATATGATAACTTACATATCCATTCCAAAATGTCTGATATCTACAGCAGTTTAATAGTCCACTTTCCCCAGTAATCAAGATGGATATCAGAAGACGTACTTCCATTCAAACGCAAATATAGGTAATCACTACTGTCTGAATCTTTACAGTGAACACATTCCACAGTATTCTTTTTGTATTTTTCGGTCATATACCGCAGGGACATTACCTTTCTATATATCAACATGTTCCGTGAACACACAAATGGTTAACATATTTCAACGAATTACGTCTAAATCTGACACCCCCCCCCCCCCAAAAAAAAAAAAAATAAATACAAAAAATAAAATAAAAAATAAATAAAAAAAAAAAAAATAAAAATAAAATCAGAGGGAAGCAAATGTAAATGTTACAGAGAGACAAAAATAGTACATAACAAGAATAAAACAGATAACTTCATTCTTTTGGTGAATAAACGCATGCAATTTCGAACTTTTTCATTGGCATGTGTATGATTCACCATAGGGAGAGTTAGAAATTCTGACCATTTTGTTTTACCTATCAGAAGACATTACTTCTTCCGGAGGATAAACTGAAACAAAAAAAGACCGTACACATTTCAAACACACTTTTCTCTCTGACCTGGACTTTAAGGCAACGTGTTTCTAGTTCATATCAATGAGTGCGAGGATTCTCAGCGGAAAGAAGCCAAATGCTTTACTCGCCGTCTTCGCTTTTTTTTTTTGTCTATATATTAACATACGTATCGACAAGCCGGATGGTATGAATTGCATCATGCGCATGAATGTGTGTGTCTGTACACTATCTTTCTTTCTCGAAAAGCAGGATTTTACAAAGTGCATCAGCTGAAAGTAAGCGCTTGAATGTGTGTGCATTTTCTCTCTTTTACAGATACACAAATGTAGAACATGTTAAGCCTGCCGTACACTATGCTGTCCTCACAGAACTACAAATGCTGTTAGATATCAGGCTGATACTTTCTAACCACCCTCATGCCCGTTCCTACCCACACCACGTCTTTCTCCACCTCTATCCGACGGTTTGTCTGCCAACCCAGTCCATGGCATTTTCGTCTTTAACTACTTACGAATACTTTGTCAAGTCAGTATACATTGTTACCAGTGTCCCTTAGTTAGAAAGCTAGCTTTTCTTTCGTCCGTCAGTATTGTAACGGAACAAAACTCACGCCCTTAACTCCTCGATTTCATTTAAACCTGGTGGAAATTTGGTCTGTAGTTGAAACGAGATCTCATCGCATTTTCTTGCAAATCTGTGGCGTTAATTTGAATCAAACGGCGGGTTCAGCATCCATTTAATAAGAGAATGACAAAGTGCTACTGAACATGAATGTTTATAGTGATCGTTGATGAAATTCCACTGTCTCTGATGTGAGATCTTTTCTATACAGAATATTAACACTTTCTAGTAATGTAAACGTCGGCGTTTCGTACTCCAAGGTTTTTTGTTTTTTTTTAATATGTAAGGGAAGTAACTCTTTTCGTTCTTAACCACGATTGCTTCCCCTAACGGGAATTTTTTTTTTTTTTCCACCAATGAACTAACTCAAAAGACGAATCCAGGATCTGATCGACAAGATGGACGATTGCCTTCACCCGAGCGTCCTCCTTAAAACTGAAAATGCCTAGACTTGTTACATGCTTTTTGTTCACTGTTTGTGAATTAATGCAATTTATTTACTTTGCATCTAAGGATTACGTCGCGTATTCGAAAACAGATGAACCAAGGAAAGGTCATTATGCTAACATGACTTCGGTACTGTCAGTCTCTAAATGTGACTGCTTGTCTACTACTCTGTCTGTCTGTTTGTACATATATTCCTGGATCTATGTATCTGCGTATCCATGCATTGATCTATCCGTCTCATTTATTTATTTATCTAATTATCTATCTATCTGTCTGTTTACCTGTCTGCCTGTCTGTCTACCTCTCTAATTAATCATCTGTCTGTCTACCTATCCATGCAGTTTTCAGTTCATTTTCCTATTCTAGAATCTGTTTACGTCCATTGTGATAGTTCACGAGGAAAAAATAAGGGGAACAAAAATGAAGACGAGACAGGAACGACATTATGAACACGACACATTCAACAACAGTGGAAGTAATACCGCCACTAATACGAACGTCAATAACAACAGAAGCAGCATCAATAACAAGACGGTAAGCGTAACATCGGTGACAACAGTGAAATGTCAGTCTTCATATCACACATATAATGCACTGGAGGACAAATCCCAAGATGTTTGTCTGATATCTTTTTGTTTTGTACAACACGGTCAGTTACTGGTGGCGTTGGGAGAGTCCAACACTTAACTACTAACACCTGGAAATATCTAGTAGTAGTCCGTCGGAAGCCGACGAAGACGATGGTCTGTGTACTCAACGATGACGATTACAGCGCACGTGACTCCCAGCTCGAATCTGGAAGCACACAGGCGCCCACAGGTGTCACATCGATGGTCTGAGTTTGGGACTGAGGAGGACGAGGCCCTGTGTCGTCTGTCCCTTGCAGCGGCGAGACGCAGTCTTCTGTCCTCTCCGAAGACAGCTGTTGCTGTGAAGGTGAGGGACCTCCAAGATGATCTGTCAGCAGCAAGGGTTTCGAGCTCGCGAGGCTGGATGCCGCACCATCTGAGATTGCTCTTAAGGGTGTCTTTGTATCTCAGTTTGGGCCTTCCCTGTCTGCGTGAGCCTTCCTTGAACTCACCATAATTATATCAGTTGTCTGGGGATGCGGCTGTCGTCCATTCTGATGACGTGCCCAGTCCAGCGTAGCTGAGCCTTCAGCAACATTGACTCAATGCTTGTCAAGCCAGCTTTGTCCAACACCTCTTGGTTTGTGACTTTGTCCTGCCAGCGAATGCCCATGATCAATGCACAGCGATCGCGATTGATATAACACACTGGAAAGAAACAAAACTGTATATCGGATGTCATTTTACGTAACTCTGTAAATCGCAGGTGTTTGGTGACTAAATGTCACGCTAAACAAGCCAGTTTGACGAGTTAAAATTGTAACGAAGACAACAAAACAACATCGTTTATCCAATGTCTCTTCACGTTCTCTAACCTAGTGAACTGCGGAGATGTGGTGGTGACAAAATCGAAAATTAAACCAACAATGAAGAGAAGTTGAGATAGAATGTATTGAAGACAAACAATCAACAATGAAGAGAAGTTGAAGATAGAATGTATTGAAGACAAACAATCAACAATGAGAGAAGCTGAAGATAGAATGTATTGAAGACAAACAATCAACAATGAAGAGAAGTTGAAGATAGAATGTATTGAAGACAAACAACCAACAATGAAGAGAAGTTGAAGATAGAATGTATTGAAGACAAACAATCAACAATATTATTTATCATGTGAACGATGGCTGGGGCTGACAGAATCTGAATGCTGATTTCAAAGTGAGATGACCAGAGGCGGAAATTGATACAAATGTTAAAGGGAATTGAAACACATGTTAAAAGGAATTGAAACAAATCATAAAGGGAACTGAAACAAATCATAAAGGGAATTGAAACGAATGAATAGGGAATTGAAACACATAATAAAGGATACTGGAACAAATGTAAAAGGGAATTGAAACAAATGATAAAGGGAATTGAAACAAATGTTAAAGGGAATTGAAACAAATGATAAAGGGAATTGAAACAAATGATAAAGGGAATTGAAACAAATGATAAAGGGAATTGAAACAAACGTTAAAGGCAAATCAAAGTAAATCCGCCAGACAACAGGGACAAACGAACTACAAGACAAAGCACGACGCGTTTTGGCCTTAAAGGTCTTCTTCAGGCAAGATAAACAACATTCAGGACAACGAAAACGAAGACGAACCCAACAAGAAATGAGAATGGATGAGTACTAAAGATAAAGAATAACCAGATTCAGGTTTCTGACTCTGGTACTGATGATGGAGAAATGGTATTTGACAGGGTCTGATTCTACGGTGGTGTGCAAGAGACGATAGGGGTGGGGGCGGTAGGGGGAGTTGGTGTGAAAGGATAAAGAATTGCGTGAGTGCTTGCGTGCGTATGCGTTTGTATATGTGTGTGTGTATATGAGAGAGAGAGAGAGAGAGAGAGAGAGAGAGAGAGAGAGAGAGAGAGAGAGAGAGAGAGAGATGCACGTACGAATCCTCTCATCAACATTTTTAAGAGAAATGAGTTCCAGGATTTTTGAGTCAATCGTTCCATCTTTGTTGTTAGGAAACTGTAACATTGCTTATCTCTGATTCATAGAAGGGGAAAAAAAAACAAAAAAAACAAAAAAAAAAACCCACTGTCACCACACTGTCAACAGGCGACTACCCAAGATACGTCAAATCCAAAATGCAGACACAGAAAACTGACAGCGGCGATGATGATGAAAGACACTGAATGAAGGTGGCGATGACTGCTACTACACTCACGGACGACAAGGACGATGGAACTCTCCATGATGGATGACGGTTGTCAAATGGTAGCGAAGGAAGAGAACGTGGACTCGGTGTGTCCTTTAGGCAACAGTCTGGAATGCTCTGTCAGCACGCAAACTTCTACCTCTTCTTCTTCTTCTACTACTTCATCCTCCTGCCGACCCCGCGCCGACCGTTGAGTCACGTCACAACCTTGCTCCTCCCCAACACCCCCTTCACCCACCCCACTCCCCTCCTCCTGCGCCTCCTCCTCCTCCTCCTCCCCTTTTCTGAGCATGTCCTCCCAGCCAGGCTCTGAAAAGTCTGGGCTGTGTTGCTCGCTCTGAACGGGCGTGGTCGCCGACTCAGCTCGGAGATCCTGGAGATGCTGTTCAGAACTGCTCAGTGGAGACTGCTGCTGCTGCTGCTGCTGCTGCTGTTCGCGGGGGCTACTGGCGGAGTGCACCAGAATGATCTGCTCACTGGCAGGCGGTGAGTTGCGCTCGTCCCGTGAGTCGGTGAGTCAGAACTCGTCGTCGGAGGATTCCTGTAGCGGTGCCATGTCGTCGTTCTTCGACGTTGCTGCCTGCACGGAATTAGAGGACAGAAAGAAAGGTCTTTTGAGTTTGGGATCTGTTTTACTGTAAAGATGATTAGAGGACAGAAAGAAAGGTCTTTTGAGTTTGGGATCTGTTTTACTGTAAAGATTTTTTCTCCACTGAAAATGAAATGCCACTCATGTTTGTGACATGGTTAACGTTATGTTTTTTTTTTTTTTTAAACAAAGTATGTCCTTTGATGTCGATGACTATGACAACGATGGTGATGATGAAGAGATGACGACGACGACGATGATGATGATGATGATGATGGTGATGGTGATGATGATCGACGATGAGGAGGATGACGATGATAAGGATGATGATGACAGTGATGATGATAAGGAGAGGAGGAGGAGGAGGAGGAGGAGGAGGAGGAGGAGGAGGAGGAGGAAGAGGAAGATGATGATGACGCCTACCTGTATTAAATGAAGACGATGACGACGATTGCAATAATAATGATGGTGATGATGATGATGATACTGATGATGACGATATTGATAATGATGATATTGATAATGATGATGATGATGACGACGACAACGACAACGACGATGACGACGAAGGCAAGGATGCCTAGTATAATAAAATAAAGGAAACTGCCACCTTGTCGTATTACTTTAAGACCGAAAATGGAAGAATAGTGCGACGTTACTCTTACTAATCTTTTTAAAGATACCTAACCTCCTCACACCTACTTTGAGGGTGACCCCAATTCAGATTTTCTCCCCACACTCATACACATAGCTGCGTCAAGGACTCCTTTCGTACTGCTCAAGTTCGTTGGCAGAGAGGGGTGGGGGTGGGGGACTGTCGTTCAAGGGATGCTTTCCGACAGACAAATCCCACTAACGCCGGCTCCACGACTAAGCAGTTTCTGTCGTCAGTATATTTTTTTGTGTGTGTGTGTGTGTGTGTGTGTGTGTGTGTGTGTGTGTGTGTGCGTGTGTGTGTGTGTGTGCCTGCGCGTGCGTGCGTGCGTGCGTGCGTGCGTGCATGTGTGTGTGTGTGTGTGTGTGTGTGTGTGTGTGTGTGTGTGTGTGTTGCTCATGTGAGATCAGAATAGACTCCATTTACTCTAACAACGTGACTCATCTGCAGCGCGGTGTCTCCTCCTATGGGGTGCCTCACAGCGCTGCAAATGTAGCTGTGAATGGAGGGTCCGGAAGGAGTGGTGTACGAGTCCCGCCATTAAGACAGCACGGAAAATGGAACAGCAAGATGGAAAGACTTGAAAGACAATGAGGGAAAATTGCCCCGTGATTATCGTTGTTAACATCAGTGTTAATATGCTGAAAATGTAAGACACAAAAAAAATCCCTAAATTATGGCTTTCATTGTCAACACAATTTCATGCAGAAAATAAAATCGGTGGGAACAGGCACGACATCATATTAAAAGTAGAAACTGTCTCAAAGGAAGAAAAACATGTTTAATGGTTTAATGTGGGTTTTTTTTTTCTCAATCTGCCAATAATGTTTCCCAGGAAAAGAAAAACGATTGGAGTACTCATTCAGGACATGAATAACTGAATCATTGTTGATGTATATCAGTTAAAAAAAAAAAATTCCAGCAACTGCGTAGAAACGGTCGCCTACGATTTCATAAGAACAAACAAA
>CM065717.1:92593858-92598858 GCA_033310375.1 Conus canariensis
GACCAGTTCCCCTCATCAGTTTGCCAACAGCGCCAAGGAAAGAGCAGATTGTATGGAAGCTTCCCAGTCTGACAGAGATGTCTTGGAAGAGATTGTTCTGCCAAACCAAGTTGTATGCTTTCCTTGCTACTGCTAATTCAAATGTAACTAATGTTATACCTTGCCCCACTTGCTTTGCTGCTGCCTGTGACACTTTGAGGACATGCTGGACTGTGGAATTTTCCGTGATGGGGTGGTGGATGGGTGGCATGTAGTCAACAGTAGACTGCATCTTTTCTATCCCTTCTTCTCCTGTGAGAGACACCCATCCAGGCACCAGTTGATTTCCATCTTTGGCCTCAAATCTGGAGAAAACCCACCAAAAGTCAACAACTTTAGCTTTGTAGCCTGCCTCTGGGTTTGAGAAATGAGTGTCGACAACATTCAAGTTGGGTTCTGCCTTTTCTTTTGCAAAGCAGGGTGGTACGTTTCTTGGTTCAGACTGCACAGAGCATTGGTGGTTTTGAGGAGCAGGAGATAGTTCTGTTTGAGAAGGAACTGTGTCATGCACTGTGTCTCCTATTATCTCTTGAATAACTATGCCATGAGTGGAGTGGGTGGTGTCAGCTCCTGAAAGGGTTTCTTCGTTCAGGTCAAAGTTATCCCAGCAGAAATGAATCACTTTGTTCTGTTCCAAACTCACCGTTGAAGGCAGAAGACTAGCACACTGATGTACAGAGTTGGCCATAGCAGTCTCAAGTCCTACAATCCAGTTTTGTATCCAGCAACGTGCTCAAAATGATTCAAGAGACTTAGAACTTCAGAGCTACCAGTAACATGTCTGATAGACATTCCAAGTAGAAGATGTTTGGGAATTTTCCACTTTCCCCCTGTCAAAGAGTATGTCCTGGCCGATGGAGGATGCTAATCTGGTGGTTTTGTTTTGCTCCACAGTACTACTTTTTCCAGACAGCAGGTTTTGGAGAAAGTCTGTGAGAATAGCTGGAGGATGGACAGCATCAGACTGAAGGTACTCTGTAGATGGAGGCCATGGCATGTCAGGTGCAGCTCTAAAAGCATCCAAGATGTGTCGACGAAGGGCATATGCAGACTCCTCAAGTCGCCTTTCTTCTAAAGCTGCTGACACAAACGCTGTCTCAACTGCCTGACCTCGGGCAGTTCGTCACAATAAACAAGTTCACTGCGATGGTTTGGAGCCCAAAATTTTATTCTGAAGCCAAAATATTTCATTATCTTTTCTGTCAGTTTGTAAGTCTTGTATCCTGGGTTGTAGAAGTCAGGGGAATGTTGTTGCATGTATCCACAGTACTTCTCTCTCAGCATGGTCATTCTCTCCACCTGCGCACCTCTGATCAAGGCATTTTCAACGTACTCACATATGTACTCAAATGCCCTCTCATGTGCCTGTAGCTGCTCAACAGATGTCTGGCCTGTGGATGTTTCAGCATGCCTTTCAGATCTCACATAGTCTTTCCTGCAACCCTCATGATAGTGACCTTCACGTGCTACCAGATCTATATCTTGATAATGAGTGAAAATGTCATCATGCGTAATTTTTGCTGCATCCTTTATAGACTGTTCTGCCGTCTTGGTGACTCATTTTACAAGTTTGTCAAACCATGCAACTCCTTCTGAAGCTTTCTTCCTGAATTTTTGTTGCAAAAGATACATCTGTCGTTTGGAAGCAATAGGCCTGATGTAGCAACAGCAGTCCTCTTTGGTTTAGATGGTCCTGCAACTTCTTCACTCTCTGTCTCATGTTTCCTTTTCCTGGCAAATTTCACATTGGTAAACCGTGCATAACAGCTTCTGTGATAACCATGGCGAGTAAAGTCCATGTTTTCTGGAATGCAATCACAAATCTGATCTAGTCTATGACTTGCTACATTTGAAGCACGTCTCAAATGGAGAGACGTCTGGATTTTTTTTTCAGTTAGTGGGGTTATAGCCTTCTTTTTTCCTTTTTTTTTTTTTTTTTAATGAATTACACATGTTCTCCCATCTCTTGAACATTTTCCTTTGCATTTGGGTGTGCTTTTAAAGGTCACTGGTTGTTCATCTGCCATGGTGCAAATCTGAATTCACACAGGAGAAGATGACGCATTTTTAATTACAGTGTAGTTAGAGGCTGCACACCTGCCCATTGCCAATGATCGAAACAAGACGATTAAAAACAAATGGATACTATAATGCGGCAAAGCGGTTTGCCCTATTCATACACTGTGTCAAAGTTAGTGGTGAAGTACGCAGAACTAAAACTAGCAACGAACTCAAGCAGCAGTTTTTCCAAAGCACGGACACGCATGTCAGAGGTTCTCCAGCAACCCAATCAGAAAAGTGCATCTTGCGCTGTGACAGCGAGTACCATCTGCTATACTAATTAAGCTAGGCTACACATGCTTAGCACAGGAGTCTGGCCGAAATAATGAGACACGCGCAGTAGACGGGATGGGCAGAGGTGTGTAGAAGATGTGTGCATGAACGCTTTATACTGAGACACACACACACACACACACACACAAAACACACACACACAGAGGTGGGGATGGGGGGTGAGGTGGGTTTACCAAGGACATGCATACGTCATGCTGCAGACAGAGATCACAGTAAAGCACGCAATGGCATGCACACATGACTGCTTTGTATGTTAGATTTCTTTACAAAGACAACATTTTGCGACAAGAAGAAGAAAATACACAAGCGCCTTCGTAAGATAGGTGTGGCTTGAGAGACAAAGAAACTCATGGCATTATTATTTTTATTATTATTAGACCAGTTGCTCCAAATCACTGGTTCATGTTATTGAATCTCTCACCACTAGAGAAACATTGCCTCAACGCGCTGTCGTAAACGCATTACTTTTAGTGCCACACCGATGTGACGTTATAAACGAATGTTACAGTACTTACTTTTCGTAGAAATTCTATGATCACAATAACGAAATCTTGATCTAGGCCTAAGTGAACATACGCTGTTTTGTGATACACACTGAAATGTGGAGACAAAACTAGCAAAAAACGCGTGGAAAGGTGTCGGCTGCTCCACTTGCGCGGGGGAACAGAACAGCGCACAGCTGTGGTTGAGTGGTACGACAGATTTCAGCTGCATGCGATTCGGATGCCCATGCACAAACATCATCACTGTATCTCTTTTTGTAAAATACCAGCAGAATAGTGTGCAGATATATCGAGGAAATTTGTTTTAGATGTCATTCACGACAAACCTATGAGATATCAAGCCAGATTATATGTGACAGAGAGTGAACACCCCTACCCCATAATGCTAAATACAAGGCGCAAAGAGGAAAAAATACACTATTAATGTAGCTCTCAATTCCAAAATAACCTGTTTACCAGAGGGTAACATGTCAAATGTTTCCTCCCATATTATAAGTTTTCTAGAAAACCAAGTCAAAAATCCCCCCCCCCCTCCCCAGACCAAGGTCTAATATAAACGTACTCCCAGTTCATCTTGAATACGACGTCACAATCAAACATGCGTCCTAATGTATTTCGTCACTTCGGCTTATGACGCAAAGAAGCTTTGACGTCATTAATTTTTGCTTGCGTTATCATTTTCTAGATATTCCATAAAGAAGAAAACCGTTTAGGGCCATTATAATCGTTAGTAACGGCTATTCTGGTAAAATAAAACATTGGGCGTCATCCTTGACCCAGAATGAACATACCTGCAAAGTTTCAGAAAGATCGGTCCAAAAGTTTTGTCTGGAGCGAGTGGAACACATTTTGACCACGGACAGAGAGACAGACACACAGACAGACAGCATTTCTTCGTTCCCATCCTAAAGTAATCCCTGTTCTATAAGAACTGGGAGTACAAAAAATTAGAATCGGAAGGAAAGAAATGGATTATGAAAACGTATGCTACTGTCTCTTATTTTGCTTTAACTGGAAGAGAGAGGGAATGATCCGGAAATCCTTCAGTTGCTCAACTTAGATGAAACTGCAAGAGCAGATTAGCGTGTATGTATTTTACAGAGGCGAGTCCTTTTTTCAAGTTGAATTGATAGGTATGATTGCTTCACCATAGTAAACATATTAGGGTTTTGTTTGTTTTGTTTGTTTGTTTGTCTGTGTGTTTATTTGTTTGCTTGCTTCGTTGTTGTTTTTTTTTTCATGGGAAGACGTACAGTAGTACGTGGTAATCTTATCTGACGTATTTGCCTGCCCATCCCATTAAAGGAATATTACACAGACAAATGTTTTCTCAGCAGCAGTGAAAAAGTTACTATAAACTCTAGTTCACTCTGTCTGTCTGTCTGTCTGTCTGTCTGTCGTCCGTTATCTGCCTGTTTGTCTGTCTGTCTGTCAGTCTCTCCGTCTTTTTATCTGTTTTTCACTCTCTCTCTCTCTCTCTCTCTCTCTCTCTCTCTCTCTCTCTCTCTCTCTCTCTCTCTCCTTGTGCGTGCGTGCGTGTGTATGTGTGTGTGTGTGTGTGTGTGTGTGTGTGTTGTGTGTGTGGTGGTGTGTGTGTGTGCGTGCGTGCGTGCGTGCTGTGCGAGCGTGCGTGCGTGCGTGCGTGCGTGCGTGCGTGTGTGTGCGTGCGTGTGTGTGTGTGTGTGTGTGTGTGTGTGTGTGTGACGTTGTTCAAGATCGACGCAGGAGGGTCCACACTGTGGTGAACATCACGAAAGACACCTTCTTCCCGTCAAACATAGGGGCGGTAGGTGCAATGGCAATGCGTTCATCGACCTTACTGTTTGGCGGAGAAAGGCTGGTCTACTGAAGTCACACTGCCATGACAATGCGTTCATCGACCTTACTGTTTGGCGGAGAGAGTCTGGTCTACCCAAGTCACACTGCCATGACAATGCGTTCATCGACCTTACTGTTTGGCGGAGAGAGACTGGTCTACCCAAGTCACACTGCCATGACAATGCGTTCATCGACCTTACTGTTTGGCGGAGAGAGGCTGGTCTACTGAAGTCACACTGCCATGACAATGCGTTCATCGACCTTACTGTTTGGTGGAGAGAGGCT
>CM065717.1:92603858-92611358 GCA_033310375.1 Conus canariensis
TAAAAGCAATCCATTTAAAGTTGTTAAGGAGTCACTTCACAGAAGACACACTGCACAGCTGTTGGTCACGTTGAGTGATATCCACAGTGCATGTCGTGTAACCTAACCATGGTGCATATCGTGTTACCTAACACACGCAAGACAGTCTACAAAAAATCCTTGTTGGTTTGCCTCAGTGGTAACCCAGGGTTAAAAGTGAGCAGCACCATTAAAAGTGAAACGACCACCACCATTTTTTCAGCGTCACTTGCCGTGGATGTTCTAACATCAAAAAATCTGATGGAAACTCAAAATGAGTATGTATCATGTATAATTATCATGAAGGTTGCGCAGGATGAAATGGCAAAGATGACGGGGGGAAGCAGGTCAAAGCACATGATGCCGTGGAGCGGCCAGGAATGGGAAAGCAAAAATGAATACACGTCGAATGAGTCTTACTACACCTTTGGTGTTTTACTTGACCGTTTGCCACCTTTCCATCCTGCTTGGCTTGCATTTTTTCATTGCATTTTTCTACTTGACGTATTGAATTTTTAATCGTTTAAGTTATGCGATTACTCAAAAATAAAATCCAGGAACTTAGTATAATTATAGAAGAGGAAACGGGGAAGATGAAGATGGTGACAATTACTATGGTCATGATTCTGGTTATGATGACTCAGTGATAATTACTATGGTCATGATTCTGGTTATGATGACTCAGTCTTTTGTATCGAGCCGCACTTTCATGTGGGATATGTAATTATATATGACGGTCTTTCTGGCTTAAAATACCTAATCTTGCCTTCATTCTTTAAAGATAATTGTTCATTAGAAAGTAAAAAGAAAAGAAAAAGAGAGGTAAAAGAGAATGCAAACTGAGCCAGAAAACCGTGACAAAATATAAAGACAGCAACACTGGAATGGGAGTTTAAACAACAAAAACAAAAACAATTACATCAAAACGAAGAAAACGTAACGAAAACAATTAAAAAAATAAATAAAGAACAAAAAAAAATCCAACGAAAACAATCAAAAATTAAAGAACAGAAAAATCAAATGACGAAAGATACAACAGACATTAAAAGCACAAATTACAGATTTAGCTCGAAGGGTGATGATTTCTCTGATTCCACCATAACCATGCTTCGTGCAAATCGATTGAATTTATTGACAAACATTTACCTTTGCAGGCATGGAAGCAAAACAAAAGTACGATTAAATAAAGAAATAAACAAAAATCCAACCAAGCAAGCTAAGACATAAACAAAAATAGAATGTACTGAGAGACTAAAAGAACCAAGTTTTCTTACGCCATTTGATCCTACGTAAGTTGTGGTTCTCTCTCAACACACACTCGAGCAAACTGTTTAGAAGCGTTATCACACGCCATCATGATCAGCCCGTATAAACAGTTCGTCTTCAGAACAAACTGGATAAGAGAATGCAAGTCACGTCAGCCATGTAGAACAGAGAACACATGCTAGAAGTGTGCGTGCGTGTGTGTGTGTGTGTGCGTGTGTGTGTGTGTGTGTGTGTGTGTGTGTGTGTGTGTGTTGTGTGGAGAGAGAGAGAGAGAGAGGGAGAGAGAGAGAGAGAGAGAGAGAGAGAGAGAGAGAGAGGGAGAGAGAGAACGAGTGTGTGTGTGTGTGTGTGTGTGTGTGTGTGTGTGTGTGTGTGTGTGCGTCCGTGCGTGCGTGTGTGTGTGTGTGTGTGTGTGTGTGTGTGTGTGTGTGTGTGTGAGAGAGAGAGAGAGAGAGAGAGAAAGAGAGAGAGAGAGAGAAGGAACGGAAGAGTAATGAAAGCTAAGAAAAAATCAATTCTATCTCAGCAGGTTGAAGTGATAACATTTCTCTGTGTCAAGTGCGTGAAACCTCTCACAAAAGGCATTAAACGCTTAGAGGCAAAAGGGACGTTGTACGTAGTATACAAATAGGTAATAGAACCATTAACAAGTGTGCCTTACCCATCGCACACGGTCGAACCGTGTCAAGGAGGACGAAGCGGTCAGGTGACAGATGGCACCTAAGGTAGTAAGGAGTTCGGACCTGCCCGACAGCGAAAGGGGAGAGGGACGTAACCACCAGGACCTCGGTGCACCAAGTGAGCGCTAAATACTCAGTTAGCTGAGGTTCTTTTGTAAACAGTCAGTGAAGAGCAGGAGTCTTGGACTCGTTCGGATGGTATTGCCGTGGGTCACTGGGTTGGTTCTATTGTCAGGCTGGTTGAACGCGCGTGGATGTTGTTATCGTAGCCCTCTTAAGATAATTACTGTGTTAAAGTGGCCTCCGAAGTCGGCGGGAATTTTCGATGTCCATCTGGTGCCAAGTGTTTGTTTGCTAATCAATCAGGTAGGGATGTGTGTAAATGCAGATGTGTGGAGAATGTGGCGAATGGAGAATTCACAGCACTTGTGAACTAGGGGTTTGAGAAGCAGCATGGACAAAGGCATGGCCCGAAGGGGAATCCTTTGTTTCCATTCCTATATAAAGTGAGGGAGAACAACGAGAAGGAGAAGAACACCAGGAGAGAGAGAGAGAAGGCAGAGGAGAGAGAGAGAAGAGAGAAGGGTGGGCAGGACAGAGAACGGGTTGAGAGAAACGTGGTCTGGGAGATAGAAGAGACAGCAAAGTCTTAGGGAAAGACAAGCTGGAAGAGAAGAAAACTAAGTTTGAAGCCCAGAGGTGGGTGAAGACAGACAAACTGAATTTGAACCCAGAGGTGGGTGAAGGAGACGAAGAAGAAGAGTTCTACGTCGAGATCCCAGAGACGACCACGAAGACCCAGTCCTGAAACCTGGAGCCAGTCAACCAAGGGCATCACCATCAAGCAGTGCTGAAGAAGACGTGAAGAGACTTTTTCAAGAACTGTGGTGTGGTGTGAAAGCGTGGTTGTGTGTGTGAAAACCTGGCCAGGTAAGAAGTCATTTTTATTATAACCCGGGATTAGGAAGTATTGATCTTTTATGTGTTGATTTGTTCATTTTGTGTAATTGGATTTTTCATGTTTGATTATAAGTAGCATAGAAATTGTATTTCTTGTGCTCAGTCGTGTTAGAAGGGAAACGAATGCGTGACATCCCATTCCCAGAGAGAGGTGAATGTTTGGTGGGCGCATGAGTGTGCATATGCGTGTACGAGTGCAAAGATAACCTTGGTGTGTTAAACCTGACTAATAATACATCAACTTAGTGCACTTAAGCAATACCATCACGATTTCCCCCGTCCTGGACAAAGTGGCGAGCCTGCCAGGATTGCATGGCCCAAATTAGTCTCAGGCGGGAAACAAAGTGAGTGCTAGAGTAGTACTGGGGCGAAGCGTCCACTAAAGGCAATTTTAATTAGCTCTTCTAATTATTTCCTTTAGTTCTTTGAGTGTTGAGCATTGACTTGTGTGTAGGGTGGTTGTATTAATCAAAGGTCGTTCAGAGCAACGAAGAACGAGGTTCTAGTCTTAACTCTCACAGAAGCTGTGGTTTAAGATTAAGGCTCCTTTGTGTTAGGAACATTACCACTGGTTGGTGTACTCGTAACGTTTAGTAGATAAACTGTTTACTGACTTTTTCCGGGTCTATAAGCGTAACTGTTTTAGTGGTGCTAAAACATATCAGAAAAAAAAAAAAAAAAAAAAAAAAAAAATGGCTGAAGAAAGTTTTACCCCCATAGAGAAACTAGTTAGTTTGGGGAAAGAAATGGGATATGCAGGAGATGAACTGCGTAAGTTCATAGAAACTCAGCAGAAGACTGAGAGAGATGAAAGGGCTGAAAGAAGGAAGTTTGAAAAAGAACAGCTCGAAGCTGTCAAAAGAAACTCAGAGGCTGAGGCTGAGAGACTTAGGCTTGAAACTGAATCCGTTGCCAAACAAATTGAGTTGGAAAGAATAAAATCTGAAAATCGTAGTGAAATAGACACCAGTTCTGAGTCAGTAGGCCGCAGACTAAATTCCGGGCCTAGGCCTAAACTCCCACTGTTCAGAGAAGAAACTGATTCGATCGATGCCTATATCAGTCGTTTTGAATCGTTTGCCGAGCACGAGGGCTGGCCGGAAGATGACTGGGCAATAAACCTGTCTGCCTTGTTGACAGGTCGTGCATTACACACTGTTTCCACCTTACCCAAAGGTGATCAAAGGGATTTTGACACGGTGAAACAAGCAGTACTAAAGGCATATGATTTGACTGAAGAAGGTTTTAGGCGTAAGTTTCGCGAGGCGAGAATCGAACAGGGTGTGACATACACACAGTTCGGAGTTAGACTAGATCACTATTTCAACAAGTGGGTAGAACTTAGTGGAGTAGACAGTGATTTTGAAGGCCTCAAGACACTGGTGATGAAGGAACAGATACTTGATGGTTGTGGGACAGGCCTCACAATCCACATTAAGGAAAAAGGTGCAACCACAATAGCTGAGGTACTTCAGACGGCAGAGACTTACCGGGAAGCGAGGCGTGATTTGCCTGAACAAGAGGAAAGCCCGGAAGCATATTCAGAGGATAGCAGGCTAGCACATGACTCACACGATGAGTCAGTAGTACACACCCGTAGGCCCACGGCGTCACGTGAGCAAACAAGGGTGAAGGCCCACGTGGATAAGGCCGTAGATAGACGTACCTGCTTCTTGTGCGATAAGACAGGACACTTGGCTAGAGATTGCCGATTTAGACCTCAGAAAGCTGCAGCAATGAGGGTCAGGCCAAGCGAAAGGCAGGCAGCAAAAGATGAAAAAGATGACAGTGTTATTTTGTCTGGACTGTGCTGTGTGTTCACAGATGCAGGCGATAACATGGATGTGCACAAAGGCAGAGTAGGGAACAATGTGGTTAGTGTCATTAGAGACTCTGGGTGCACAGGGATAATGGTGAAGGAATCCCTGGTTGAGAAGGGACAATTCACAGGTAAAACACAGAGGTGTAGACAAATAGATGGAACAGTAGCAGAATTCAAAACGGCACTGGTGTTCATTGATACACCATTCTATAGTGGAGTCGTACAGGCTTTGGCTGTTCCAAAGCCACCGTATGATTTGGTAATTGGGAACATTTCAGGAGCACGTGGGTACGAAAACCCAGACCTTGATTTCTGTGTCGAATCAGAGAAAAGGAATCACGTGAGGAAAACGCCCCAGGCAGTCAAACACTCCAGAAAGCGTTGGAGCGTGTCCGGTGAGACTAACCCCACTCGCTTACGGGCAGAACAAAAGGGCGATTACTCGCTCAGAAAACTGGTTGGTTTTGCTCACAGAGGGCAGAAGAAAAATGTTAAAGAGGGTACAATCGGGTTCGAGTTAGAGAACGGCATATTGTACCGAACTTTTACTCATTCGCGTTCGGGAAAAACGAAGAAGCAGGTTGTCGTTCCTAGGCAGCGCAGAAAGGCGGTGATGTCCGAAAATCATGTGACGTCAGCCTCGGGCCATCTCGGTAAGAAGGCCACACAAAAGATTGTGACGCGTGAGTACTACTGGCCCGGAATCCTAGGTGATGTAAGGCGTTTCTGTGCACATTGCAACATATGCCACGGGGTACGGCAAGGTGTGTGTACAGAAAGGGGGATCGGACGGGTCTCACCAAAAGGGGACGGTAGGCCAAATTAAAATGGTCATACGATTTTTGCGAGCGTGTGCGTGCGTCTCGTGCAGCGTCGTGTATGCGTGACGTGGCTGGTTGCGGGCCACGTGTATGAAGAGAAAGGGAGAGAATTTCCGTAGAAACATAATGTTTATCTATATATGGCCGCACTACTTAGAGCTGGTGGAAATTTCAGACTGTGTTGATATTTGCTTGGTTAGTGTGTATGGTATTGATTTTTCTCTAATTTGTGTTGCAAGATAAATCTTGCGTCCGTTCTCTGGTGTAAGTAGGCTTATTAGAGGCCTAGAATAGCGTTGGTTTAAATGAGAAAATTGTGAGAGTTTCAGCTCCTTGAAGGTGTTTTAGCCAATGCAGGGCATTGTCTTGAATGTGGGGGAATTTGTCAAGTGCGTGAAACCTCTCACAAAAGGCATTAAACGCTTAGAGGCAAAAGGGACGTTGTACGTAGTATACAAATAGGTAATAGAACCATTAACAAGTGTGCCTTACCCATCGCACACGGTCGAACCGTGTCAAGGAGGACGAAGCGGTCAGGTGACAGATGGCACCTAAGGTAGTAAGGAGTTCGGACCTGCCCGACAGCGAAAGGGGAGAGGGACGTAACCACCAGGACCTCGGTGCACCAAGTGAGCGCTAAATACTCAGTTAGCTGAGGTTCTTTTGTAAACAGTCAGTGAAGAGCAGGAGTCTTGGACTCGTTCGGATGGTATTGCCGTGGGTCACTGGGTTGGTTCTATTGTCAGGCTGGTTGAACGCGCGTGGATGTTGTTATCGTAGCCCTCTTTAAGATAATTACTGTGTTAAAGTGGCCTCCGAAGTCGGCGGGAATTTTCGATGTCCATCTGGTGCCAAGTGTTTGTTTGCTAATCAATCAGGTAGGGATGTGTGTAAATGCAGATGTGTGGAGAATGTGGCGAATGGAGAATTCACAGCACTTGTGAACTAGGGGTTTGAGAAGCAGCATGGACAAAGGCATGGCCCGAAGGGGAATCCTTTGTTTCCATTCCTATATAAAGTGAGGGAGAACAACGAGAAGGAGAAGAACACCAGGAGAGAGAGAGAGAAGGCAGAGGAGAGAGAGAGAAGAGAGAAGGGTGGGCAGGACAGAGAACGGGTCGAGAGAAACGTGGTCTGGGAGATAGAAGAGACAGCAAAGTCTTAGGGAAAGACAAGCTGGAAGAGAAGAAAACTAAGTTTGAAGCCCAGAGGTGGGTGAAGACAGACAAACTGAATTTGAACCCAGAGGTGGGTGAAGGAGACGAAGAAGAAGAGTTCTACGTCGAGATCCCAGAGACGACCACGAAGACCCAGTCCTGAAACCTGGAGCCAGTCAACCAAGGGCATCACCATCAAGCAGTGCTGAAGAAGACGTGAAGAGACTTTTTCAAGAACTGTGGTGTGGTGTGAAAGCGTGGTTGTGTGTGTGAAAACCTGGCCAGGTAAGAAGTCATTTTTATTATAACCCGGGATTAGGAAGTATTGATCTTTTATGTGTTGATTTGTTCATTTTGTGTAATTGGATTTTTCATGTTTGATTATAAGTAGCATAGAAATTGTATTTCTTGTGCTCAGTCGTGTTAGAAGGGAAACGAATGCGTGACATCCCATTCCCAGAGAGAGGTGAATGTTTGGTGGGCGCATGAGTGTGCATATGCGTGTACGAGTGCAAAGATAACCTTGGTGTGTTAAACCTGACTAATAATACATCAACTTAGTGCACTTAAGCAATACCATCACGATTTCCCCCGTCCTGGACACTCTGATTCCCACAAAAATTAGGCCTCTTGGAAATCGATTGGTCTTGTCGACAAATAGTTGCATTTGCAGAATGCGATAAAAAGAAAAGGGGCAAAAAATGAAACAAACTGAAATGCAAGAACCTTCCCAACCCTTCTCCAAATCGAGAGAGAGAGAGAGCGAGCGAGCGAGC
>CM065717.1:92621358-92628858 GCA_033310375.1 Conus canariensis
TTTTATTAATATATAACGTGTTGTCATTGTCATGTGGTTCAATGTTTCTCCCTTCGTTTTCAATAGTTCTTCGTTCTTTCTCTTCTTTAGGCAGATGTTCAGTCTGACTCATTGCTGCGAAAGTGTCGGCAAATAATTCAACTTTCTCCTCGTTTGTTTTATAGATTGTATCGTTTTCAATCAAGACAGGATCTGGGAGATGAAAAGAACCTTTAGATTTTCTAATTTCTTTCCAAAGTAAAACGCTATCGTTTGGGTGTTTGGAACAGTTGATGACTAAGTTTTTGTAATATTGCTGCTTTGCAAAAGCAACAACTTTGTTACTATTGGTGTTAGCTTTTTTGTATCAGCGTGTAACTGTTCCACTCTACTTTTAGGCTGCGTATGACGGCTTATCATCCAGCTTTTGAAGGCCTTAGTTTTCGCACCCACGGCGACGTCACACGTAATATTCCACCATGGGTTTGATGCTTTCTTTGGATGATTCTTTAATTTGACTTTTGGGATTGCAGAATCTGCAGCCTTAAGTATAAGTTTTCTTAATTCAAAATAACAATTTTCCAAACCTTCCTCTAACACTGTGTTTTGATTGAAATTTAGAAAAGACGAACCTGCTGTCAAAATTTGATTGAAAAGCGCCCAATTAGCCTTATCTTCATTATATTTAGTGCATTCAGAATTGTAGATTGTTTTTTCAGGGCTCACTAGAAGTTGGATTTCAATAGGGAGATGATCACTGCCTAACGGTATTTGATGAACCTGCCAAGTACACAAAGGGTTTATGTCTGGGGAAACTAAAGACAAATCTATCGATGAGCAACGTTGATCTGATCGATCAGCAATTCTTGTTATAGAGCCGTCATTTAAAATGGTTAAATTGGCGTTGACTATTGTACTGGCAAGTATTCGTTGTTGTTAACAATACTATTGGGATTTTCGGACCACAAAGCGTGGTGGGAATTAAAATCGCCAAGAATAACCCATTGTCTAGAGCAGTCTAAATCCATTATCCAGTCAGCTTCACCTTTAGACACTCCATCCGGATAATAACAGTTGAAAATGTTGAAGTATTTACCATCAACCTTAATTTCTATACAGCTAGAATATAACGTTTATCTATTGAAGAACACGGTGTTTTGCGCGGTTGATACATAAGATTGCAAGCTACATATGTAGCAACTTTTATTTTAACGTTGGCTTTTACCTCATCTATAACAGGTGGGTAGAAGAATCCGTTTAACTTGGGTAAGTCATTTTTGTGGCAATTCAATGACTGAAGCACACTACGTCAAAAGAACGCTTCTGCAAAAATTTTTCCAAATATACAAAATTGCACTTACTTCTACAATTCAATTGTAGAAACGAGCAAATACCAGTAGGTTTGACTTGTTCAGGCTCATACACATCATGTTATTCGTAAGGAAAAGGACTATAACTGAGAATACCAGCAACAGAGAACACCAAAAACGGATAACGTTTGACAGAACTTCTCTTTGTACGTTCATTTGGAGTTCAGACAGGCATTGGACAGAATTGTTTTCAATTCAATGATTGACGAAGTCATAACATCAGAAATTTTTGTTAGGATGGTCAGAAATTTCACTGAGAGATTTTCAAGATACATTAAAATCTTTTCAAGATCAAAATTTACAGATCGTGTTTTGAACGAACTTGAAGAGTCAGACTTTTCTTTAAGAGTACTTGGCACAGATGTTTTCGAAATTTTGATGTCTGTCCTATACTTGTCTGATTTGTGATAGCAATACTAGTTTGATTTGAACTGTCAGTATGAGTTGGTAAAATAGGTGTGCCCCAGATTGAAGGGGGGCTAGAATCTAAAGAAGTGGGCAGCGGGTTTTGTTGATTAGCCTTCATCATTCCTTGACTTAGAACCGAGGAATAAGACCTGCTGTGGTGATTAGCTTTGGTTGAATTATCATTTCCTGGCACCCTGGGGTCTTCTTTTAATTCCTGCACCTTTACCTCTCCTTTGCTCATTTGAATTTTGATTTGTCTGAGAGCCTCAGAATATGGCATGCGGCTGGAAGACTTTAGCTTACACACACACACACACACACACACACACACACACACACACACACACACACACACACAATATCACACACACATACACACAATATCACACACACAAACACACACACACACACACGCACGCACGCACGCACGCACGCACGCACGCACGCACGCACGCACGCACGCACGCACGCACGCGCGCGCGCACGCGCGCGCGCGCACGCACACACACACACACACACGCACGCACGCACGCACGCACACAATCGCAAAGTCATACTTAGGCACACACGTAAACAGATCAAAACACTCACACACAAAAACACAGTTATGCAAGCTGTCATGCACACATGCATCTGCACAATCTCTCTCTCTCTCTCTCTCTCTCTCTCTCTGTCTCTCTCTCTCTCTCTGCACACACACACACACACACACACACACACACACACACACACACACACACACAATGTCACACACACACACACACACACACATACACACACACACACACACACACAAACAAAACACACACACACACACACACACACACACACACACACACACACACACACACACACACACACACGTTGTGTCCATCATCATTCATTTATTGCACACAGAGTAATCAGCGATACCAGCAGTGACGTCAGTTGTGTTTATATTTGTTAAATGAAGATAGATTTTTAGTTTGTTCTCTGATACATTCTATTGCATCTTAATTTGATTAATTTATCGGGCGCTAATGACAGGCCTTGTATCAAAAGAAAACCATCGACACCAGAATCTTGTTATGGCAAGAGATTTTACGTTGTAGTTTTCAGGATGTTAAGCAAACTGAAATACAGAGAGAGAGAGAGAGAGAGAGAGAGAGAGAGAGAGAGAGAGAGAGAGAGAGAGAGAGAGAGAGAGAGAGAGAGAATAAACAACCCCAGAGTAAACACTTCTGCCAGACGACAATCATGACTGCCACAAGTAAAGTTCATAGACAGGAGGATTCAGCATTATCAGACAAGACAAATCCGCTGCAAAGGAGGCCACGTCTGTTTACTGCTGATTGCAGCGTATAGCTTTCTACCTCTCTCCAACGGGACACCCTCCATTCTTCCATTGCAGCGTGTAGCTTTCTACCTCTCTCCAATGGGACACCCTCCATTCTTCCATTGCAGCGTGTAGCTTTCTACCTCTCTCCAATGGGACACGCTCCATTCTTCCATTGCAGCGTGTAGCTTTCTACCTCTCTCGAATGGGACACCCCCCATTCTTCCATTGCAGCGTGTAGCTTTCTATCTGTCTCCAGTGGGACACACTCAATTTTTCCCATGCGCGCCATGACAGAAAAGAAAAGTCCCGATACATTAATAGTAAAAGACTGGTCAAAAGCAAAGAAAACAAAGTTTTTTTTTTTTCTGTATTGTGTTTGTGCTCCCTCAATGTCATCACTTCCACGCTGCTCATCTCAACCATCACATATACACACAGCCACACCCAAACTCATTCTATCGCAGTCCCAACACCAGCATACAACAGGGAGCAACCAAACTGGGTTGTCATAAGGCAACCTACCTGAGAGGACTGCACTGCTGTTGAACGCTTCAATCATCCTGGTACATGCAGAAATTATCGGTCTTTTAATAATCCGCTGAACTGCAGTAGATGCATTGCCAATTGTTTGATCACAGATCTGATTTGTTCGGCATCTTCGAAGACCCAGGTGTTTCAGAATATAGCAGTTTTGTGGCCGAGCTGGCTGACGTGTGTGTGTGTGTGTGTGTGTGTGTGTGTGTGCGTGCGTGCGTGCGTGCGTGCGTGCGTGCGTGCGTGCGTGCGTGCGTGCGTGCGTGCGTGCGTGTGTGTGTGTGTGTGTGTGTGTGTGTGTGTGTGTGTGTGTGTCGCAAACAGAAATTATTTTCAGAGCAACTACATACAGTAGCATTGTTCTCTCTCTCTCTCTCTCTCTCTCTCTCTCTCTCTCTCTCTCTCTCTCTCTCTGTGTGTGTTGTGTGTGTGTGTGTGTGTGTGTGTGTGTGTGTGTGTGTGTGTGTGTGTGTGTGTGTGTGTGTGTGTGTGTGTGTGTGTCGCTCTCTCTTATAAACACAGATTAAAATAATCAAAACATCTTGTGTCATCCCAATTTCACACTCTTGACTAGCCTGGTATGATCCAAATAGATAAGAAAAGGTAACGCATGCTTCGGTCAACAGCGTAAATTTTTTTGAAGGCAGAATAAAGAAAAAAAAGGAAAAGAAAAAAAAGGGGAAAAGTCTGTACTCACCGAAACAGTTGTGGTCTAGAGACAGAAATAAATAACAGACACAGCAGAAGAAACAATAACAGCAGTGATAACAAATAACAGAATGTTAAAAAAAAGACATCAATAACTCTTAAAAGATCTGACAACATACGCTCATCGTTTCAAATCCATGTTGACAATGGGGCCCCAACAGCCAAATGACGCTTGCATTGCAGAATTCCCCGATCGTCTGATAGAATAAATCTTAAATAAATGCTAGCGAACCGCCAAGACAAACGTGGACAAACGAGTCACAAGACAAAACACGACGCGTTTCGACCTCTTAGGTCTTCTTCAGGCAAGACACAAACAAACAGGAAAATGAAAATGAACGAGTTTGTTCATTTACTTCGCTTACTGAAGAGATCTAAGCTAAGTGACAAACTCGTTCATTTTCATTGTCCTATTTGTTTGTGTCTCGCCTGAAGAAGTCCTAAGAGGTCGAAACGCGTAGCGTTTTGTCTTGTGACTCGTTTGTCCACGTTTCTCTCGGCGGCTGGTGCTCGTGACATCCCCATAATTCGCAACACTGAGTTTGAAATACTCTGCACTGGCGATTGTCGCTGAAGAGACACTGGGCCAACAGTTACTGGCTCTCTGGTCCAGCATAGAAATAATTGATCCATTGTGCAGAAACCTCACTTGTGAGCCAAGCACTTAGAATTCCCTTTAAACCAGTCGTTATGATCTCTGTCCTTGAAGACAAAACCAAATCACGTGGGATTCAATTTAGAGAGGTCTGTAGTGGCTAACAAAACAAAAAAAGAAAAAAAAGAAAAACAAAAACAAAAAAAGCAAAAACGTTAAACACTGGCCCTGTGGTATCAAGCTAGCTGGCTCTTGTGCATTTCAGCAACATAGCCTTCTCACGATGTTATCTTCGTCTGCTATACTCCCCCCCCCCCCCCCCCTTGAGAGTTACTCACACATAGCTTATTCTACCTTTCCCCATACACAAAGGCTCATTTGTGCAGCTACAATCAGCTATCCGTATCAGGTTGTCAGGAGGTCACCCACAAGGACAGACCCCGCACAGATGCGGGGCACATTGCTGGTGGTAACGGTGCATATTATGGTATTTGTACCACACCACCTACAACATTCGTGTTGCTGAATTTTGCTGCTACTCCTAAGATAAGGTATGGTACCATTGAAAGTAGAAGGGCCATCACGTGTTTCCAGTGACAGTCGCCATGGATCTTCTGACTCAAAAACTCCAATTGAAACTCACTATGAGCACGGATGTCTGAACATCATGGCTGTAAAACAGGATGGCCTGGCAAATATGACACACGCAGGTCACATTTCAGCCCTAGGGATAGGGGTGAGGAGGCAAGTTTATCGAAAGTGAATGCAGATAATGATGTGTATCTATGCAGCCTTATTACTTAATAAAGTAGACTCTGTGTGTGTGTGTGTGTGTGTGTGTGTGTGTGTGTGTGTGTGTGCGTGCGTGCGTGCGTGCATGCGTGCGTGCGTGCATGCGTGCGTGCGT
This sequence comes from Conus canariensis, assembly GCA_033310375.1. Classification (NCBI taxonomy): domain Eukaryota; kingdom Metazoa; phylum Mollusca; class Gastropoda; order Neogastropoda; family Conidae; genus Conus; species Conus canariensis. The sequence continues at coordinate 92,627,178 of CM065717.1, forward strand.
GTGTGTGTGTGTGTGTGTGTGTGTGTGTGTGTGTGTGTGTGTGTGTGTGTGTGTGTGTGTGATAGTCCGATGAGAAAACCGACAAAGGAAAAACCACACCCACCAATGATAGCATTAGATGGGGAACAGAGACAGCAGCACCAGAAGCAGTGACAAAAAATATCGAAGATGGCGAGAGCCAGCACGAAACGTAACAACCATGAAAGAAAAAGATCATTGTTTCATGTTCAACATCGCCACATTGACATCCTACATACAAATGATGTCTAATTGTTAAAGCCAATCAATGGGCCCATAATATGATTAGCATTAAATGCACGTGCCATCTCCGCATTTCACACCATTGCACTTTTCTCGCGCTATTTCAGGATTTGTCACTGGAGGGCAACATTGTTCAGAGTTCGCTGCAGCCTGCTCTAGCGTAGGGGTGATTGTTATATTCGGCGAAGACGTCGCTCAGGGCACGTCGTGACAGGAATGCTTTAAAACCCAGCCCAAGCCATTATGATCCCTATCCAGCAGGGCAAAAAGACATTCACAATTAGCTTTGGAGAAGGGCGTGGTGATGGACAGTGCTAAAAGGGGCAAGCCGTCTCAATGTTTTCACTTAACACATGGCCATGGGTTTTAGCAGTCCCAAAGCCAGCACTCAAGGGATCAGTCAATAACAGGTTGTCTAGAGGTCACCCACAAGAAGAGACGCTGCACTGCTGATGAATCGTCACGTCAGAGGTGTTATGAACTGTGCTGCATGGCCCTACAAGGGTAAGCTCAATGTCAAAAAGTCCTTGCTGCTTAGTGTTATGGGCAGACTAAAAAAAATGGAATGAGAGTAGCCTGAAGGGAGATGACATCAGCGTTCTCATATGAGAGACTTCTTTGATGTTATGTATGTTTGACTCTGCTATCTTATCATGCGGTCGTAATGTGTTACATTACACGCAAAAGCAACGAAATAGAAATGGAAACACCTTCGAAAAGATTACGTCAATAAGAAGCATACAAATAAATACGTACTTGTGTAATATAATGGCAGAAAGGCAGTGAGCCTGTTGGCTAAATCATTCTGTTTTACTTCACTCCAAAGGAGAGAACTGTGCCAGAAATGATGAGATGACACAAGCATTTGATGAGAGTGGCTGTTAGGTACATGACTATGGCAAATGCCGAGAGTTCACAACAGACGGCGTAACCTCGGAAGGGTTAAAACCTGGTTTGAAAAATAATCTTTCAAACACACTAAAATCAAAGGTTCAAGTAAAATTGCACACCCTATATGGCAGTGATGAAAACAGAATTTGGTTCTAGGATAAGGCTTGGAGAGACACCGTTTGTGCCAGATGGGGAGGTGCTATTATGTAATAAATCCAACAAGGTTTTAAAAAGAATAATTTATCAAACAGCAAGTAAATTATCTTTCTTCTGTATGAAGTGTCTTCCATTATGAAGTACAACATGCATCAATGATACTAGTTGTCTACAGACGCTTAAGACATTGACACAACCTCACCGCGAGAATGAATGTCTGCATTTCAGGGTTTTTGTTCTGGGAAGGATAGTGAAACAGACCCTAACAAAGTCAAGCTTGACTTTTATTGATACTTATATCGATGGGCTGTCCCCTTTGGTACAAATGCATTCTTGACCAGTACATTAGGTTCGCATCAGTGCACATTATTGA
>CM065717.1:92643858-92673858 GCA_033310375.1 Conus canariensis
GTAAGTTTAAGAGTTAGATTTTGACATCAACTTTTTGATTTGAGAAAGAGGGTGATGTAGTGTTGTGAACGAGTTTTGATCTAAAGGACATTACTCGTACGTTTTCACTTGGAGAGCCTCGTTCTGATGATAAACAGTTTTAATGGCAACCGTCAAGAAGACCTGAACCAATACAACAGTTATTACCGCATCAGCATGACTTGGAAGTTTCTATTGTATGAATCCATGCAACAAACATTCTACAGCCACAAGCAGTCACAACATCACAGTAGGGAGATCGCAATCATCCGCGGCCAGCATCAGTAGAGCAAGCAGGAGGAGAGTGGAGAAGGAACAATTGGAGAAGGAGGAAAGGAAGAAAAAATGCGTAAAAAAGTGAGGCGGCAGATACGGAGAGAGAGAGACGAGAGGAATGGAAGAAGATTATATGGAAGATGGAGTTAGAGAGAGAGAGAGAGAGAGAGAGAGAGAGAGAGAGAGAGAGAGAGAGAGGGATGGAGGGAGGGAGAGAGAGGGGGGGAAGTGGTACGGAGGAAAATGATCAGAAAGAGAAGGAAGAAGAAGAAGAAGAAGAAGAAGAAGAAGAAGAAGAAGAAGAAGAAGAAGAAGAGGAAGAAGAAGGAGGAGGAGGAGGAGGAGGAGGAGCAGGAAGAGGAGGAGGAAGAAAAGATGTTGAGAGAGGAAGACAAGAAGGTGTGGCGGAGCAGAAGAGGAGGAAGAGGTGGATGAAAACAAAGAAACAAAGGATGAAAAAAGGTGGTGAGTGGGAAGAGGAAGAGACAGGTAAAGAGCCCCCACCCCACCCCCCCACCCCACCCAAAAAAAGAAAAAAGAAAAGAAAAAGAAAAAAGAAACAAAGAAACAAAAAGAAAGAAAGGAAGAAGAAAAAAAAAGAGAAAGAAGGCTGTGTGTTGTGTACTGGAGGGAGAGGGGGGGGGGGGGGAATATACAGACAAAAAAGATGGGAAGAAAGGAAGAGGAAGGAGGGGGGACGTGAAAAAAGAAGACATAACAAGGTGAGACTGTGAAGAGGAGGAGGAGGAGGAGGAGGAGGAGGAGGAGGAGGAGGAGGAGGAGGAGGAGGAGGAGAAGAAGAAGAAGAAGAAGAAGAAGAAGAAGAACAACAACAACAACAACAACAACAACAACAACAACAACAGACAGAGACAGAGGCAGGGAGACAAAGGAAGAGACAGAAAGACAGAGGAGGAGGGGGAGGATGGAAAAGTAATGAAGGAAGGAAGAGAAGACGAAAGCAGAGGAATGATTTGTGATGGAAGGACAGTGAAAATGATTAGAAGGAGAAGGAAGCACACGTCATGTATTTAGTGAGAGGAATAATGTATGGAGAAAGAAGAAGTGAAGAAAGCAAAGGGCAGAGGAATAATGTATGGAGAAAGAAGAAGTGAAGGAAGCAAAGGGCAGAGGAATAATGCATGGAGAAAGAAGTGAAGGAAGCAAAGGACAGAGGAATAATGTATGGAGAAAGAAGTGAAGGAAGCAAAGGGCAGAGGAATAATGTATGGAGAAAGGAGTGAAGGAAGGAAAGGGCAGAGGAATAATGTATGGAGAAAGAGAAGTGAAGGAAGCAAAGGGCAGAGGAATAATGTATGAGAAAGAAGTGAAGGAAGCAAAGGGCAGAGGAATAATGTATGGAGAAAGAAGTGAAGGAAGAAAGGGCAGAGGAATAATGTATGGAGAAAGAAGGGGAGGAAGCAAAGGACAGAGGAATAATTATGGAGAAAGAAGTGAAGGAAGGAAAGGGACAGAGGAATAATGTATGTGAAGAAAGAGTGAAGGAAGGAAAGGGCAGAGGAATAATGTATGGAGAAAGAAGAAGTGAAGGAAGGAAAGGACAGAGGAATAATGTATGGAGAAAGAAGTGAAGGAAGCAAAGGGCAGAGGAATAATGATGGAGAAAGAAGTGAAGGAAGCAAAGGGCAGAGGAATAATGTATGGAGAAAGAAGTGAAGGAAGCAAAGGGCAGAGGAATAATGTATGGAGAAAGAAGAAGTGAAGGAAGCAAAGGGCAGAGGAATAATGTATGGAGAAAGAAGTGAAGGAAGGCAAAGGGCAGAGGAAAATGATGGAGAAAGAAGATGAAGGAAGCAAAGGGCAGAGGAATAATGTATAGAGAAAGAAGTGAAGGAAGCAAAGGGCAGAGGAATAATGTATGGAGAAAGAAGTGAAGGAAGCAAAGGACAGAGGAATAATGTATGGAGAAAGAAGTGAAGGAAGCAAAGGGACAGAGGAATAATGTATGGAGAAAGAAGTGAAGGAAGGAAAGGGCAGAGGAATAATGTATGGAGAAAGAAGTGAAGGAAGCAAAGGACAGAGGAATAATGTATGGAGAAGAAGTGAAGGAAGCAAAGGACAGAGGAATAATGTATGGAGAAAGAAGTGAAGGAAGCAAAGGGCAGAGGAATAATGTATGGAGAAAGAGAGTGAAGGAAGCAAAGGGCAGAGGAATAATGTATGGAGAAAGAAGTGAAGGAAGCAAAGGGCAGAGGAATAATGTATGGAGAAAAGAAGTGAAGGAAGCAAAGGCAGAGGAATATGTATGGAGAAAGAAGAAGTGAAGGAAGGAAAGGGCAGAGGAATAATGTATGGAGAAAGAAGTGAAGGAAGCAAAGGACAGAGGAATAATGTATGGAGAAAGAAGTGAAGGAAGCAAAAGGCAGAGGAATAATGTATGGAGAAAGAAGTGAAGGAAGCAAAGGGCAGAGGAATAATGTATGGAGAAAGAAGTGAAGGAAGCAAAGGACAGAGGAATAATGTATGGAGAAAGAAGTGAAGGAAGCAAAGGGCAGAGGAATAATGTATGGAGAAAGAAGAAGTGAAGGAAGCAAAGGACAGAGGAATAATGTATGGAGAAAGAAGAAGTGAAGGAAGCAAAGGGCAGAGGAATAATGTATGGAGAAAGAAAGTGAAGGAAGCAAAGGACAGAGGAATAATGTATGGAGAAAGAAGTGAAGGAAGCAAAGGGCAGAGAATAATTATGGAGAAAGAAGTGAAGGAAGGAAAGGGCAGAGGAATAATGTATGGAGAAAGAGTGAAGGAAGCAAAGGGCAGAGGAATAATGTATGGAGAAAGAATGAAGGAAAGAAAGGGCAGAGGAATAATGTATGGAGAAAGAAGTGAAGGAAGGAAAGGGCAGAGGAATAATGTATGGAGAAAGAAGTGAAGGAAGCAAAGGGCAGAGGAATAATGGATGGAGAAAGAAGTGAAGGAAGGAAAGGACAGAGGAATAATGTATGTTGAAAGAAGAAGTGAAGGAAGGAAAGGGCAGAGGAATAATGTATGGAGAAAGAAGAAGTGAAGGAAGCAAAGGACAGAGGAATAATGTATGGAGACAGAAGTGAAGGAAGCAAAGGACAGAGGAATAATGTATGGAGAAAGGAGTGAAGGAAGCAAAGGACAGAGGAATAATGTATGGAGAAAGGAGTGAAGGAAGCAAAGGACAGAGGAATAATGTATGGAGAAAGAAGTGAAGGAAGCAAAGGGCAGAGGAATAATGTATGGAGAAGAGAAGTGAAGGAAGCAAAGGACAGAGGAATTATGTATGGAGAAAGAAGAAGTGAAGGAGGCAAAGGGCAGAGGAATAATGTATGGAGAAAGAAGTGAAGGAAGCAAAGGACAGAGGAATAATGTATGGAGAAAGAAGTGAAGGAAGCAAAGGGCAGAGGAATAATGTATGGAGAAAGAAGAAGTGAAGGAAGCAAAGGGCAGAGGAATAATGTATGGAGAAAGAAGTGAAGAAGCAAAGGACAGAGGAATAATGTATGGAGAAAGAAGAAGTGAAGGAATCAAAGGAAGAGGAATAATGTATGGAGAAAGAAGAAGTGAAGGAAGCAAAGGACAGAGGAATAATGCATGGAGAAAGAAGAAGTGAAGGAAGCAAAGGACAGAGGAATAATGATGGAGAAAGAAGAATGAAGGAAGCAAAGGACAGAGGAATAATGTATGGAGAAAGAAGTGAAGGAAGCAAAGGGCAGAGGAATAATTATGGAGAAAGAGTGAAGGAAGAAAGGACAGAGGAATAATGTATGGAGAAAGAAGTGAAGGAAGCAAAGGGCAGAGGAATAATGTATGGAGAAAGAAATGAAGGAAGCAAAGGACAGAGGAATAATGTATGGAGAAAGAAGTGAAGGAAGCAAAGGACAGAGGAATAATGTATGGAGAAAGAGTGAAGGAAGCAAAGGACAGAGGAATAATGTATGGAGAAAGAATGAAGGAAGGAGAGGGCAGAGGAATAATGTATGGAGAAAGAAGATGAAGGAATCAAAGGCAGAGGAATAATGTATGGAGAAAGAAGAAGTGAAGGAAGCAAAGGGCAGAGGAATAATGTATGGAGAAAGAAGTGAAGGAAGCAAAGGACAGAGGAATAATGTATGGAGAAAGAAGAAGTGAAGGAAGCAAAGGGCAGAGGAATAATGCATGGAGAAAGAAGTGAAGGAATCAAAGGCAGAGGAATAATGTATGGAGAAAGAAGTGAAGGAAGAAAGGGCAGAGGAATAATGTATGGAGAAAGAAGAAGTGAAGGAAGCAAAGGGCAGAGGAATAATGTATGGAGAAACAATGAAGGAAGCAAAGGGCAGAGGAATAATGTATGGAGAAAGAAGTGAAGGAAGCAAAGGGCAGAGGAATAATGTATGGAGAAAGAAGTGAAGGAAGCAAAGGGCAGAGGAATAATGTATGGAGAAAGAAGAGTGAAGGAAGAAAGGGCAGAGGAATAATGTATGGAGAAAGAAGAATGAAGGAAGCAAAGGACAGAGGAATAATGTATAGAGAAAGAAGTGAAGGAAGCAAAGGGCAGAGGAATAATGTATGGAGAAGAAGAAGTGAAGGAAGGAAAGGGCAGAGGAATAATGTATGGAGAAGAAGTGAAGGAAGCAAAGGCAGAGGAATAATGTATGGAGAAAGAAGAAGTGAAGGAAGCAAAGGACAGAGGAATAATGTATGGAGAAAGAAGTGAAGGGAGCAAAGGGCAGAGGAATAATGTATGGAGAAAGGAGTGAAGGAAGCAAAGGCAGGGATAATGTATGGAGAAAGAAGTGAAGGAAGCAAAGGCAGAGGAATAATGTATGGAGAAAGAAGTGAAGGAAGCAAAGGCAGAGGAATAATGTATGGAGAAAGAAGTGAAGGAAGCAAAGGGCAGAGGAATAATGTATGGAGAAAGAAGTGAAGGAAGCAAAGGGCAGAGGAATAATGTATGGAAAAGAAGAAGTGAAGGAAGGAAAGGGCAGAGGAATAATGTATGGAGAAAGAAGTGAAGGAAGCAAAGGACAGAGGAATAATGTATGGAGAAAGAAGTGAAGGAAGCAAAAGGCAGAGGAATAATGTATGGAGAAAGAAGTGAAGGAAGCAAAGGACAGAGGAATAATGTATGGAGAAAGAAGTGAAGGAAGCAAAGGACAGAGGAATAATGTATGGAGAAAGAAGTGAAGGAAGCAAAGGCAGAGGAATAATGTATGGAGAAAGAAGAAGTGAAGGAAGCAAAGGACAGAGGAATAATGTATGGAGAAAGAAGAAGTGAAGGAGGAAAAGGCAGAGGAATAATGTGTGGAGAAAGAAGTGAAGGAAGCAAAGGACAGAGGAATAATGTATGGAGAAAGAAGTGAAGGAAGCAAAGGGCAGAGGAATAATGTATGGAGAAAGAAGTGAAGGATGGAGAGGAGGAGAATAATGTATGGAGAAAGGAATGAAGGAAGCAAAGGCAGAGGAATAATGTATGGAGAAAGAAGTGAAGAAGGAAAGGCAGAGGAATAATGTATGGAGAAAGAAGTGAAGGAAGGAAAGGGCAGAGGAATAATGTATGGAGAAAGAAGTGAAGGAAGCAAAGGGCAGAGGAATAATGGATGGAGAAAGAAGTGAAGGAAGGAAAGGACAGAGGAATAATGTATGTTGAAAGAAGAAGTGAAGGAAGGAAAGGGCAGAGGAATAATGTATGGAGAAAGAAGAAGTGAAGGAAGGAAAGGGCAGAGGAATAATGTATGGTGAAAGAAGTGAAGGAAGCAAAGGACAGAGGAATAATGTATGGAGAAAGAAGTGAAGGAAGCAAAGGGCAGAGGAATAATGTATGGAGAAAGGAGTGAAGGAAGCAAAGGCAGAGGAATAATGTATGGAGAAAGAAGAAGTGAAGGAAGGAAAGGGAAGAGAAATAATGTATGGAGAAAGAAGTGAAGGAAGGAAAGGACAGAGGAATAATGTATGGAGAAAGAAGTGAAGGAAGCAAAGGGCAGAGGAATAATGTATGGAGAAAGAAGTGAAGGAAGCAAAGGAGAGGAATAATGTATGGAGAAAGAAGTGAAGGAAGCAAAGGGCAGAGGAATAATGTATGGAGAAAGAAGAAGTGAAGGAAGCAAAGGACAGAGGAATAATGTATGGAGAAAGAAGAAGTGAAGGAGGCAAAGGGCAGAGGAATAATGTATGGAGAAAGAAGTGAAGGAAGCAAAGGACAGAGGAATAATGTATGGAGAAAGAAGTGAAGGAAGCAAAGGGCAGGTGAGGAAAATGTGAAGGAAGAAATGAGAAAGGTGAAGGAAGCAAAGGGCAGAGGAATAATGTATGGAGAAAGAAGAAGTGAAGGAAGCAAAGGACAGAGGAATAATGTATGTAGAAAGAAGAAGTGAAAGAATCAAAGGGAGAGGAATAATGTATGGAGAAAGAAGAAGTGAAGGAAGCAAAGGACAGAGGAATAATGCATGGAGAAAGAAGAAGTGAAGGAAGCAAAGGACAGAGGAATAATGCATGGAGAAAGAAGAAGTGAAGGAAGCAAAGGACAGAGGAATAATGTATGGAGAAAGAAGTGAAGGAAGCAAAGGGCAGAGGAATAATGTATGGAGAAACAAAGTGAAGGAAGCAAAGGGCAGAGGAATAATTATGGAGAAAGGAGTGAAGGAAGGAAAGGGCAGAGGAATAATGTATGGAGAAAGAAGTGAAGGAAGCAAAGGCAGAGGAATAATGTATGGAGAAAGAAATGAAGGAAGCAAAGGACAGAGGAATAATGTATGGAGAAAGAAGTGAAGGAAGCAAAGGCAGAGGAATAATGTATGGAGAAAGAAGTGAAGGAAGCAAAGGACAGAGGAATAATGTATGGAGAAAGAATTGAAGGAAGGAGAGGGCAGAGGAATAATGTATGGAGAAAGAAGAAGTGAAGGAATCAAAGGGCAGAGGAATAATGTATGGAGAAAGAAGAGTGAAGGAAGCAAAGGGCAGAGGAATAATGTATGGAGAAAGAAGTGAAGGAAGCAAAGGACAGAGGAATAATGTATGGAGAAAGAAGAAGTGAAGAACAAAGGGCAGAGGAATAATGCATGGAGAAAGAAGTGAAGGAATCAAAGGGCAGAGGAATAATGTATGGAGAAAGAAGTGAAGGAAGGAAAGGGCAGAGGAATAATGTATGGAGAAAGAAGAAGTGAAGGAAGCAAAGGGCAGAGGAATAATGTATGGAGAAACAAGTGAAGGAAGCAAAGGCAGAGGAATAATGTATGGAGAAAGAAGTGAAGGAAGCAAAGGGCAGAGGAATAATGTATGGAGAAAGAAGTGAAGGAAGCAAAGGGCAGAGGAATAATGTATGGAGAAGAAGAAGTGAAGGAAGGAAAGGGCAGAGGAATAATGTATGGAGAAGAAGAAGTGAAGGAAGCAAAGGAGCAGAGGAATAATGTATGAGAAAGAAGTGAAGGAAGCAAAGGGCAGAGGAATAATGTATGGAGAAGAAGAAGTGAAGGAAGGAAAGGGCAGAGGAATAATGTATGGAGAAAGAAGTGAAGGAAGCAAAGGGCAGAGGAATAATGTATGGAGAAAGAAGAAGTGAAGGAAGCAAAGGACAGAGGAATAATGTATGGAGAAAGAAGTGAAGGGAAGCAAAGGGCAGAGGAATAATGTATGGAGAAAGGAGTGAAGGAAGCAAAGGGCAGAGGGATAATGTATGGAGAAAGAAGTGAAGGAAGCAAAGGGCAGAGGAATAATGTATGGAGAAAGAAGTGAAGGAAGCAAAGGGCAGAGGAATAATGTATGGAGAAAGAAGTGAAGGAAGGAAAGGACAGAGGAATAATGTATGGAGAAAGAAGTGAAGGAAGCAAAGGGCAGTGGAAAAATGTATGGAGAAAGAAGTGAAGGAAGGAAAGGACGAAGGCGCAGAGGGAAGTGGAATACGATGGAAAGGAAGGACAAGCAAATCAAAGAGGAGATTAAACAGAATGAGGAGGAAGAGGAAGAGGAGGAGGAGGAGAGAGGAGGAGGAAGAGGAGAGAGGAGGTGGAAGAGGAAGAAGAGGAGGAATGAAGGAGGAGGAAGAAGGAAGGAGGAGGAAAAGGAAGAGGAGGAGGAGGAGGAGGAGGAAAAGAGGAGATGAAGGAGGAGGGAGAAGGAGGAGGAGGAGGAAAAGGAAGAGGAAAGGAGGAGGAGACGGAGGAGGAAGAAGAGGAGGAGATGAAGGAGGGAAGAGGAGAGGGAGGAAGGAGGAGAAGGAATAGGAGGAGGAGGAGGAGAAAGAGGAGGAGGAGAAGGAGCAGAAAGAGGATGGGAGGAGAAAGAGGAGGAGGAAGAGGAGGAAGAGGGAGGAGGAGGAGGAGAAGGAGGAGCGGTAGAAGGTAGAAGGAGAAGTTCTGGACGGAGCAGGGAGGGGAGAAGGAACGGAACGCAGAGCAAGTAGAAGTTACGAAAAGAGTAGCACGGGAAGTAGGAGTAGAAAGGAGGCAGGAAAAGTGTTCAGAGAAGTAGGTCGCCAGAAGGATTCACAGAACGATAAAGAAGGTTATGGAAGGAAAAGGGCGAGTAGGACAAACGGAAGAAGGAAGGAGAAATCATGGAAAAGTGACATGGCGAAGATGAGTAGATGGGAGACGAGGGAACAATAACTGGAGTAGCTGGGTGTAGAGGAGTAGAATGGAAGGGAAATGAGGAAAAGCGGGCAGAGAAGAAGAAGAAGAAGAAGAAGAAGAAGAAGAAGAAGAAGAAGAAGAAGAAGAAGAAGAGATGATGATGATGATGATGATGATGAGACGGAGACAAAGACAGAGACAGGAAGACAAAGGGAGAGATATACAGACAGAAAGAGAAAGGCAAATAGCGAGAAAAAGAGTGAGACAGACAGTATTGTTTTGCTGTTGTTCATGTGGATATGATAAAACCATAACTGGCAGCAGAAGAGGCTTTTAGTTTTACATCTTGCCCCTAGTAAAGAAAAACACAAACCTCTGTTAAGAAAAGAAACGTCAATTTGTTTCCTCCTTTATTAACATAAGAATAACAAAATGTAATGTGGCAGAATCGGAAAGGAGGTAGTTTGGACTAGGGGAGGGGGGGGGGGGGGGGGTGGAGGAGGATGTGGTGTAAATTGGGGAAAAGGAAGGAATGGGGTGGGTAAAGAGGGGAGGTAAAAAAAAAAAGACTGTGCTTATTCAAAACCAAACAAATCTAATTCAGCATGCTGCGCATATGCGCAGATTAAGTGAGTAAGTAATGCTGCGCAGAAGTGAAGATGTGCAGGAGATGTAATATGTCTTATGTCAGGTTCTGCGTGGAAGTCTGTAAATACTAACTGGCATGATCATAAACGGAGAAGTTCATGAAAGAAAAATGACAACACGGACATACAGGAAGAAAAGTATCAGCAGCGTGGCGCAGTGTTTAGTGTCGCAGACCTTAGGGATAAGAGGTCGGCGTGGCGCAGTGTTTAGTGTCGCAGACCTAAGGGATAAGAGGTCGGCGTGGCGCAGTGTTTAGTGTCGCAGACCTTAGGGATAAGAGGTCGGCGTGGCGCAATTTTAGTGTCGCATGACTTAGGGAGTAAGATGGTCGCGAGTGGCGCAGTGTTTAGTGTCGCAGGTCCTAAGTGTAAATAAGATGTCGGCATGCGCAGAGTTCTAGTGTCGCAGACCTTAGGATAAGAGGTCGGCGTGGCGCAGTGTTTAGTGTCGCAGACCTTAGGGATAAGAGGTCGGCGTGGCGCAGTGTTTAGTGTCGCAGACCTTAGGGATAAGAGGTCGGCGTGGCGCAGTGTTTAGTGTCGCAGACCTTAGGGATAAGAGGTCGGCGTGGCGCAGTGTTTAGTGTCGCAGACCTAGGGATAAGAGGTCGGCGTGGCGCAGTGTTTAGTGTCGCAGACCTTAGGGATAAGAGGTCGGCGTGGCGCAGTGTTTAGTGTCCAGACCTAAGGGATAAGACGTCGGCGTGGCGCAGTGTTTAGTGTCGCAGACCTAAGGGATAAGAGGTCGGCGTGGCGCAGTGTTTAGTGTCGCAGACCTAAGGGATAAGAGGTCGGCGTGGCGCAGTGTTTAGTGTCGCAGACCTAAGGGATAAGGGTCGGCGTGGCGCAGTGTTTAGTGTCGCAGACCTAAGGGATAAGAGGTCGGCGTGGCGCAGTGTTTAGTGTCGCAGACCTAAGGGATAAGAGGTCGGCGTGGCGCAGTGTTTAGTATCGCAGACCTAAGGGATAAGAGGTCGGCGTGGCGCAGTGTTTAGTGTCGCAGACCTAAGGGATAAGGGTCGGCGTGGCGCAGTGTTTAGTGTCGCAGACCTAAGGGATAAGGGGTCGGCGTGGCGCAGTGTTTAGTGTCGCAGACCTAAGGGATAAGAGGTCGGCGTGGCGCAGTGTTTAGTGTCGCAGACCTAAGGGATAAGAGGTCGGCGGTTTCATTCCCATCCAGGACATTTAGTTGAGTGATTTGTTCAACCTGTACCATCTTCTGCTGGAGCTGAGTGTCGAGTGGGCTCACATGGGAAGACTGCAGCCACACAGTCAAGTTTCATCCACTTGTCTGATTGATAGTATTGCTCAACATTTTAGAACCAACCGTGCAGGGCATCCGTGTCTCTCGGGCCTGGTTGACGCAGGCTGTATAAACAAAAATAGAGTAGTCCTGTCGCATAGCTTTTGAACGGAATAGAACTTCATATATATTTATATATCGTCTTCATCCTCATGGTTGTCTTTAATCGTCATAAAAATATTAAATTCTGTAGCCTTTTACGCTCTGCTTTCATGGTGACCTCAGTTTTTCATTTCCTCTCCGCGTCCCAGCTGTGGTGAGAACATGTCAACGTCATCTGTGCGGCGCGATCATGGAAACTATAGCTGGATGGAAATGGTGGTACGCTTGAGAGGGTGACTCTCACTTCATTAAACCAGCTCCGCAACATGCTTTTTATATGCAGTTTATGTTTTGGCACATTTACAAACACAGGCATTTTAATACAGCAATCCTGCTCACGGGTGTTAACCATTTTGACCAAATTCTGAATGCTTTCTTCACCACGATTAGTTTTATCTTTTGTGTACAATTCAGTCATTTTTGACAAATCATCAGACAGGGGTCTGCGCTGGGTCCAGTCCTTTTTCATAATATACACAACTCGCCTGACTGAGATCATTAACAGCCATTCTGTTCATCATGAAATGTTCGCCGATGACACTTGAACATTCTGACACGCTAGAAAACTATGACAATCTTGTCAAAAATCTTCAAGGCTGTGTCTCTGATATCAAACAGTGGATGTCTACTAGTAAACTGAAATTAAATGATGATAAAACAGAAGCTATCCGGTTTACAAAACGCAAGCTCAAGACCCCCGTCTTCATCCGTCAATAGTCCTAGGCTCCACTGGCATCTCATTTATGCCATTTGTTCGTGACCTTGGCTTCTATCTTGACTCTGATCTCACCCTGAAACACCACATAGCTAAAATCTGCCAAGCATCCTTTCTCGAACTCCGTCGCATCAGCTCTATCAGACCTTTCCTTACAGAACAGGCCACGTGGACGTTAGTGTCTTCCTGCATTCTGTCAAGACTAGAATATTGTAACGCTCTCTCCTTGGTGTACCCGCAGCCTTACTCCAGCCACTACAACGTGTTCAAAATTAAACCGCCCGCCTTATCTTCAAGGTGCCAAAAACAGCACCATACTTCGGATCTTTTGAAGAAATTACACTGGCTCAAAATCGAGCACAGAATACAGTATAAGTCGGCGTGTCTATGTTATAAGGTTATCACAGGTGAAGCGCATGCCCATCTCTCTGATCATTTGAAATATACATTCCTACACGTCCCCTCCGTTCTTCCTCTGATGACCGAATTTTTCGAATTCCCTCATATAACCGAAAGCAGCACGGTTTTAGAGCATTCTCATTTTCTGCGGCAATACTCTAGAATTCGCTACCTTTCCATCTACGTCATGCCCCTTCCTTCCCGACTTTTAAGTCTGCACTTAAAACGTATCTGTTCAAACGCCAGTTGCAGGATACCACCTGAAATATTACTGAATTATTACATGTCACTTGCACACTTTAACTCGTATACAATTGAGCTATTCAACGTGTCATATAGTGTATTTATGTGTGCAATATTATGTTCCAGTATGTATGTGTGTGTGTGTGTGTGTGTGTGTGTGTGTGTGTGTGTGTGTGTGTGTGTGTGTGTGTGTGTGTGCGCGCGCGCGCGCGCCCGCGAGTGTGCTGTGTGCGTGCGTGGTTGTGTGTGTGTGTGTGTGTGTGTGTGTGTGGTGTGTGTGTGTGTGTGTGTGTGTGTGTGTGTGTGTGTGTTTATGACTCGTGAACGAAGAATTGTGTGTGTGTGTATGTGTGTACGTGCGTGCGTGCGTGCGTGCGTGCGTGTGTGTGTGTGTGTGTGTGTGTGTGTGTGTGTGTGTGTGTGTGTGTGTGTGTGTGTGTGTGTTCTACTTATATTTTTTAGATGTTGAATTTTTTAAACTTGTAAAGCGCCCTGTAGCCTACGTTGTTAGGATGGCCGCTATAGAAATTGTCCTCCTCCTCCTCCTCCTCATTATTATTATTATTATTATTATTATTATTATTAAACCATATACCGAGAAGTCTGAAGGGGGGGGGGGGGGGGGGGGGGGGGGGTCCATGTCATTTTGTTTTCCAGTAGATGTTTTTTTTCTTAGTATTTACTTTGTTCTTACCAAACATTGGTAGTTTTTCCGAAGTTTAGTTTCAGTCCAGAAATTTATCTCTACATTCTGCAGTTTAGTAGTTATCATCGTCAATCGCAGGGCTTTGTGGATGGTGTCCTTTGGATGGTGGATCAGAACAGGTACCCTGAACAGCTACAGAAATGACACAACAGCAGCACAATGCCTGATCTGATGGGCTGCCTGAGGACGACTCGATATTGGTTGCTCTCCGTTGATGGCAGGTGCCGAGACTGTGACAGGACAATCTGGATGTGGCTGTGCATGGGGAGCTGACGTGAGCGGTGTAAGAGTAACGCCACTGGGGACATAGGAGACTAATGAGCGCATTTTAGCCTGCAAATCCCAAATAGATGGGTATGGTTACGTGCATACATAAGTTTTGAGAAAGCTCAGTACGCGCAATATGCACACGAGAGAGAGAGAGAGAGAGAGAGAGAGAGAGAGAGAGAGAGAGAGAGAGAGAGGCAGACAGACAGACAGACTGACAAACAGAGGCAGACTGACAGAGGTACACACACACGCACGCACGCACGCACACACACACACACACAAATACACACAATGAGCTTCAGAGCCACAAAGCCAAGACAGAGGAACGGGTCGACGCTGCTGACATCTCTAAATCAGACCAGCTAGCCAGCCACGTTCTGACAGAGGGATGGGTGGGTAGGATGGGATGATGTGGGGTTCCATCGCCAATGACACAGCTGGCATTAACATCTCTAAATCAGACCAGCTAGCCAGCCACGTTCTGAACAGAGGGATGGGTGGTAGGATGGGGATGATGTGGGGGTTCCATCGCCAATGACACAGCTGGCATTAACATCTCTAAATCAGACCAGCTAGCCAGCCACGTTCTGAACAGAGGGATGGGTGGGTAGGATGGGGATGATGTGGGGGTTCCATCGCCAATGACACAGCTGGCATTAACATCTCTAAATCAGACCAGCTAGCCAGCCACGTTCTGAACAGAGGGATGGGTGGGTAGGATGGGGATGACGTGGGAGGTTCTATCTCCAATGACACAAAGGGATATAATTCCAAGCACGTTCACCACAGCCTGCACTGAAGACTCCCTATTGTCTTGGCTGTCTTGGAACTCTGCATGCGGTTTGAAACCATTTCCAGAAGATGAAGAAGAAGAAGGCGCCGAGCAATTACATTCGTCTGACGTCTACAGCCGTGCGCAGAATACGCTGTGTTAGTGTTGTGATTGTTTCAATACCTTTCAGCCAGTCGACGAAGGCGCAGGACTGTGAATTCCTCAATTTTGGTTGAATACCATATTTCGATTTGCTTTTTACAATGTTTACAGGTTATAAACCACTATTTCTAATATTTCATACTGTCACTTTCGGTAATTTCAAACTGCTGTCTCCGATGATTTGATATTTACTTGTGTTTGTTTATACTATTACTTCTGATGGATTTCATTGTCAGTTATGACTGTGTTTTCTTTATTGTACTTCAGTTTGCATTCTCATTTCTAATGGAAGGCGGTATTGTTATTTCTGACGGACTGAATGGATAGTTAGTTTGTGTTATCATGCCTTACGCTGTGTGTAGTCACTTTGAATTGGTTGTACCTTCACGTCCTTTCTGAATGTGTTGTAGTTTCAGGATATTTTGGTTTAAACATCGCTTTCCTGATCCAAAACGAGGCATGTAGGCAATTAACTGAAAGGAAATCAAAACAGAGCGACTTCAATATTTGGGCCTTTGGCTCATTGTCGATCAATGACAGTTAAGGAAATCAGAACAGAGCGACTTCAATATTTGGGCCTTTGGCTCATTGTCGATCAATGACAGTTAAGGAAATCAGAACAGAGCGACTTCAATATTTGGGCCTTTGGCTCATTGTCGATCAATGACAGTTAAGGAAATCAGAACAGAGCGACTTCAATATTTGGGCCTTTGGCTCATTGTCGATCAATGACAGTTTGTCCTTTCTTATTTATATTAAATTTTTTTTTTTTTAGAAAAGCTACATCCTTACACTTCAAATCAAAACAACCGTTTGATGATAACATGATATGAAGACGGTTGTAACAGTTTACAAAGCTAAAATCAATACAGCAGTAGCTTGACTTGCTCGCTTTCATCAAAGAACGTTGTTGAATTCATCGTAAACGAGGGTATCAGTCAACATTGAATTAGATGATATTTGTAAAATTGAGTGAAGTGTGTGTGTGTGTGTGTGTGTGTGTGTGTGTGTGTGTGTGTGTGTGTGTGTGTGTGTGTGTGTGTGTGTGTGAGAGAGAGAGAGAGAGAGAGGGGGGGGTAAGAGAGAGAGAGAGAGAGAGAGAGAGAGAGAGAGAGAGAGACGGACAGATAGACACACAGACAGGCACAGAGAGAGAGAGAGAGAGAGAGAGAGAGAGAGAGAGAGAGAGAGAGAGAGAGAGAGGAGAGAGTGTGTGTGTGTGTGGTGCTTACAACATGCAACCAAAAAATGTCCCCTGATTCAACATTTCAATGCGCATTGAGTCTATGCTGCAAAGAGAAAACCAAACGGCACACAAGGTTTCCCCACTTCCTCTGCAACCTACATCAGAGGAACTCTAAATCAATACGTGAACAAAGATCGTAGCAGGTGGAGATAAGAACACAGTTCTGGTCAGCACACGGGGAACACTAGGAAGTTTCAAACTTTTTTCCCCTGTGTCTGTTCAGTTTGTTTTTCGTTGCTCTTTCACTGTCTGCCCGCCTGTCTGACTGCCTGGCTGTCTGTCTGGCTGTCTGTCTGTCTGTCTGGTTGTCTGTCTATTTGTCTGGCTGGCTGGCTGGCTGGCTGGTGAACTGTCTGTCTGTCTATTTGTCTGGTGGGCTGGCTATCTGAATGTTTGTCAGGCTGGCTGGCTAGCTGGCTAGCTGTCCGGCTGTCTGTCTGTATATCCGTCTGTCTAGTTGCCTGTCTATTTGTTTGGCTGCCTGGCTGTCTGGCTGACTGGCTGTCTTGCGAGCTGTCTGTCATGCTGTTTTACTGTCTGTCTGTCTGTCTATTTGTCTGGCTGGCTGGCTGGCTGGTTGGCTGTTTGTCTGTCTGTCTATCTTGTCACACAGGGATAGAGCAGCACAGTCTGAAAAGGAGAGGAAAGGTTTTTTGAAGACTGGAGGCAGAGTCCGTACGGAGAGAGAAAACTTTTTTTCTCACTGGGGTAAATAATGTCTCTTCAACTGATAATTGTCACTGATGGGAGACAATAATATGCCCCAGAAGGCCAGTTGAATAGAGTTCACAACAGAATGAAACGAAAACCAACTGCGTTGGAGGGTCTACTGGATGTAAAGCAAAACATAACGAAACAAAGTTCCGAAAAATACCCACACTCGATTCAAAGAGAAGTTCTTTGTTTGACCTGATTAAAAACAAAACAAAACAAAACAAAACAAAACTTTAAAGGGATCCAAATTGTGTTGCCGTACTTCCATGCTTGTTCAATTAATTAATTGATTGCTTGATCAATTGGTTGCTTAAATGGTTTGATTAATTGGTTGATTAATTGATTGATTGATTCTTTGGTCGATTGATTAATCGATTGATTGACCGATAGATTTATCAGGCATCTCATTCAGTAGTCAGTGTATCTTTCTTTCTGTTTTTCTTTCTCTATTTGGTCATTTTGCAAGTTGTCATTAAATTAATTAGGTTGTCTGGAAGTTTCGTATGCACATACGTTGGTGCCTAGGTTGATAATTTATATATCGATTTCTTTTGTTTTTTTCCTTTGCTTGCTTGCTTTTCTGTGGAGAAGGGTATTGAAAAGGGGGTACTGGGACTGATAGAGTACATGTTTTACTTGAGTAAACACTGTGACTGCATGTATTCAAACGATCTGGAATCACAGACACAAACATATTCGTCTGCTATTCTTTGCAGACATCCGCTGCACAAAATGTCACCTGTAGGTAAAAAAAACAAACAAACAAACACACACACAAAACAACCCCCCCCCCCCCCCGAACTTAAAGAAAGAAACAAACAAACAAACTGAAAACAACCATCATTTACAAACGTCCGAAAGTGCGACATGAACACGTAAAGACAGCTAGATGGGTGTTTTACACGTCTATGTTTGCTTGAATTTCTTTTAACGGGAATGGGATTCAAGAGTGAGTATAAGGACTGTTTTTAACGTGTCTTACATGTGTAAATGCGGTAATTGTAAGTGATTAAACTTTGAGACTGAAATATAGAAATGAATTCGTAGCAGCCAACGAAGATGTCAACTGCTGTAAAATGCTCTGAGCCCTGGATCAAACTTTTGAAAGAAAGAAAGAAGGGAGGGAGAAAGGAAGGAAGAAAGAAAGAGAGAGAGAACGAACGAACGAACGAACGAACGAACGAACGAATGAATGAATGAATGAATGAATGAATGAATGAATGAATGAATGAATGAATGAATGAATGCATGAAAAAAGAAACAATCAGAGGAGAAAAAGAAAGAAGGAAAAAGTAGAAGCGCACTCAAGGCCATATAAAACACTTCTGAGACAAGACATTCATGACATGAAGCTGCAAGGGATGTTCCTGGGGAGGGGGAGGGAGGGGGGGGGAAGGGGGGGGGGGGGTTCCAACGACTCAGTCTGGAAATAATGCACTGCTTTGATGGCGCTCTCGTCTGACGCGGAGAGTGTCTGTGAATACTGCTCTGTTTCCCACGATGACCTCCTCCAGGAGATTCTGATCGGGAGGAAGACGAGGAACACTGACGATCAGGAGGACCCAGAGGAAGAAGAAGAAGAAGGGGTTGATAGGATTGTGAGCAGGATGGTGAAGAGGAAGACGTGATTGTGAGCAGGATGGTGAAGAGGAAGAGGTGGAGGAAGAGGAGACAATGTGGAGGAGGAAGAAATGTGGAAGAAGAAAAGGGAGAGTAGAGCGGGCAGGGTGACGAGAAAGTGGAGGAGCGGAATTATTAATAAGACGACGGCGACGACGACGACGACGACGATGACGACAATGATGATGATAATGAAGACACTGACATTTATGATGATGATGATGATGATGATGATGATGATGATGATGATGATGATGATGATGATAATGATGATAATGACAAAGGGCACGACGATAATGATATTGATGACGAAGACGATAATGAAGGTGATGGTGGTAATGAGATGAATAACGAAAAGGTAATGGAGGAGGAGGAGGAGGAGGAGGAGGAGGAAGAAGAAGAAGAAGAAGAAGAAGAAGAAGAAGAAGAAGAAAAAGAAGAAGAAGATTATGATCATGATCATGATGATGGTCATGATGATGACGATAATAGTGATGAAAAGGGGAAGAAAAAGGTACAGAAAGATGAAGAAGTAGAAGTGGATGTGATGAAGAAGAAGAAGAAGAAGAAGAAGAAGAAGAAGAAGAAGAAACAACAACAACAACAAACAAGAACAAGAACAAGAATAAGAATAAGAAGAACAAGAACAAGAAGAATAAGAACAAGAACGAGAACAAGAAAACGAAGATAATGATGCTGACACTGCTGCTGCTGCTGCTGCTGCTGCTGCTGCTGCTGCTGCTGATGATGATGATGATGAGGATGATGATGATGATGAGTGGTGGCTGTAGAATGGCTGTTTGCTGCTAACGATGGTAGTGCTGGTGCTGACAGCGCCAATAGGAAAAATAATGGCGGAATAAGGTGGATAAGCGGGCGGCGGTTGTCGCAGAGGAGTAGAAAAAGGAGAGACAGAAAGAAAACAGACCTTGCTCCAGGCTAGACAAAGCAGAACTCAAACACGACACTTGTGAAAGACGCAAGTGGCGTTGAAGGACAGAAGAAAAGAAGATTCAGGGCAGACCATAACGAGTTCCGTATAGTGATGGCGTTCTCATCTGATGCCCGAAGCGCCTGACACACTTTGGTTATTATGCATGGCAGGTGGAGAAGACGAATGAGAAGGAGGAAGAGAAGAAGAAGAAGAAGAAGAAGAAGAAGAAGAAGAAGAAGAAGATGATGATGATGATGATGATGATGATGATGATGATGATGATGATGATGATGAAGGAAGAGGAGAAGGAGGAGGAGGAGGAGGAGGAGGAGGAGGAGGAGGAGGAGGAGGAGGAAGGGAAAGAGGGATAAAAGGAGAAGGAAAATGAGGAGGTGGGGAGGGGGTAAAGAATCATGTGGACGATGAAGAGATGGAAGAGGACAAACAAGGAAAGGAGTGACAGAATGAGAAGACAGTGTAATAAGAAATGTGTAAGGAGGAGGAACAATAAGAAATGTGTAAGGAGGAGGAACAATAAGAAATGTGTAAGGAGGAGGAACAATAAGAAATGTGTAAGGAGGAGGAACAATAAGAAATGTGTAAGGAGGAGGAACAATAAGAAATGTTTAAGGAGGAGGAACAATAAGAAATGTGTAAGGAGGAGGAACAATAAGAAATGTGTAAGGAGGAGGAACAATAAGAAATGTTTAAGGAGGAGGAACAATAAGAAATGTGTAAGGAGGAGGAACAATAAGAAATGTGTAAGGAGGAGGAACAATAAGAAATGTGTAAGGAGGAGGAACAATAAGAAATGTGTAAGGAGGAGGAACATAACTAAAGGACGCTAAGGCAGAAGAAGAAAAACGTAAAGAAAAAAAAAAAACAGTTAAACAGAGCGACAGGAACAGGAGGACTGAAGGAGTGAATGAGAGGGGAAAGAAACACGAAGGCAAAACAAATGCTGAAGGACGGACGAGGAAGAAGAGAAAGAAAGAGGAGGTGGGGGATAGGAAGGGGAGAATTAAGAGGAAGATAAAGCAGTGCAGATGAAAAAAGTGGAGAAGTGACAAAATCGGGAATATATGGGAAAGAAGAAAGAGCAAGAAAGATTTAAAGGAGATCGAGGGGAAGAGAGAAAGGATGAAGTGAAGGATGACAGAAAGAAGGAGAAGGAGACGATAAAAACATGAAACGGGATGGGGGGGGGGGGGGGGGGGGAGGAGGAGGAGGAGAAGATGAAGAAAAGGGGGGAGGCGAAGAGCGAGGAGGAGAAAGTGAAAGAGGATGAGAAGGTGGAGGATGAGGATGAAGAGGAGGATAAGAAGAGAAAGAAGAAGGAGGAGGAGGATGGAGGAAGTCAAATGGGGGGGACAAGGTAATACAAAATGAGGGAATAGAAACAGAGAGGGCGATGTAGAAACTGTTAACAACATTATTTCTGACAACTACTTCTACACTGCCGAACTGGCTGCTATAGCTCTGGTTTTCAAAACGAATCCACATTTAAATAGATGTCGTTAAGACATGGATTTTTGGGGTAAAGAATCGTTGAATATATTTTGATTGGACTGAAATGTCGTTTTAGAAATTGATATGGTTTTGATCTTAGTCTTTGCATTACATCTATACATGTTTCTAGCCGGTCTGATGTGGATTCAAAGGTGGGTCATACCTAACAACACTTTACTGTAAACATGATGCGTGCAACGACAGGAGATAAGTGAGTGCTCGTTCTTTGTTTTCATTGTCCTGAATGTTCTTTAACTTGCGTGAAGAAGACCAAGAAGATCAAAACTCGTTGTGTTTCGTCCAGTAATGTAGTGTGTGTGTGTGTGGGGTGTGTGTGTGTGTGTGTGTGTGTGTGTGTGTGTGTGTGTGTGTGGTGTGTGTGTGTGTGTGTGTGTGTGTGTGTGTGTGTTGTGTGTGTCTGTGTGTGTGTGTGTGTGTGTGTGTGTGTGTACTCTCTCTCTCTCTCTCTCTCTCTCTCTCTCTCTCTCTCTCTCTCTGTGCGCTCCATATCTCAGTCTGCCACTCTTTCTCTCTATGTATGTATGTATGTATGTTGTGTGTGTGTGTGTGTGTGTGTGTGTGTGTGTGTGTGTGTGTGTGTGTTTTGTTGTTGTTGTTGTTGTTTGATTTATAGTCTGTTCACACTTGGTGATATTAGACTTTACGGAGAGGGGGGGGGGGAGGGGGGGATGGGGGGGGGGCGGGGGGAGGGGAGGGGGAAGGGGGGGGCGGGGGGAGGGGAGGGGGAAGGGGGGTTGGGGGAGAGCGGAGGAGGAGGACAGGGGGGAGGAAAAGGTAAGAAATAATGTCAAGAACAGTACAAATTTAAATATAAACTACAATGTCATAATTATAACAATATGCTAATTTGAGACTGAGAGATAATTTTTGCAACCTCAACAATTTCTGAACTGAAAGAAATAGCGTGAACCGGTTTAGATTTCGAATTTTCAATGTTTGCTTTTGAATAAAGAGCATTTAAAATGGGGCAATGGAAAAGTATATGTTCATCAGATTATGGCTTAGAACATGCACACGCTATATTTTGGGAATATTTGGTCTTCCAAGAGTTCAAACGTATCTTGTATATTAAACTAGAAATATGTCTAGGATATGTTTCCATTACACATTTATCTTGAGACTTCTCAATTCGGAAACAGCTTTCCAATAACGAATGTACTTCCTGTATATCTAACTTCAAATTACTTTTTGCAGCATTGCCCATTGCCCCACGTCTGGCTAGTTTATCTGCTATTTCATTCCAATAAATACCACAGTGTGAAGGGACCCAGCCGAAGACTATATTTACTCCTGTGGAAATAATGTAATTAATTAGATGCTTTATTTCAAAGATTACATCTTTCCTTGTTTTAACATCCCAAACTTTCAAACTATCTAACACTGCCTTAGAATCAACACAAAATAAAATGTTACAGAAAGAACGATTACTATCACTAATAAAGAGTAATGCCATAAGAATAGCAATTAGCATACAATTCTGCCGTAAAAATAGAAAATCCTTTTCCAAGGCTGTATGCCTTTTGAACTTTTAAAGCCGGAATAACAAAACCTGAACCTGCACTTAACTGGCAAACGGAGCCATCCGTTAAAAAAATTTAAATGATTTGAATATTTGTTTTCTAAGTTTTCTCTCACTTTAGAAGTTAAAATGTTAATGTTATCATTTTTCCGGACATCAGTGTAATCTACATCAAAGATAGCTTGTCTATGTTCCCATGGAGGCACCGTAGGGACAACAGGAGCAGGTGGGAGTAAAGTGACATCAATATTGCATTTTTCGAAAGAATCTTTCGTGTAATTTCGAACGGGACAAAGATAACCTAGCTGTTGAGCTCTTTTGGGATATTCAACATTTGAATCCATCAACACTTCGTTTTCGACTGAATTAGGTACTGAAAGACTTCTTGCGACATATTTGGCCACAGCTAATCTACGTTGATCTGAAAGTGATAGCATATCAATTTCTTCGTACACCTTCAATGTGCTTGTGTGCACTGGGACACCAAGCGCTAATTTGATAGCTTTGCTGTCTATACTTTGCAAGTTTTTCAGTAGACTTTGAGGAGCTGAAAAATAAACTTCTTGTCCGTACACTAGTTTTGATCTTATTAGGGAAACAGCTAGGTACAGGAGGGTTTTTGTATCTTGATCCCACGGTTGAATACAAATAATTTTCGATAAGTGTAAACGTTTCCTTGTTTTAGCTATCAAGCTTTCAATGTTAAAATGCCAGTTAAGTTTAGGGGTTAAATTCACACTCAGAAATTTTATGTTTTGTGAGTACTGCAATTCAGAACCATTCAATTTGAAGCTTGGCAAATACATTGGATTGTCTCCACTATTGAAAAACATTAACTGTGTTTTTTCGCCTGAGAGAATAAGCCCATTATTTTCCATAAAGTTGTTTAATTTATCTATCTCTAACTGATCTATCTTCTGTATATGATTCGTAATCCTCTTGCCAGTATGCTTTCGGATATTTGTATTTATCCACATAGCAATGTCATCAGCATATTGTACTAAACTCACACTTTTTGATAATATCTTTGGAAGATCATAAATAAGAATGTTAAACAACATGGAGGCTATAATAGAACCCTGTGGAATTCCGATATCAATGCTCTGAAAAGATTAGTAAACTTTCCCTATTCTTGTACATACAGATCTCTGCGATAAAAAAAAAAATAATAATAATAAAAAAATAAAATAAAAAAAACTTTTAAAGTATTGAAACGTTCCAATAATTCCTATTTCTTTCAATTTATAAAGTAGTCTAGCGTGCCAGATACTATCATACGCTTTTCTGATATCAAAAAAGGTAGCAAGTGTACTTTTCCGTCTAGCAAACTGCTTTTTAATTTGACTTGTAAGTTTCACCAAATGATCTATTGACTTGTACATCGACCTTTGCGAAATCCCGCTTGATTCACTGGGATTATACTTTATTTTTCACAAAAATATAAAAGACGTCTTTGGATAATCTTTTCTAACAACTTTCCAACGTGAGAGGTTAGTGCTATTGGCCTGTAGCTACCAATGTCTGACCTGGGCTTACCTTGTTTTGGAACTAGGACTACAACAGATCTCTTCCAGATACTAGGGAGAGTTCCATTAAACCAACATTTTGGTAAAATGAATGCAGTAATCGTTTCCAATGTGAAGGCAAGTGGTATAACAGTTGATAGGATATACCATCAAGGCCAACAGCACTTGAATTTGAAGAAAAAGATTCTAACGTCTAAAAAAATTCATCATATGTAATAGGAGCGTTTAAATAATGGAAATGATTTGGTGGTGGATCCTGATAGATAGTTCGTTTTTCTTCCTCCTCTCTAAAACACCTGATAGATGGACTGAGACTAGACAGCAAGTTATTTTCTGAAAATATTTTGACGAATGCCTCAGCTTTCTCCTGTGAGGATGGAAGAGCATTATTATCTAACTTCATTGGGTACTGCTGCAAACAATAACCATTTTTCAAACCTTATGGATATCTTTTGATTCTGATATTTTGGATCTACAAAATTCTAAGAAGTGTATTCTTTTCGCTCGGGCAACGACCCTGTTACTGTTATTTTTGGCATGTTTCATCGCTATGAAATTTTCATATGTTCTCACTTTCAGCCAAGCTTTATAAGCTTCTTTTTTTAAGAGCTACAGCTATCGCTCAATCTGAATTCCACCATGAATTACCAACATATTTCCACTGTTGGGCATCTTTACAAATAGGAATAGATTTTCCGGCAGCCTGTAAGACATGTCGACAAAACTCTGTATAATATGCATCTATACCTTCATTTTCAATACTACTGAAATGTGTATTGGACATGATCGATTCATACAGAGACCAATTTGCATTTTTATATGAAAACTTTGGGATACTATCTTCATTTCCATCTTCTTCATTTTCAATATGTTCCATTAACTGTATGACGATTGGGAAATGATCGCTGCCCAAAGTATCATCCTCTGTTGACCTTACCGAGTTTACTGCCAATTCCGGAGAAATTAAACATAAATCAATAGAAGTAGGTTTATGAGTGGAAATATCTGGCAGTCTGGTAATACTACCATCGTTTAATAAAACCAATTTGGAGTCAACAATATTTTCAACTAAACGGTTGCAAGTTATAGTGGTGCAACCATATTCCCAAATGGAGCATGCGCATTGAAATCTCCCAGTATTACCCATTTGTTGTTTGACAAAGGAAGGTTTTTTTTTTTTTTTTTTTTTTTTTTTTCTAATCCAGTCTGTATTATCTGCCTTTGGGCCACTGGGATAGTACGCAGAAATGATGTTTAAATGTGTCTGCTTGTTCAGTTTTACAGTAACCCCAGTTGCGAAAACTTCAGCATTAGTAGGAATAGGAGGGTTCAGAGGACAATAATTTAGATCCCTTCTCACATAAATGGCAGTTTGAATCTTTTTACCATCATTCCCATAGTTATACAAAGGTGGATAATAAAAACTGCGTATTTTCGGTAGCTTATGAACATCTACATTTAGTGATTGTAATGCTAGCACTGAATAATTATGTTGATATGTATGATTTTCAAATTGTAACAGATTTGTTGATACTGACCGACAGTTCCATTGAAATAGTAATAAATTATCATTTGAAGTTTCATAGGACATAGTTAACAGAATCAAATGGCAAGGTGAAGTTGACGAGTCACCAAGGGACGAATTGCCAGCTGAAAGAGTCCCATGTGTCCTCTGCACGTGGATGGAAATGCCACGGACCGGGAGCTCCGACACGACTAGCAGGAGGTGGGGGGAATGGCTCGTGGTTCCAGGCGCCTCTCCCGCGTGTCTGATTCTGGCGATGTCTCCGGCGTTGTCTCTGCCAAAAGAGACGATGGACATGCCGCCCCAGATTTCCCGCGAGGATGCTGGTACCTCTGTCAGACGGGTGGATGGCATCCCTCATGAGCCGGTTGTTGAGAGGATCAAGGTTCTCATGAGAGATAAGAGATGTCTGATGACGTGGAAATTCGGAAAACAGTAGAGCGTTGAATAGTTGTCGTCTCCCCTCCAGAATCTGATCTTTGACTGGCGTTGCTTTGCTTACCACGACTTTTGTTTTCGGAGATTGGTGTTTGATTTTGTTGACAACACTAATCATCTTTTTTGCTATAACTCCTGGGTCAGTACTTTTCAGATCATTTATTCCAGTATGCAGTATCACACAATCAACCGGAACTTCTGAACCAATGTTTTCAAGTTCTTTTTCACAGTCTGAGATCTTGAAAGCTCTTTTGGAGACAACTTTTAAGTCCGTAGGCCTCTCCCAGGCGCCTAGCGTTGACTCTTGACATAACAGAGTCGTGCAAAAAAAAAAAAAACATTGGGAAGAGAGTCAGAATGTACCTTTTTGGCGTCATCGGACTTGATGCCAATAGATTTGACGTCAGCCAACTGTTCCTTTTTCTTTGCTTCAGATGGTTTTTCTTCTTTTTTTTGTGGCATTGACTGAGAGGGGAGTTTTGCTGAATTAAATTGTTTTTTGTTAGCTGGAGACTTCAGCTTGTCTGCATATGTTGGTATGTTGCTGCGTTGTGTTGTGTCGGAAGATGTTGTTGACCTATTTGTTTGTGTACCAACACTTACAGTTTCTGCTTGTTTGTAGCTCCATTGTTGTTATCTTTCGTCAGCTCCTCTAATTTCTTTTCCACGACCGAAATTCTGTCGCAGTGCATTTTAATTGTGCACGTCAGTAATTCAAAGGAACTTTCAGACTGACCAGTATTTTTACAGGGGGTTTCGCCAGCCGTTGCAGGGTTCGATGTGCTGTGGCTGCTCGTTTGGCTAGATCCCTGCTCCTTCTGAGTCGGAGATTGAGTTTGAGATTCAAGCCGAGAACATTCACAAGAACCGAACTTACTTTTTGTTGAGCATTTTTTCTTTTCTTTCTTTGTGGCTGCTCTTGTTTTTACCATTTTGTATGTGGTATCTTACTGCATTTTTCAATGAGAGCTGAACGTGTACATTGAAGCAAGCTACCATGTAGGCGTTGGCGTGTGTGTGTGTGTGTGTGTGTGTGTGTGTGTGTGCGTTGTGTGTGTGTGTGTGTGTGTGTGTGTGTGTGTGTGTGTGTGTGTGCATACGCGCGGGCAGAAATGCGTGCGCGTGCATGTGAATGTGTGTGTGTGTGTGTGTGTGTGTGTGTGTGTGTGTGTATCCGCGCGGGTACAAGCGCGTGCGCGTGCATGTGTGTGTGTATGTGTGTGTGTGTGTGTGTGTGTGTGTGTGTGTGTGTGTGTGCGCGCGCGTGTGTGTGTGTGTGCGTGCGTACGTGTGTGTGTGTGTGTGTGTGTGTGTGCGCGTGCGTGTGTGTGTGTGCGTGTGTGTGTTGGCGCGCGCGCGCGCGTGTGTGTGTGTGTGTGTGTGTGTGTGTGTGTGTGTGTGCATACGCGCGGGCAGAAATGCGTGCGCGTGCGCGTGCATGTGCATGTGCATGTGTGTGTGTGTGTGTGTGTGTGTGTGTGTGTTTCTGTGTGTGCATCCGCACGGGCAGAAATACGCGCGCGCGCGCACGCGCGCACGTTGTGTGTGTGTGTGTGTGTGTGTGCGTGTGTGTGTGTGTGTGTGTGTGTGTGTGTGTGTGTGTGCATACGCGCGGGCAGAAATGCGTGTGCGTGCGCGTGCATGTGCATGTGTGTGTGTGTGTGTGTGTGTGTGTGTGTGTGTGTGTGTGTGTGTGCATCCGCGTGGGCAGAAATGCGTGCGCGTGCGTGTGCATGTGTGTGTGTGTGAGTGTGTGTGTGTGTGTGTATGTGTGTATGTGTGTATGTGTGTGTGCGTGTGTGTATGCGTGTGTGTGCGTGTGTGTGTGTGTGTGTGTGTGTGTGTGTGTGTGTGTGTGTGTGTGTGCGCGCGTGTGCGTGTGTGTGTGTGTGTGTGTGTGTGTGTGCGTGTGTGTGTGTGTGTGTGTGTGTGTGCGTGTGTGTGTGTGTGTGTGTGTGTGTGTGTCGCGCGCGTGTGCGTGCGTGTGTGTGTATGTGTGTGTGTGGTGTGTGTGTTTGACAGACAGAGAGACAAATAGATAGACAGACAGAGGTATGGAAGAGAGAGAAAGAGACTGAAACAATGAGACAGAGACAAAGAAATAGAGACAGAGAGAAACAGAGATAGAGAGAGACAGAGGCAAGAAGACAGAGTCAGAGACAATATCAGAGAGATACAGAAACAAAGAGATGGAGACATAGACAGAGAGAAACATAGACGGATGCAAAGAGACAGAGATAGAGACTTCGTCCGGCACAGGAGGGAGACAGAGAAGGATGGAGAAAGGGGACCAGTGGGGGGAACAGGAAGAGAAGAGGGTTCACAGCTTGTTTGAAGTATCTACACTGCTGCCAAGCGGAAATACGCAAAACAAATAATAATAATAATAATAATGAATACTTATATAGCGCCTATTCTCGGCTAGAGACCATGCTCTAAGTGCTTTACAATCCACACTCGTTTACACAACGGGCTGTCTACAAAAGAAAAAAAGAAGAAAAAAAAAAAGAAACAAAGCAAAACGAACTAACACTTTGACAAAAACCAAACCAAACATAGAACAAAATTGAAATGAAATGAGGCAGGGAACAGTAAACAATAAACAACAAGCAGGGTAACTCTTGCTCTCATAAGAAAACCTAACTCAGAGTAACTTATTCAAGACTGGCAC
This sequence comes from Conus canariensis, assembly GCA_033310375.1. Taxonomy (NCBI): domain Eukaryota; kingdom Metazoa; phylum Mollusca; class Gastropoda; order Neogastropoda; family Conidae; genus Conus; species Conus canariensis. Next base: position 92,671,726 of record CM065717.1, read on the forward strand.
AGCCAGTTTTCCCATTTCCCTCATGTAGCTAGTGAAGAGTTTTTAATATTTGAAATATATTTTCTTAATTTTATGTTCCCATTTTCTTCATCTTCAACCCCCCACCCCCACTCACTTAAGTTAAAATCTTTGCCAAGTCATTACTGTGATGACGGAGGGGTTGTTGGCCTGCGCTTGTTTTCCCCCACTATTAGATGGTTCGCCTTTGTATTTGTCTGACTTTATTCAAGTTTAAAAGGCTGTGCCAGTCTTGAATAAAAGTTACTCTGAGTTAGGTTTTCTTATGGGAGCAAGAGTGACCCTACTTGTTGTTCAAACATAGAACAACTTTCGAGTTAGAGGCAGTGGAGGGCTTGTGGTGGTTGACGTAGGGGAAAGTTTCAATCGGTCAGACAGGATGTGTGTGTGTGTGTGTGTGTGTGCGGGGGTGGGGGGTAGGGGTGGGGGGGGACGGCAGTGGTGGATTTATTGAAAAGACAGGGGAATGGGGTATTAAAGTCCAAACGTGAAGAGCGGGTTAGAGGGGTTTAAGAGTTTATGGGCAAGTGATTTTTTTTTTTTTGACCATTGATTTCTTAACGTTCGTTCTTCGGACTTTAGACATTCCGAGACACACTTCTGGGGGCATTTTTTGTCTGACAAAAAGGAGAAAAAAAGAATGAAGGCGAAAGAGGGGGAAAAAGGTGACAGGGGAGGGAGAGCAAGTGGAAGTCCTGAGCCATATTGACCCCGTATCCATTTCTCTGTGGGGGGGGGGGGGGAGAGAGAGAGAGAGAGAGAGAGAGAGAGAGAGAGAGAGAGAGAGAGGAGAGAGAAAGAGACAGACAGAGAAAGAGAGAGAGACTTTGACACTTTGATATTTTATTGTCATTAGAGGTCTTATGACGATGGGGGAGGGGGTAACAGAACAATAACGTTTCCCTCTTCCTTTCCTTGCAAACAAATAGTACACATTCATTCCCAGTGTGAATCAAATCAAAGGTTAACAAAAACAAATAAATCGTAATATTTCCTTATGCCCTCAAACACAGGAGTAACACAGTAAGGTTTAAAAAAAAAAAACTCGTAAGACTGACTTGACCATCTACTCAATCAAATGATGACATTATATCTTACTGATCTCTTCCACATGCGATAAATGATGTTATTCATTCAAATATCTCTTACGATGCATTATCTTAGATTTGACTATCCATCAGAGAGAGAGAGAGAGGGAGAGAGACTGACAGACACACAGACAGAGAAAGTAACACTAGCGATAGAGGACAGACAGACAGACAGGCAGACAAACAGACAGACAGGCAGAGAATGTAACAATAACACACTTCTTCTGCATTAGCTTTTCTACAAGAGCAGTGCCAGTCGGGTACGTGAGACTCTTTAAGTGCGATGAATAAAAAAAAATACAGACACATGTATCGTATTGTAGTCGAGGGCTTGGAGCTAAGAATGAGACAGACAGACAGACATCCAGACAATGAAACCAGATGTTGTGAAGGGAAGTATGGACTAAATGAACAGGGAGACAGTCTTTTGTCCTGGTATCAACCCTGATTGTTTTCGCCTAAAATACAGAACAGTTGACAACGCAACAATTCTTTTCTTCAAATATGATTCGATTAAAGTTTATACAAACAATGCTTTATACAGGCACCACGGGTATTTTAGACTGCGTTTTGAGTGTAATGATAATGCGAGACAAATGTACACGTGTTCTGACATGAAACATTATTACGATACCTGCTGACAACAAATACGAAGTAGAATGACATTCAGGACACTGTAAACCTACGTCAGAAATTCTACACAAAAAAGATCCTGAAACTACGTATTTGTCTGGATTCGCAGTTGAATTTAAAGTGCTCGTGCTTGAGTCAGATACAGTCTTTACATCAAATCTGGTCATTTTCGGTTCATGAGTTTTTGCGTAGTCTGTTGAAAGATAAACAAACAAACAAGCAGATGTGAAGGAAAATGTGACTATCTTGGTGGAGATAACTCAAGTCCATATTTATACTTACAGTGCACACTAACAATGATAGTTCAAGGATCATCAAAGAGTATACATAAAAAACATATAGACATGCACCAACTTGTCTACGGGCTTATCTTGAGTATTTTGCTCTTGCACAC
>CM065717.1:92678858-92681358 GCA_033310375.1 Conus canariensis
TGTGTGTGTGTGTGTGTTACGTTGAACAATGTAATGGTGGGGGAAACAAGTCAAGCTAACAATTGTTTATTCATCACATTAATGACCTGGCAAACATTAAAAAACAGTGGGTGTGGGGTGGTGAAGAATGCTAGCAGCATATGAGAACCCATGGAATCCATCCTGAAGACAACCGTTTATATTGCAGGCTCCGAGGCCTTTCGTCCGCCGGTTCGGACTCATCAGGGAAGCAGGGCTGATTGTGTCTCTAGTCTCTTGGCATCAGATGGGGATATACCACTGTCTGTGATTCTGTGGTATTCTGTGGTTCTACCACTGTCTGTGATTCTGTGGTATTCTGTGGTTCTACCACTGTCTGTGATTCTGTGGTATTCTGTGGTACTACCACTGTCTGTGATTCTGTGGTATTCTGTGGTTCTACCACTGTCTGTGATTCTGTGGTATTCTGTGGTTCTACCACTGTCTGTGATTCTGTGGTATTCTGTGGTTCTCTCACCATGAACTGTGAACTTTTCGACGTCATAATATATCTCAATTCTCCATGTAGACCTGAATACGATGTTTACTGTTGTGTCCTTTGGGATGTTTAGTTCGTAACGATGTCATAACTGGCGTTGCCTGTCTGTTTTTCAAGTGTGTATTGTGTGTGTGTGTGCGTGCGTGCGTGCGTGCATGTGTGCGTGGGTGCGTGTGTGCGTGCCTGCGTGCGTGCATGCGTGCGAGTGTGTGTGTATGTGCGTGCATGCGTGCGTGTGTGTGTGCGATTGTGTGTGTGTGTGTGTGTGTGTGTGTGTGTGTGTGTGTGTGTGTGTGTGTGTGTGTGTGTGTGTGTTTTATGCAAGTGCGTGTGTGCATGTGCACGCGTGGATGCACACGCACAAACGTGAAGGCATCTTACATTCTTTGCTATTCAATCAGTGGCAAAATTAACGACAGGGGAGGATTCAGAACCAAAACAAAGCAAAACAAACCAAAACTTGACAACATTCACACAGCTTTAAGATGTTAATTGACTTCTCCACTTCGACATATTCAGTGTGGAAATTGTCGTCTCATTCCTAAACAAAGGCCTTCCTCATTCCAAGAGATTCCGCCCTCTGTCTTACGTCTAAAGCCACTATTAGCCTCATTCTCCTTGTCTCGTATGTCCGCTTGCCTACGGAAGCGCGACATGAGCTGGGATTTGCATATAAACTGGACAGTGTTATAGAATGGCGAAGAGAGTCTCTTTTCATCATGTTCTTTAACATGGCCTGCAGTTGTCTACCCTGGGTTCGATCCTCCGTATCGTTGGCCTCCCTCCCCCATTCTCTTCTTGATTATACATCCCCATGTCTTGTCCCAGCACCCCTCCCCCTGATAAGATATCTGTGATATAGAGGAAGACAAAGTGCCTAATGTCAGCTGATTGGTTCCAGTCCTAATACAATGATCTGGTTGCCATTGTGTTATCATTTTATTTAGTTAATTCCTTTTTTCATTTCGTTTTAATTATTGTTCTCATTTTTCTGCTTTTTTTTTTTTTTTTTTTTGGGGGGGGGGGGTACAAAATATTAAACAGTTTAAGTACTTTAACATGTTTCCTTTCTTTCAGTGTGAAAAAAAAAAACAAATAAAGGATTGATTGTGTTGATTATGTGAGTAAACGGGAAAATACATAGTGGGTGGATGAATGAATGAATGGATGGGCAGAGCAATAATGTTCTAAACTGGTTTGCAAAGTCCATTTAGCGTGTATCTTTCGTTTTATCTTGTGGCTTACCTGACAGTGCTGGAACCAATTCAACAGCTGTGTGAATCACTAGGTAGCAGCATTTCTGACACAAACATTGTTCCAAGAAAACTGAATTTAGTCACATGCATTAAATCTTGATGCCTGTCTCAGCACCAAAAAAAAAAAAAGAAAAAAAAAAATCTCAAATCTTAACAGATGGTTTGCTAGTGTGTCCCTAAATAGTCTTGATTCTCATAATTCTCAATTCTCTTTTCGTTCGACTCTTTTCCTCCCTTTTGCCTCTCGACTCCAGCCCCGCGGGGAAACTGGATATGATTTGTATGTGTGTGTGTGTGTGTGTGTGTGTGTGTGTGTGTGTGTGTGTGTGTGTGTGTGTGTGTGTGTGTGCTACATATTACTACACTTTAGCGGGCTGCACCCCTTTTCATTATTTTTTTCATGCGCTCTTTGTTTGCTCCACCTTGAGTTTAACATCGTTGTTTTTGCCATCCTTAGGCAGTGTGGGTCATTCTTTAGTTTGATCCTCATCTCTCTCTTTCCCACTATAGCAATAACCCGGCGATAGAGCGTTAAATGCAGTCTGTGTATTCCCTTGCATGGGTGTTTTCGATTTAGTCCTAGTGATTTGGTTCTGATTTGTCATTCTAGAAATGAATTTCGACTACTGATCTTCTGCCGTACCAACACACACTATTTTTGAGGATGTTCAGAAGATTTACAATTAAAAACAAAACAAAACAAAAAAAAAACAAAGCAGCAATCGTC
>CM065717.1:92686358-92688858 GCA_033310375.1 Conus canariensis
AAAGATTTGTCTCTTTTACCGGCACTCCCGCGACTTTGTTACTCGCGATCGTCGGCACCGCTCGCCGGTCGTGTTCCCCCACCATATTGCCGAGCCTCGGGTTCAGCACGCATTTTGTGCTGGTTCCGGCTTGCACTAGACCCTGAGTATTTTTGCCGTGTGAGGCTCTTGGTGGGAGCGTATTTATTAAAAGATTTGTCTCTTTTACCGGCACTCTCGGGAGCGTATTTATTAAAGATTTGTCTCTTTTACCGGCACTCTCGCGACTTTGTTACTCGCGATCGTCGGCACCGCTCGCCGGTCGTGTTCCCCCACCATATTGCCGAGCCTCGGGTTCAGCACGCATTTTGTGCTGGTTCCGCTTATTAAGGTTTAGGGCTCAATAACTATCACACCTGTACTCTTTACCCTTCACAGGTAGAACGTGTTCGAGTAAGGGTGTGTGACACTGATCTGCTTATTAAGATTTAGTGCCCAAGAAACTATCACACCTATACACAGTGATACTCCACGTGTAGAGATTGCTATTAATAGCCATACCAGTCACACGACCGGTGGCGTGTACGGGTAGTTCGAGTTTTCAGTCGATCTCTCGAGCACTTTGCACGACACCACACGGACGATCGAGATTAATTGATTTTCTCGATCGGCCACCTTGTCTCCTCTTTGCGGTCGTGTGTTCCGGGTTTGCTCTATCCACCTGTGCCCAACATGGTGAAGGACACCGCCGGGTCGAGCCACTCCACTGCTCGGAGTTCGCTCAATTCTGATGGTTTCATTGATTGTTATACCCTCTTCAGCAGAACGTCATCTTCAATCTCCACTGATCCTTCTCGCTCTGGTCTCTTGCTTTTCCGTTTGCCACAACATTGTTTCCTTCCATTTCGTCTCTCACTTGTCTTCTTCTCTCGCCCGCTAATGTGTTTATATCCTTTGTCTGACGTGCCTGGGGGCAGTAAAGAGCGGGAAGATAACAGTGATTAGCATATAAACTGCCCTCTGGACCAGGCAAACTGCCTCTCCTTGCATCTGGCTATGGGTTATGGCCTGCAGTTGTCTTTCTTCAGACGGACGCTCAGGTTATCTGTGTGTGTGTGTGTGTGTGTGTGTGTGTGTGTGTGTGTGTGTGTGTGTGTGTTTGTGTGTGTGTGTGTGTGTGTCTGTCTGTCTCTGCCTTTCTATATCTCTGTCTTTCCCTCCTTCCCCCTACCTCCCTACCTATCCCCCCCTCTCTCTCTCTCTCTCTCTCTCTCTCTCTTTCTCTCTCTCTTCAATCCTTGATCTATTGAAGGTTTTCTGACTGCCTGTCTGTGTATCTCTGTCTGTGTCCTCTCTCTCTCTCTCTCTTCTCTCTCTCTCTCTCTCTCTCTCTCTCTCTCTCTCTCTCTCATTTGGTGTTTGGGCACAGGAACATGAGTCCAAATTCGCCTGTTGATTATTTCAGCTTCCCTACAGGTCGCTTAACAGCTGTGTAATTCAGCTATAAACAGTGTTTGTGACTCTAGGAGTCTTCAAAGAAAATTGGCGTTACCTTTTGTTGTTGTTATGACCTGGGCTGAACTCCATCTTCTGTCTGTACCAAACGTTCTCGTCCCGGTCCCTAAACTGTGGTTTTTATCAAACAATTTCCACTCTTTCTCTCCATTTCTTTTTGTCTCTCTGCGCACTGATGGGTTTATAGCCATTGTTGCACGTGCCTGCCTGGAGCCAGGTGCCGTAAAAATAGCTGTAAATTGCATTTTAAACCGCAACATTGTCATTGGCGAAGTGCACTACCATACATTTAGCCCTATGCGTTTCTCTGCAGTAGCCTACATTCTGTTTCAAACACACACACACACACACACACACACACACACACACACACACACACACGCACGCACGCACGCACGCACCCCCCCCCCCCCCGCCCCCCCCCCGCCCCCCCCCCCCCCACACGTCTAATTCCATCCCTGTGGTAAAGATCCTGAGTACATCATTGTGGGTAGGCTGTGCTGATATTCCCATTATTGTGTTCAATCCAGATCCAGTGACACAGCGCTAGATGTGTCTTCATTATAATGATTTCTGTTCCTACTTTATCATGTATCCAAAGCTTGCACCAGACAGCACGCCTTATATGACTATATATCTGATTAATTGTGAGAAATTGACTTGTGGATGCAGTCAGACAAGACAGAATTCATTTAAAGAATATTTCAACATCCCTACACTTTGCTTAACACCAGAGTAATTCAGTCAGTAGGACCAGTTTGAGATTTGGAATTTTTGACAAGAAAACTGAGTTTGCTCTGAGAGTTTAACTGATTTTTATTCCTTTCACAATGGAATGTCATCTTCAATCTACGCTATCTTTTCGGTCTTTTCTTTTCTGTTTACCACAGCATCATTTCCTCCCATTTCGTCTCTCACTTGTCCTCTTCTCTCGGCCTCTAATGTCTTTATATCCTTTGTCTGACGTGCCTGAGGGAGTAAAGAGCGGGAAGATAACAGTGATTTG
>CM065717.1:92693858-92708858 GCA_033310375.1 Conus canariensis
CTTTCCAAATAGATTTACTGTCTTTCTTTCTATTAATTAGGTCCAAGAAATATTTCCTTTTCTCTGATCGTATTAGGGAGGTCACCTTATTTCTGTACTTTTTGAATTTTTCGCGAAAGCCATTTTTTTTAACAGATAATCCCTTTGATATATAGTGTCCTGTATTTCTTTTGTAAGCCAAGGTGGTTTTATCGTGATGTTTTACTCTTTTAGTTTGAAGAGGGGCATGCTTATTGTATACGTCATGGAAGATGTTATACCATACTTGCAGAGCTTGATTGGGGTTAGTATGCTGATACACGTCATTTAAAGGGGAATTTAAAAGATCTGAGGGAAATTTTTCACGATCAAATTTAGAAAAGTTCCTGAATGTAATCGTTTTATGATTTAACTTGGGTATTTTGACACCCTTTTTGGTCCACGTAAAACAAATCGGAAAATGGTCACTGCAGCCATAAGCAGGAGCAACTGATTCTTGGCAACATATATATGATCTATTAATGTTTCAGAAGAATTGGTTACACGGGGAACTGATTTTATTAATTGTGTCAAACCAATTGATTCAAAAGTTTGAGTCCAGTGATTATCAGTTTTGAATAAATCAATATTAAAATCACCTAATATTATGACATCTTTGTAATTATCATTAGCATTTTTCAACATTGAAATGAAGCGGTCGATCCAGTCGACATGTTCGGCTGGATTCCTGTATAGAAAACAGGATTCCTGTATAGAAAACATAGAGGTATGGGCTTGTTATACTTCAGTTGTATTTCGATCCAAATAGTTTCTACGTGATGCTGTTCAAGGTAATCAATTCTTTCAACTTTAATTGACTGATGGACATACACTATTATGCCAGTTTCTTTTTTTTTTTTGAATGGGGTCTTTACGAATTATATTATAGCCTGGAATTGAAAGATCACTATTAGATATGAAAGGAGATAAATGGGATTCTGAAAAACCAAATATGTGAAAATGTTTGCCCAAATTTGATAATATGGATGATACTTCAGTAATCTTATTTATAACATGATTAATATTTAGATGCCCCACTCTAAGTCCATCCTCGGTTAGCCAAGGGCTACCACGTTCTGACATTGTACAGGCCAACAAGGAAAACACGATCCACTACACAAGTGAGAAAAAATACAAAGATCAGTGAATACTGTAACGCAAACAACAATACAAATTTCAAAGCAGCAATAAACAAAGCGCTGAAAGAAATCCCAGCCAGGAACAAAGGCAAAATATCAATGCAAAAGACAAAGTGAAGTATTCTCCAAATAAACACAAGCGCAATTATCAGTCTGTTTCGCTCCTATCAATTCACAGACCACTGTCAAAACCTCGGTAGCAAGTCAAACAAGTGAGAAAAAATACAAAGATCAGTGAATACTGTAACGCAAACAACAATACAAATTTCAAAGCAGCAATAAACAAAGCGCATGAAGAAATCCCAGCCAGTAACAAAGGCAAAATATTAATGCAAGAGACAAAACGAGACCACTGTCAAAACCTCGGTAGCAAGTCAAGCAAGAAATCATGCCGAGCCCGGTGATGTCAATTACACACACACACACACACACCCCACACACACACACACACACACACACACACACACACACACACACACACACACACACACACACACACCACACACACACACACACACACACACACACACACACACACACACACACACACTCACACACACATCACACACACACACACACACACACACACACACACACACACACACACACACACACACACACACACACACACACACACACACACACACACACACACACACACACACATCACGCGCCGTACGTGTAAGCACGTATGAGTTGAATACATTTCTAAGCTTACACATTGGCACAGGCATTTCTATTCTTAGACACAGGAGTGAATATAAATCATGTGGAAACATAAACCCACATACATATTTATTACCCCTTTCCACCCCCTCCCCAACCCCTTCCATCGCACCTCTCTCTCTCTCTCTCTCTCTCTCTCTCTCTCTCTCTCTCTCTCTCTCTCTCTCTCTCCGTATATACGCCCATGGTAATGTTTTCTTTGATTTAAGGAGGAGATAAGTGTTGTTGGGAAAGTAGCTGAGATGCCATCCTGAACAGTTCGAGAGCATAATGATTATTCGTGTGATTGGAACCCACTGAGGTGTTATAAATGGGTTGAATTGGAATGTTAGAGGGATACTGCACGTTTGGGAAAGCAGGGGAAGGATTACCATGGTAACTCCTTTCCTGTCTGAAATACGTGGATGGGGGTGAATTACGGCTAATTTTATTCATATCATTAGGGAGAATGGTGTGGGGAGTGTAGTGATGTGGGGGTGGATTCCTAATAATTTTATTTCCATCATCAGTGGGAAAGGTGTTGGACGGGTAATGATTTTGTGGAGTTCTGTTAATTATATCGACGTCATCAGGGGGGAAGGTGTAGGAAGGGTAATGATTTGCAGAGCGCAGGTCTGTCTGTTAGGGTCTTGGATTTAGAGATGGGTAATGGAACAGGGAAGAAGGGTGTGGGCAGTCTGTGGGGACTGGATCAGTGTTTGGTGGGAATTCACGATGGAGAGAACGAGAAGCGTAGGCACCAGCAGTATCATAAAATCCAGTATCTGTACTGCGTTGATGCCTCCTCCGCTGATGACCATCAATAAAGACGTTATTGCTGAAGGACGGCATTCTGGATGAGCCCCCTTGGGCTTGAGAGAGAGAGAGAGAGAGAGAGAGAGAGAGAGAGAGAGAGAGAGAGAGAGAGACAGAAGACAGACAGACAGACAGACAGACAGACAGACAGACAGACAGACAGACAGACAGACAGAGACAGAGGCAGAGAGAGAGACTCAAGATTCAAAAACTTCATTACTCAAGGATAGAGATTTTAGGCAATGCCATGTGAAAGAGGCACACAGAGAGGAGGAGAGAGAGAGAGAGAGAGAGAGAGAGAGAGAGAGAGAGAGAGAGAGAGAGAGAGAGAGAGAGAGAGAGAGAGAGAGAGAGATCACTTCGTCCAAAAGTGTGGTAGACAGGAATAAAGAAGAGAAGTGTAGACGGACAGACAGACAACACACACACACACACACACACACACACACACACACACACACACACACACACACACACACACGCACACACACACACACAGATCACTTCGTCCGAAAGTGCGGCAGAGAGGAGTGAAGAAGGGAAGTGCAGCACTGACTGGAGGAGGAGGAAGAGGAGGAGGAGAAAGAGGAGGAGGAGGAGGAGGAGGAAGGAGGAGGAGGAGAAGGAGGAGGAAGAGGGGGACGTAGGCGGTCCAAATGTTGTTTGAAAAGTCTAGACTACTGCCAAAATGGAAATGCACGGACAAAAAAAAAGCTATTGGGCTTCACATGGGGAGGGGAGGGGGGGGGGGCTAGGGGGGGGGGAGAAAAGGGTAAAGGGTTTCAAGAGGGTGGAGGGTGAGAGAGAGAGAGGGGGGGGGGACTCACGTCTTTGGGGTGAGGGGGTATCTGACTGAAAATAAACTTACTGTAAATGGAGGGGGGGGGGGGGGGGGGGGGGGGTAGTGAAGTTCAAAAAGTTGTTGAGCAGTTTAAGGGTGAGAGAGAGTAAAAGTGCAAGTCAAGACTTGTATAAAATCGATTTTACACCATTCGTTTTTCTTACTTCTTTCCCAGAAGCGTTTTGAGAACTGTGCTTAAATCTTTGTAATGGGGAGGGGGGGAGGGGGGGGGGGCGGGCGTGGACTCAAGGAAAAGAGAAGGGAGTGCGTGGACCCAAGGAAAAGAGAAGAGAGTGCAGTGTGGAGAGAGACCATGGAGGGGAGAGAATGTAGGGGCAGGTATGCGTGTGTGTCAGGATGGGGTGTGGTGGTGGAGAGAGAGAGAGAGAGAGAGAGAGAGAGAGAGAGAGAGTGGGGGGGGGGGCTGACAGACAGATAGACAGGCAGGCAGGCAGGCAGGCAGAAAGACAGGGCGAGGAGAGAGAGACAGAGACAGAGAGAGAGACAGAGACAGAGGAGAGAGAGACAGAGAGACAGAGAGAAAGAGGCCGACAGAGAGAGAGACAGACAGACAGACAGACAGACAGACAGACAGAGAGAGAGAGAGAGAGAGAGAGAGAGAGAGAGAGAGAGAGAGAGAGAGAACATTCCAGACCAGAGAAACGTCTAGGACGACAATAATGACTGCTGCTACTCAAGTTCCCAGACAGGAGGATATCCCAGACATATCAGACCAGAAAAGGCCTCTGCAGAAAAAAGTCCAGTCTGTCTTTGACTGAGACCAAGTTATCGTTCCTGATTTCTTGCCATTGGGGCACATGCCAAGCTTTTCATGTGTGGCATTCTTCACTTAAAAAACCGTCAGGATGGAACGAGAATAAAAGACCAAAATAGAAGTCGAGACAGGGCAGAAAAAAAAAAAAAAAACGCGAGACAAGTTTGGACATTCGCTACGAAAGCAAAAGAGAAATATAAATGCACTATTTTCAACTTGTCCTCGCCCTTTGCAGGGTCTGAATGGAGACAAAAAGCAAATAAATCTAGTAAACCAAAATCTAGTGAAAAAGTGAGTTTTACCGTGGTATTTTAGTGGCACAGGTGCTCGATCATCGAATTACCCAGAATTCTAAAAACGGTGTCCAGAAGAATGAGCCTGTTTCACAAAACAAAAGGTGTGGAGGAAACATTTTGCAACCGTTTTTATCGAACTTATATGAGCATATAATGTCCGGTATTATACCGTATTTGTGGATGCTCTTCGCAGAGTTTTTCACAGGAAGCTGTCAGAGGGCAGTGAACTGCCAAATCACTGTGGGAATGGCATTGCTCTGTGTTGATGATGATATGTATTTTGCCAAAATGTTACCACTAAGCCTTTTGATCTCTTGATCCTTCATGTTTAGAAGTAAATTTATCATGGTAACTTGAGAAAATCAATGCCATTAAGAACAAAAAATGCAGATACCTGTCAAATCAAATGTAATTCAAACGAATGCAGTTTTACTTGAGATGTTTTAAGAGCTGTCACCCACATGACCTGTTCCACAAAACGATGTCATAGTTTCCCAGAATGTCAGAATCCCAGAACCTTCCCAGAAGCAGAAGAAACTTCTAGGAGGTTTCTAAAATGTTTTTATAATACTCCACGCCTTTTCAATGGCTATACCAAGTCTAGTTTTCTATCCCTACAACATCTCGGGCACTTTGGTCGGCTAGGCTACGTCATTTTCCCTCAGTTTCTAAAATATTTCACGCTTTCTGATTGGCTATGCTTCGCCATGATTTTAGAACTATCGGTTTCATGAACTATAAATAAACGTTGATTGGGATGTGTTTGATAGTCAATGATCTATGACCGTTGTTGATTTTGAACAATACCTTTCCGTGTTGGTACCATTGTGATAGTTGCATGAAGACTGAAGTGCGAGACTTACGCTGACAGTAAACACTTTAAGCTTGTTTCCAGAGCCAACATTTCCTCTGTCTGCACGCCAATCAACGGAAGACTAAAATCCTATTTTGCCGCTCAACGTTCAGCGTTCAACGTCCGTTGTAGTGTTCTTAACGGACTAAGTTTGATTCCTTGCCATAACAGGCACACAGCAGTTCAACTCAGATAACGGACAGAATAACAAACACACAGACATAAACAGATTGACAATCAGATAACCAACACCAGACTAGGGTAACCAGGTCTCCGGTACGACACTTAGGATTACCAGAAGTGGAAGATCTCACGGACAGCATCTTGTTCGACAGCTCTGACGTGACTAAGTCTGACGTACTAACGTCCCTTTCTGTCCGACGGTGAGAGCCATATAATATTATTTCACCTTTAAGAACATGGCGTCCCCCCAGTCTTCATTATTATGAGAAGAAAACGAAGGGAAGGAAAAGAAGAACGAATAGAGGGAAGATGCGGAGGACAGACAAATAAGGAGGGGAAGATTGATATTTTCACATTCAGCCAGTTTAGCCACCAAATCAAAAAAGCACTCTATTAACACGAGTAAAGACTTTCATGTTAATGGCATATTTTAAATCACAAAGTCAAAATAAATATAAAGTCTACACCAGTGTCTTTTGGGACGTTTTAGTTGGCAGCAAGGCAAGTGGCAGTGCCTTTCTGTCCATCAAGGCAGGTGGCAGTGTCTTTCTGTCCATCCAGACAGGTGGCGGTGTCTTTCTGTCCATCAAGGCAGGTGGCGGTGCCTTTCCGTTCATCAAGGCAGGTGGCGGTGCCTTCCTGTCCATCAAGGCAGGTGGCGGTGTCTATCTATCCATCAAGGCAGGTGGCGGTGCCTTCCTGTCCATCAAGGCAGGTGGCGGTGCCTTCCTGTCCATCAAGGCAGGTGGCAGTGTCTTTCTATCCATCAAGGCAGGTGGCGGTGCCTTCCTGTCCATCAAGGCAGGTGGCGGTGTCTTTCTGTCCATCAAGGCAGGTGGCAGTGTCTTTCTATCCATCAAGGCAGGTGGCGGTGCCTTCCTGTCCATCAAGGCAGGTGGCGGTGTCTTTCTGTCCATCAAGGCAGGTGGCGGTGTCTTTCTGTCCATCAAGGCAGGTGGCGGTGCCTTTCTATCCATCAAGGCAGGTGGCGGTGCCTTCCTGTCCATCAAGGCAGGTGGCGGTGCCTTCCTGTCCATCAAGGCAGGTGGCGGTGTCTTTCTATCCATCAAGGCAGGTGGCGGTGCCTTTCTATCCATCAAGGCAGGTGGCGGTGCCTTCCTGTCCATCAAGGCAGGTGGCGGTGTCTTTCTATCCATCAAGGCAGGTGGCGGTGCCTTCCTGTCCATCAAGGCAGGTGGCGGTGCCTTTCTATCCATCAAGGCAGGTGGCGGTGCCTTTCCGTCCATCAATGCAGGTGGCGGTGCCTTTATGTCCATCAAGGCAGGTGGCGGTGCCTTCCTGTCCATCAAGGCAGGTGGCGGTGCCTTTCTATCCATCAAGGCAGGTGGCGGTGCCTTCCTGTCCATCAAGGCAGGTGGCGGTGTCTATCTATCCATCAAGGCAGGTGGCGGTGCCTTTCTATCCATCAAGGCAGGTGGCGGTGCCTTTCTATCCATCAAGGCAGGTGGCGGTGTCTTTCTATCCATCAAGGCAGGTGGCGGTGTCTTTCTATCCATCAAGGCAGGTGGCGGTGTCTTTCTATCCATCAAGGCAGGTGGCGGTGTCTTTCTATCCATCAAGGCAGGTGGCGGTGTCTATCTATCCATCAAGGCAGGTGGCGGTGTCTATCTATCCATCAAGGCAGGTGGCGGTGCCTTCCTGTCCATCAAGGCAGGTGGCGGTGCCTTCCTGTCCATCAAGGCAGGTGGCGGTGTCTATCTATCCATCAAGGCAGGTGGCGGTGCCTTTCTGTCCATCAAGGCAGGTGGCGGTGTCTATCTATCCATCAAGGCAGGTGGCGGTGTCTATCTATCCATCAAGGCAGGTGGCGGTGCCTTCCTGTCCATCAAGGCAGGTGGCGGTGTCTATCTATCCATCAAGGCAGGTGGCGGTGTCTATCTATCCATCAATGCAGGTGGCGGTGCCTTCCTGTCCATCAAGGCAGGTGGCAGTGTCTTTCTATCCATCAAGGCAGGTGGTGGTGTCTATCTATCCATCAAGGCAGTGGCCGGTGCCTTTCTATCCATCAAGGCAGGTGGCGGTGTCTATCTATCCATCAATGCAGGTGGCGGTGCCTTCCTGTCCATCAAGGCAGGTGGCGGTGTCTTTCTATCCATCAAGGCAGGTGGCGGTGCCTTTCTGTCCATCAAGGCAGGTGGCGGTGCCTTTCTGTCCATCAAGGCAGGTGGCGGTGCCTTTCTATCCATCAAGGCAGGTGGCGGTGTCTTTCTATCCATCAAGGCAGGTGGCGGTGTCTTTCTATCCATCAAGGCAGGTGGCGGTGTCTTTCTATCCATCAAGGCAGGTGGCGGTGCCTTTCTATCCATCAAGGCAGGTGGCGGTGCCTTCCTGTCCATCAAGGCAGGTGGCGGTGCCTTTCTGTCCATCAAGGCAGGTGGCGGTGCCTTTCTGTCCATCAAGGCAGGTGGCGGTGCCTTCCTGTCCATCAAGGCAGGTGGCGGTGCCTTCCTATCCATCAAGGCAGGTGGCGGTGCCTTCCTGTCCATCAAGGCAGGTGGCGGTGCCTTTCTGTCCATCAAGGCAGGTGGCGGTGCCTTTCTGTCCATCAAGGCAGGTGGCGGTGCCTTCTGTCCATCAAGGCAGGTGGCGGTGCCTTCCTGTCCATCAAGGCAGGTGGCGGTGCCTTTCTGTCCATCAAGGCAGGTGGCGGTGCCTTTCTGTCCATCAAGGCAGGTGGCGGTGCCTTCCTGTCCATCAAGGCAGGTGGCGGTGCCTTCCTATCCATCAAGGCAGGTGGCGTTGCCTTCCTGTCCATCAAGGCAGGTGGCGGTGCCTTCCTGTCCATCAAGGCAGGTGGCGGTGCCTTCCTATCCATCAAGGCAGGTGGCGGTGCCTTCCTGTCCATCAAGGCAGGTGGCGGTGCCTTCCTGTCCATCAAGGCAGGTGGCGGTGCCTTCCTATCCATCAAGGCAGGTGGCGGTGCCTTTCTATCCATCAAGGCAGGTGGCGGTGTCTATCTATCCATCAAGGCAGGTGGCGGTGTCTATCTATCCATCAAGGCAGGTGGCGGTGCCTTCTTATCCATCAAGGCAGGTGGCGGTGCCTTCCTGTCCATCAAGGCAGGTGGCGGTGTCTTTCTATCCATCAAGGCAGTTGGCGGTGTCTATCTATCCATCAAGGCAGGTGGCGGTGCCTTCCTATCCATCAAGGCAGGTGGCGGTGCCTTCCTGTCCATCAAGGCAGGTGGCGGTGCCTTTCTATCCATCAAGGCAGGTGGCGGTGCCTTCCTGTCCATCAAGGCGTTTTTTCCCTTCGTGATATTCTGTGCCCCCTCAGTATCGCTACTGCCACAGCGCTCATTCCAACCATATTCTACTTCGCCCTTCCGTGACTCGTACCGCCATAGCCCCACCATCGGTAGTTCTTAAGCAGTCAATACCAGGTCATCATGCAGCAATACAACTGATGAGATACTGCATTGCTGCAGAGTCACTTTAACACTGCTGCCTGTTCTGGTCTGACATAGATAGGACAGCCGTGCAGAACTCCAGTGATGGAGCGAAGGGAGCGTTGAACTTTAGACCCTCAACGTGCCTTTTCTTCACCTCTTCCCTGCCACGAAAACTGTACCCACGTCGCTCATTTCCGACCCTCCCCCCCCCCCCCCCCACGCCTCCCATCTTGTCTTCCCCTTCATCACTCCCTCCACAGCCACAGCCTGGCCCGTCTCCCCACAGCCCGTGCACCGGTAATTCACAAGGAGCATTGATGTCAGTTTCGAGTCATCTGGAGGCAACCCATCAGAGGCCTGTCTGTTCTGACCCAACATGCCGAAAACACCACGTGCTGAGCACCCGACATGCCGAAAACACCACGTGCTGAGCGCCCGACATGCCGAAAACACCACGTGCTGAGCACCCGACATGCCGAAAACACCACGTGCTGAGCGCCCGACATGCCGAAAACACCACGTGCTGAGCACCCGACATGCCGAAAACACCACGTGCTGAGCACCCGACATGCCGAAAACAGCACGTGCTGGGCATCCGACATGCCGAAAACACCACGTGCTGAGCACCCGACATGCCGAAAACACCACGTGCTGAGCACCCCACATGTCGAAAACACCACGTGCTTGGCACCCGACATGCCGAAAACAGCACGTGCTGAGCACCCGACATGTCGAAAACACCACGTGCTTGGCACCCGATATGTCGAAAACACCACGTGCTTGGCACCCGACATGCCGAAAACAGCACGTGCTGAGCACCCGACATGTCGAAAACACCACGTGCTGAGCACCCGACATGCCGAAAACAGCACGTGCTGAGCACCCGACATGCCGAAAACAGCACGTGCTGAGCACCCGACATGCCGAAAACAGCACGTGCTGAGCACCCGACATGCCGAAAACACCACGTGCTGAGCACCCGACATGCCGAAAACAGCACGTGCTGGGCACCCGACATGCCGAAAACAGCACGTGCTGAGCACCCGACATGCCGAAAACACCACGTGCTGAGCACCCGACATGCCGAAAACACCACGTGCTGGGCACCCGACTGACGACAACATTTGCTGAGTTGCGGAGCAAGCGTGAGTGGGGCGTCCCTTCGAAGGGTGCCACCAAATCCACCCAATGACATTTGCTGATACTGGTGAACCCGACAGAAGTACACCTAGGGCATTGACGTGGAGAGCTAATCAGCACTATGGAAACCATGAGAGCAGGGCATGAATGGCCGCAGAATCTCAGATACGTTTTCATGCTGTTCAAAGAGGATTTCCATAACAATGATGATGTTGCGGATTTTCATACAGGTGTATAGCATAGCAGGGCTGTACTCTATGCTTACTTTCACAATATGTGAACCATCCCTGCACACACGCGCGCGCGCGCGCACGCGCTCTCTCTCTCTCTCTCTCTCTCTCTCTCTCACCACACTCTCACACACACACACACACACACACACACACACACACACACACACACAACACACACACGATGTACCGTCTCAGACACGAACCACGATCGCATCAATGTGAAGATAGGGGTAGTATTTTAGGGTGATTTACACGCCCACACGCCAACCTGCCTCCATTTTCCTCCATTAGTCTGCCGCCGTTTCCTCGGCACTTTTCTGTCTGAAGGCGTGATGACCAGCAATCACTGTAACGACCGGTCTGGGAGGACATCGGAGAGTGGGAATTGCTCACAGATTGACCACCAATCACGGGACGTTGCTGTCTGCAGTGCATGGGAAAGCAGATGGCGGTAAGCTTGCCTTCCAGACCTCTTGGGCTCATGGTCTACCATTTTGTTGTTGTTTGATCTTGCTTGTATCAAAGAATATGTAAATTCCTAGCGAAGAGGGTGGTCTACCATTTTGTTGTTGTTTGATCTTGCTTGTATCAAAGAATATGTAAATTCCTAGCCAAGAGGGTGGTCTACCATTTTGTTGTTGTTTGATCTTGCTTGTATCAAAGAATATGTAAATTCCTAGCCAAGAGGGTGGTCTACCATTTTGTTGTTGTTTGATCTTGCTTGTATCAAAGAATATGTAAATTCCTAGCGAAGAGAGGCTGAATCAGAATCAAGGTTGTTCAAAATTTCTCTCTCGCTCTTTCTCTCTCCCTCTCCCTTCCTCCCTCCCTCCCTCCCTCCCTCCCGCTCTCTCTCTCTCTGAATCAATTCTCTCATCCATGTTTTTTTTATGTATTTTTGACAATACGTATGTTTGTTTGTATGGTTTAGTAGCTAGTCATGCTTAGTTAGTTGCTAGTCACTCTTAGTCCCTCGTCGGGGCAAGGGCCGGATGTTAAAAGCATACATTTGCTTATCTAGTACCCTTGGAAATAAAAATTTTCATCATCAACATCACCATCAATCATCATCATCATCATCATCATCATCTTCTTTCTCTCTCTCTCTCTCTCTCTCTCTCTCTCTCTCTTCTCTCTCTCTCTCCACATGGACGTAAAAGTAGAATAAATCAATGACAGAGGGCAGTCGAGTATAAGCAGACAGTTCCTTCATCATGAAGTCGGTGGCTTGGTGGAGACCTACAGAGAAAAAAAACTGATGGGAGAGGGAGGGGCAGCGGGAGAAGAATGGGGATGAAGAAGAGAGCATTAAGATATGAATCTTAAACCCTTGTCTAGAAGAATTTAGGGAGCTAAAAGTACAGAACATGATTAATGAAAGATGGGCGTCTGTGTCTGTGTTTAACGTAATCGTGAAACATTTGAGTCTGTTCTAATGCAGTTTAATCTGTAACGAATAGAATTATTCACATATCAACATTAACAAATATGAATGAATTCCCGTGTGTACAAGTTGTTTAGGTAGCGAATCTAAATTCGTGATGTTATTTCAAACTACAATGAAAAACGCAGTGGTAAAAACAAGAGATGAACTCTCGCATAAACTTATACTTTGCTGACCTGGTTTCTTTGTGTCCTATTACACCCGAGGAGAGTATGGACGTTAGATGTGAATGTAACATAATAATAGCAAGTAAGTCCAAATTGTAAACTCAGAAATTTCCCGAAACTTAACAGCAAATATTCTAAAATCTTCTCAAACTTTATTTTGAAATCTCCCGAAACTTTTCAAATGTTCTGAAATCTCCTCAAACTTACTAAACGTCCTGAAATAACTTCATATTGGTACACATTTTGAAATCTGCCCAAACTCAAAACACTATGTTTTTTGTTCAGCAAGGATGACACTCAGGAAAGCACGTACCTTTACCAAGGATGGCCTGTCCTCCACCCACAACTTGCTTTTCCATTAACAATTTGAGTATGGTCACAAGGTCTGGGTTTGATGACGTGGGTCCACATCAAAGTTTGAGTTTGTAGATAACAATGCATGTAATGAGGTTGCTTCTTTTCATTGAGATTCATTGTTTGTTTCTTGAAAACTCAAGTAGATTCCATCCCACTGTGGGAATGAGAAGGCTGACGCTCTGTCCAAGGCAAGCAGAAGTATGGAGCAGTTCAGCCACCCGGTGACCTACAGAGAGACCAAAACTTTCATCCACAACCAATATCAAAACCAGTGGAAGAGAAGGTTGTGTGCAGAGTGTGGTGCTGATCCAATCCATTGGCTCCAGAGATACCAGCAAATAATTCTCTTGAGAATGAGAGCTGCCGACTGCTGAGCCACCTCAGCCGAATTCATATTGTCCACACAGACGAATGTCCGTGTGGCACTGGATCTCAGACCCTGAACACATCCTCCAACACTGTCCAGCCCATGATGTTCTATGGCGTCAAACCTACCCAGAGGGTGCAGAACTGCATATGCAGCTCTGGGGCAGCCGTCAAACCTCCGAGAAGACTGTGGGTTTCATCACGGCGACAGAATTGAAGATCTGACGCAACGAAAAATAAATCGACCGCAGAAGAAGTTTATTGGAAAACTTACCCATTCAAAGCATATGCCATGTCTCACAATATGAAAGACAAATTCTGGATCCGTGTTTCTTAACTAGATCCATACCAACATTGACAAAACTTTTCGTCGACCGCATTTCATGTTTCCACTAAAAATTTATTTGAACTCGGTATAGTAGTTTCTTGCGTGATCTTCCAGACAGACAATACAACGGACGAGACCGAAAACATGACCTGGTTGGAAGTAAACACTATTTATCTGGACAGATCATCAGTCACCCTCTGTATAAAAGCCTGGGCAGAGGCAGACGAACAACAGACACAGTCAGACAAATCTCGCATGCACCAGCGCACAGAGAGAGAGAGAGAGAGAGAGAGAGAGAGAGAGAGAGAGAGAGAGAGAGAGAGAGAGAGACAGACAGACAGACAGACAGAGAGCAGAGACAGAGACAGAGAGAGAGAGAGAAGAGTAGAGGAGAGAGGAGTCAATGTGTGTGTGTGTGTGGGGGGAGTGTTGTGTGTGTGTGTGTGTGTGTGTGTGTGTGTGTGTGTGTGTGTTGTGTGTGTGCGCGCGCGCGCGCGCATGTCTACATAAGCTCACACACGCGAGTATTGTTGGATAGCCTACAAGTGTGTTTTTCAGTTGCTTAAAACATAAAAGAGAGTAGAAAATTTTCGAGAAATTTGGCAATGTTGATACGGCTTAACGGTTTTATTGATTTCTGCACCTTGTCACGAAATATTCACTTCGCACAAGAATTGTCTCTCCATTCTCTAAACAGTCGTGCTCCTCATTCCAATTGATCCTTCCTTTTATCTTTCCTCAAAGCCCCATTGAAAGCTTTATCCACTTTGTCTTGCTTGTCCGCTCGGTTTCAGAAGCGTGAAATCAGCTGTGATTAGCATAATAAACTGCACCTTGTGACACGCTGGGAAAGGGCGTCTCCTTGCATCTTTTCCTATCTCATTCCCTGCAGTTGTCCTCCCAGGGTTTGACCTTGCTTTTACCGTCCACCCTCCCGAATCCCCCCCCCCCCCCCCCCTCATTCGCCTCTTGATTGAGCCACGTCCACACCCTCCTCTGTAAACACATCAGGGATATGTTGTTAGATGTAGTCCCTGATGGTTGTCTGCCGTTTCTAATGTAATTGCAATGGTCTGGTTGCAAAGGTTGTTTCACTGTTCTCTGCTATTTCTATATTTTTGTTTTAGGTATTCCTTTTCGTCTTTGTTTTATTCAACGCATTCCTAAACGTTTCGTAAGGTAACGGATTATAATGTGCGCGCGCGCGCGCGCGCGCGCGCGCGCGCGCGGTGTGTGTGTGTGTGTGTGTGTGTGTGTGTGTGCGCGCGCGCGAGTGCGCGCATGCGTGTGTGCATGTGTGCGTGCGTGCAAATATGAGTGTTTTTTTTAATTACATGAATAAAAAAAATAAATAAAGCAATTGAAAAAAGAATGAAACAAATGAATAAATAAACGAAGCAGTAGTGACACTGCACCAGTAGTTGTCGTGGTAGTGATGGTGCCAGCAGCAGTAGCAGCAGCAGCTGCCAGTGTTTGTTATAGCATCAGTAGTGGCAGCAGTTGCAGCAGTAGTATTCGTAATGGTGGCAGCAACACCAGCAACAGCAACATTGGTATTATCAGTAGTAATATCAAACACTAGAGCACGGGGAACAGAAATACTAGCAGTAGTAGAACTAGAAATGATATCATTATCAGCAGCAGCCACAGATGTAGCAATAGTAGCAGTAACAGCAGCGGTAGTGGTTGTACAGGCAGCAGCAGCAGCAGCAGCAGCAGCAGCAGCAGCAGCAGCAGCAGCAGTAGTAGTAGTAGTAGTAGTAGTAGTAGTAGTAGTCGTGGTTGTTAATGTTGTTTTTGTTGTCGTTGTCATTGTTATTGATGAGATAATGATAATGCTGTTGACGATGTTGATATTGTTGTTTTGTTGGTAGTGGTGGTGGTGGTGGTGGTGGTGATGGTAGTGTTGTTATGGATGAGATGATGA
>CM065717.1:92711358-92736358 GCA_033310375.1 Conus canariensis
TTGGAACAAAAAAGGCCATTCCAAAATAGCACGAAACGTAACAAATGTTCTTGAATATCCCAACACTTTACAAACATTCTGAAATCTTTTGAAACAACAAAGCTTCTGAAATATCCACAAACTTAAAAAAAAAAAACCCATTTCTGGCAGCTAGGGGAAAACAACGTTGGCTAGCCCTCCATCCAGCCAACTTTCCTCTTTGAACTGTTACTGTGCTAATAGAATTCTGTTTGTAAGACAGATCTGCTCGAAATTTTACAACTGCCTAAATATCAATACATGCAAAAGGCACGATCTTTTTTCATTAATATTCATAGTTTTTTTTTCTTGAGAAATTCATGAAAATGTCAAACAAATGTTCTCTCTTGAAATTAAAAAAAAACAATCTGAAAACTTTGAACCAGATCCACGCCCAGATTTCATTGGTTCATCCTTGGGCCCCATTTCGTGTTTCCTCTAAAGGTTTGATCCAAGTAAAGGTTGTCCTGCACAATTCTTAGCCACTGACATTGCTTGAGTTATTGAACAGCAGAGCTGACCACTCAGACTGTTCCATATCTTTTAATCTCCCTTGTATCCTTGAATGGATCCTCAGGCATAGGCTCAAAGATTGTCCCCTACATTTTATACTGTTTGCATAATGCTTTTAGTTTTATAGCAACTTTTTTCCTCTCCACACTTTCGTTTTATTCCATTTACTATCCTTCGCTGGCTGCTTTGGGGTGCTGTTGGATTCTTTTTTTTTAACCCTTGGTGGTGAGAAACCACAGAATTATGGACTGTGGTGTGTCTCTATTTGACACCAGGAGTGCAGACACAATCAGCCGTGTCTCCCTGATGAGTCCGATCCAGCGGACGAAAGGCCTAGGAGCAGGCAATGCAAATAGATCTGCCTTCAGAAGGGATCACGATGGTTCCCTCAGGCAGCTAGTGAAGGGTTTCTCATATTTATAATATATTTCCCCCATTTTCTTCATTTTCATTTTTTTTTTTTTTTTTTTTTTTTTTTTTCTTTCTCAAAAAGTTCAAATCTTTGCGAAGTCATTATTATAATGACCGAAGAATTGTTAGCCTGCACTTGTTTTCCCCCACTACTTAATTGTTCAGCATTATAAGGTTTGAATGATTGCGTTCTGTATGTTTTCCCCCACAATCTTCCTGTCAGACAATCGACCTGAGGCGACTGAAGACACAGCCTGGTTGGAAGAAACGATCACATACGTCGACAGATCATCGATCAACCACTGTTTACAAGCCCAGAAAGAGGCAAATGAAGAACAAAAAAATTGTGTGAGCCCGAATGAATAAAGACGAGTGTAGTGTGTGTGTGTGTGTGTGGGCGCGCGCGTGCGGGCGCATTCTTTTTTTATGTATGTGTTTGTGTGTCTGAGTGTGACAAACAGTTTTTGAATCAATAACAACATTTTTGGCTGCGGAAATTTCCCAAGAAACAGGACAACGTTAATACGGCGTAATGATATCATCGCTTTCTCCAGCTCAGCATAACATCGTATTCAGTGCCCACGAACATTGTTACACCATTCCTACAACAGCCATGTGTATCAACAACAGTTTTCCATTCCAATTGATCTTTCCTTTCCCGAGCCTCTAAACCTCACTGACATGTGTATACTGTTCGTCTGGAGCGCATACTCAATGCACATTGTGACATATTTGCAAAGGGCATTTCTTTGCACCTTTCTGTTTAGTTCAGTTTATTTCATTTGTTTTGCTGTCTAATCTTCCAGGACGCCTCAATAGCATTGCACACACGCCGCTCATTCCGGTAGCTTGTCGCAGCCGCAGCCTGATCTGTTCTGCCACAGTTCAGGCACCGGCAATCCAGTGGGTACAGTCAATGACAAATTGTCATGACGCAACACACCCGAGCCATTTCACTCGCGTTCAGTGGTGCCTGTTATGATCCAACACACGCATAACATCACACACGAAGCTGCTCCTGATGATAATAATTGCTAAGTCGTGGAGGCATCAACGTCGATACCGCGGGTTGAAAGTTGCGGAATTCGGTCAGTAGAAACAGGTTGTGGTTTTTCTCCGACTGGTGAAAATGCCATCATCAATTTGCTGCAACCATGTTCTCCCTGGTCCCTGGGCAGTTAAGGTTTTCTCATTTTTTCCCTTCCTTTTCATATCTCCATTGTCATCTTCTCTCTGTGCATTTATGGATTTATCCCCTTTGTTTAACGTCACTGAGTGGCTCCCAGGGCAGGAAGAGAGCTGTGATTTACATGTAAACTGCCCGGTGTTCCACGCAAGCTGCCTTTCCTTACATTTTTCCTTTTGTGTAATGTCCCTCCGCTGTCGTTCTTCCGTGGGACTCATATCTCTCTCTCTCTCTCTCTCTCTCTCTCTCTCTCTCTCTCTCTCTCTCTCTCTCTCTCTCTCTCTCTCTCTCTCTCTCGGAAGGTGAATCCATTGGTCAATCTGTTAGCAATATCATTATTTCCAATCCAGTTGTGATGAATTCTGATGTCCTCTTCAAACCATTTAAAATTTTTTTTATTTTATTTATTTATTTTTTTTTTATTGATGTTTGTTTTCAGATGTATCAGTAGGCCCATATATTCAAACGTTATGCTAAAGCAAGACAATGAGCCAATGGATGCACATCAGATGTTTCTTGTTTCATTTGGTATGAAGGAATGGATGGAAAATGACGACTGGAGATGTCTATTTGGAATACAACGCTCTGTAAGTAAATAGTGTGATTTAAGATTACGCTTCTGGATACAGATCAATCGGTGTCTTTTCTCTGACTTACATGAAGGTTGCAGTAGACCAGCAACAACAAATGTGCAGTCGGGGACATTAAGAACACAGTGTCGCTGCTGTAGTTGGCATAAACATTGCCATGGCCAACTTACAAAGGCCTGCTGACTGGGGACACAATCCGAGAAACCAATGCCATGTTTGTACCTTGCACCAGCATTGCTACATTTAGGGTCACTGTGGTGTAATTCACCAAGAGGCTGTATTTGTGACAGTAAACATTTCCCCGGGAATCAGAAAATTTGAATTGTTCACATAACAGAGCCGTTTTCTTCGCTCCCCAGTTCATAAAATAATCTTCAGTCTGCATGTTAGAAGCAGATTGAGTTTGCTCTGCGTTGCTGGTTAGTTTTCATCGTCGTATTTTCCTTTATATTAAATAAACACATCACGTGTTCAGTGCATCAGTCTGTGCCCCTGTTCATCATACAAGTCCACAGGTTTCGTCTTATCTTCTCTAAAATGGACAAAGTGACTCAGTTGTGAATTGGGCGTATTACACGGGAATCATTGTTGCGCTGGAAAATCGCTTACTCGCATTTTAATACACGAATATGTCCAAACGAAGCCATGTCAGGATTTACAGAGGGTCAGAGGGAAAGTAGAGCTGAGAACAAAGGAGACAAGAAGTGGAGCGGAAAGAGGATGGACAGGAGGGACCAGGAGGTGGCCGAGGAGGTGGGGGGGGGGGGGTGGCAGGTAGTTACTATTAGGATTGTAGCATGAGAAATTTATTTACCTGATGAAGTATGTACAGACAACCGCGGCACAGCATATTTATGTAAGTTTGATCACTGCAAAAGTTCTTGAAAGCTACAAGAAGATTCAGAGAAACGATCCGTTCTTTCTTCTAAATATGATTTTGTTTCTTGAACATTCCAAGTATTTGACCAAATAGACTGCGTTACGATTCTAAAGCGTTCAGTTAGGGAAAAAAGAGAAAAAAATACTATAAATAAGCCAGACTTCCTGGGTTCTGAAAGAATGATTTTTGGATCTCATTGGAACTGAGAGATACATCTCTAGTTCGAGAGAATGGTAACAGTCGTGTCAAGGCTGAATGTGTTCATCTTTTGCTGAGAGAAAGGACTTTAAACCTGTTAACCGCGTCAACTTTTGCCCTCTCTCTGGATGTGAGGCAGTGAGAGATTACAACCGCTTTGTGTGAGTAACCTCAGTGAATGTTATTGGTCCACTGAACTGCAAAGGATACAGCTTGTGTTTCGTTAAGATAAGGCGCCAGCATAGAAGAACCTTGAACGAAGAAAATAATGAGCACAAAGCTATGTACTTTGAACACGTGCTATCCATAATAGAGCACGCTGGTAGAGGAGAGAAGAACGATTGTGGGTTGATGTTCCAGAAACATCAAAGAAGGAACTGGTCAGGAAATCTACAGTCCCTAAAAAAAATCCTTGGCTCTCCAAATTGGCAGGACTGTCTGAAGATAGATAAAAAAAAAAAGTGGGGCATCATTATTATGTACATGAACGTGTCCGGAAAACGTCGTGGATTCATACGTGTAAGAAGCGAAAAGTTTACGGAGGCAAATGAAGGGAGAGCATCAAATGACTAGACTCCTGACAGATGGAACTGAGTACAGTGAAAATGGAATGTACCGAGGGTTTGGAGGCAGACATTTTGCCGTATGTGGAGCGCCAATAGTCCAAAGATCACAGAGCCAGTCAATGTGTGCCAATGTTCTTTGACAAAAGCTTACTTAGCTGGGTCTTTTCATGATTGGCTGACGAGGACGGAGATTGCGAGTGTCGAGTTTAAAGGCAGTAGAAGGGTTGTGATGGGAGATAAGGGGGGAGAGAGATTTGAGACTATCATGTTATACAGCCCCATGGATGACAGGAATGCATTCATCTTATTTGAATTTTGTGTATGTACACATCTTATATGAATTTAGGGTATTCGAATGTCTCGCGCTGTCAAGAAGATTGCCATTCACTGCTGCAGGCTGTGCAATATTCCAAAGATCATCACTGGAAACGATGTGTCTGTGATTTGCTTCCACTCTATTACTGTACGTGGGTAGTGGGAATTTAGAGACTGACAGACTGTCACAATTTTAGAATAAAAACATAGGTAGGCAGACATTGGTGACTCACACTCTCACCATTTTACCATGGAAGCTTAGACAGGCGGACACTGGTGGTTCAAAGACTGTCATGAATTGAATATGGCTGCAAGAAAGGTAAACATTTCTGACTCACAGTTCTGTCACATTTTCGTGGAAGCATAGACAGGCATAGAGTGTCACCTTTTAAAACGGAAAAGTGGGCAGTTGGAAGGTTTTGACTCACAGGCTGTCACGTGTTCCTCTCTCTCTCTCTCTCTCTCTCTCTCTCTCTCTCTCTCTCTCTCTCTCTCCTCTCTCTCTCCTCTCTCTCTCGTGGACAGTTATAGGACAGTGACTGTCATGTAATTTGCCCTTCACATAAACTGTCTGGCGATTCGATGATGTCCAGGGTAATGTGTCTGTGATACTTTCATGTTGAAAGTGTGGGCGTTGGGAGCGCACAAATAGGCCTTCGAGATTTTGTCATCTCTGAAGTTAATCATCGGTTGGGTCTCAATCACCAAGTCCTATACTTTAGTGGCTACAGGGGCGTTGGATTGTTGGTGGTTCACTGATGTCTGAAATGAAGTTCAACCCTTCAATTCCAACACCTTAACCTGCTCTGAACTGAACCAGGTACTCCTTTGTACAGCTAGGATGGGCAGAGACTGTACAGCTAGCATGGGCTAGGATGGGCAGAGACTGTACAGCTAGGATGGGCAGAGACTGTACAGCTAGGATGGGCAGAGACCGTACAGCTAGGATGGGCAGAGACTGTACAGCTAGCATGAGCAGAGACTGTACAGCTAGCATGGGCAGAGACTGTACAGCTAGGATGGGCAGAGACTGTACAGCTAGGATGGGCAGAGACTGTACAGCTAGCATGGGCAGAGACTGTACAGCTAGCATGGGCAGAGACTGTACAGCTAGGATGGGCAGAGACTGTACAGTTAGCATGGGCAGAGACTGTACAGCTAGCATGGGCAGAGACTGTACAGCTAGCATGCAGGACTGTACAGCTAGCATGGGCAGAGACTGTACAGCTAGAAGGGGCAGAGACTGTACAGCTAGCATGGGCAGGGACTGTACAACTAGCATGGGCAGAGACTGTACAGCTAGCATGGGCAGAGACTGTACAGCTAGCATGGGCAGGGACTGTACAGCTAGGATGGGTAGAGACTGTACAGCTAGGATGGGCAGAGACTGTACAGCTAGGATGGGCTAGGATGGGCAGAGACTGTACAGCTAGGATGGGCAGAGACTGTACAGCTAAGATGGGCAGAGGCTGTACAGCAAGCATGGGCAGAGACTATACAACTAGCATGGGCAGAGACTGTACAGCTAGCATGGGCAGAGGCTTACAGCTAGCATGGACATAAACTGTACAGCTAGGATGGGCAGAGACTGTACAGCTAGGATGGGCAGGGACTGTACAGCTATGATGGGCAGAGACTGTACAGCTAGCATGAGCAGAGACTGTACAGCTAGCATGGGCAGAGACTGTACAGCTAGGATGGGCAGAGACTGTACAGCTAGGATGGGCAGAGACTGTACAGCTAGGATGGGCAGAGACTGTACAGCTAGGATGGGCATAGATTGTGCAGCTACGGAGACGGTTTTCAAGTCGCAGGTAATCAGCCCCACGAGTGACCTAACCCACGACTGTCAACTGGTCTGTCAAAAGCTATAATCGTTAAACTTAGGGTACCTCAATGACAATTCACAAAACAAAAATCATACGTAGGAGACAGGTGAAACACCAGAGCAGAAACTAATGCTTCCTGAAGTCAGTAACTACACAGAAAAGAAATCACGAGATATAATGTAGTAAAGAAAGTCAAATTGAATGAAATAAAGTCGCTCACACAATGACCGGGGCTGGGCTGGGGGAGGGGCAGGAGGGAGCCACAGACTAGAATGAGGACAGAGTAATATGTAAAGAAAGGAATGTCATAACTAACTCCAAGAATGGAATCAAAACCTCGAATGTTTGGTGGCTTACAGTACCACTGATGCAAAAACGATCAGACACATCAACCAAACATAAAGCCTACACAACAAAGTTACCGTCTCAGACACGAATGACAATCGCATCAAAGTGAAGATAGGGATAGTATTAAGGGTGATTTACACGCCCGCACGCCAACCTGCCTCCATTTTCCTCCATAAGTCTGCCGCCGTTTCCTCGGCACTTTTCTGTCTGAAGGCGTGATGACCAGCAATCACTTTAACGACCAGTCTGTGAAGACAACGGAGAGTGTGAATTGCTCACAGATTGACCACCAATCACGGGACGTTGCTGTCTGCAGTGCATGGGAAAGCAGATGGCGGTACGCTTTCCTTCCAGACCTGTAGCATGTACAGACTGCCACTGTGTTGTTTGATCTGGTCTGTATTAAGACCTGTAGCATGTACAGACTGCCACTGTGGTGTTGTTTGATCTGGTCTGTATTAAGACCTGTAGCATGTACAGACTGCCACTGTGTTGTTTGATCTGGTCTGTATTAAGACCTGTAGCATGTACAGACTGCCACTGTGGTGTTGTTTGATCTGGTCTGTATTAAGACCTGTAGCATGTACAGACTGCCACTGTGTTGTTTGATCTGGTCTGTATTAAGACCTGTAGCATGTACAGACTGCCACTGTGGTGTTGTTTGATCTGGTCTGTATTAAGACCTGTAGCATGTACAGACTGCCACTGTGGTGTTGTTTGATTTGGTCTGTATTAAGACCTGTAGCATGTACAGACTGCCACTGTGTTGTTGTTTGATCTGGTCTGTATTAAAGATGATGCAGATTCCTAATGAAGAGAAGTTGAATGAGAATCTACGTTGTTTGAACTCTTTCTCTCTGTGTCTGTCTCTCTCTCTCTGTCTCTCTCTCTCTCTCTCCTGTCTCTGTCTCTCTCTCTGTCTCTTGTCTCTCTGTCTGTCCTGTCTGTCTGTCTGTCTCGTCTCTCTCTCTCTCTCTCTCTCTCTCTCTCTCTCTCTCTCTCTCTCTCTCTCTTCAACCTTGAGTATAAAAGATCTACTAAAATCTTCATCCTTGAGTATTAAAGATCAATCAGTCAAGATCTCTCTCTCTCTCTCTCTCTCTCTCTCTCTCTCTCTCTCTCTCCAGATATAAGGAAAGATAAAATAAATCAATAAGGAGGGGGGTGGGGTGGGCACACGAGTGCAAGACAACAATTCCTCCATAATTAAGCCAATGGCTTGGTAAAGATGTACACAGAGAGAGAGAGAGAGAGAGAGAGAGAGAGAGAGAGAGAGAGAGAGAGAGACAAGAGAGAGAGAGAGATGTAAAAGGAGTGGAAGAGAGGAGAGGAAATAGAATTTGGGGATAGAGAAGAGAACACTAAAATATGAATCTTAAACCCGCACCCTTTTCTAGAAGTATGTAAAGGCCCCAAATATACTATAAGATAATCAGTTGAAAGGGGCAGGTGTGTGTGAGTTGTCATGTAATCCTAAAACTTTTGAGTCTTTACTGATTCATTTTACTTTGATCTTAAGTGGAATGAAATCACAACAGCAGAAAACATGCTTGAACACGAACTGAAAATAGAGGGCCCCTTTTCTCCAGACTTTAGTAGATTTCTTCACAACGCACCTTAGAGATGAGATGTCATTTCCTGTTATTTCACTAAATGGTGGAGAAATTCTGGGTGGTTGGAAAGGCGTTTATTAAAAGGAATGCGCGGTCACTTCCATGTTTTGAAAAGACTCTTCTTCTGTACCAAAATTTATGAACTCCTTCCCCAAAAATGTGTAAAGGACAATTGATGAAATAGAGTTATTCGTGTCTCAAAATAATAAAAAAAGAGAAGATATTCGTCTTTTTACAAAATCATGTATGTTGTAAATCCTCGTTGTAAGAGAGAACAAGAGGCGAACTCACATATCAGCTCATAAGTTAATCTTTCTTGACCTGGTATCCTTGTATGCCATGACGCCCAAGATGGGAATGGGCTTAAACCTAAATGTAACCTAAACATACCAATTAGCTAGAAATAAGGGAAGTCTGAAATCTCCCCAAACTTAACAATTATTCTGAAATTTCCTCAAACCTAGCACATATTCCGCAATTTCTTTAAACTTAGGAAAAACTCTTAGATTTCCTGAAACTTAATAACTGTTCTAAAATCTCCTCAAGCTTGACAAATGTTCACATTTGACAGCCTGTCTGTTTTTTTTTTGTTTTTTTTTTTCAACATGGCGACATTAAAGAGCGCCGGACAATTCTCAAGAAACCTTGCAATGTTTTCATGGCTTTACAGTTTCATTAATTTCTCTACCGCTCCAACAAAGCGTATTCAGCTCGCACGAAAATTGTCGCTCTATTCTCTAAACGGGCGTGCCCCTCAATTCAGTTGATATCTCCCTTTATCTTTCCTCTAAGCCCAGCTGAATAGGTTTGTCCTTTTTGTCTTGCGTGTCCGCTTGGCTTCAGTAGCGCGAAATCAGCTGTGATTAGCATATAAACTGCACATTGTGACGGATTGGGAAAGGTCGGCTCTTTGCATCTTTTCCTTTTGCATGTCCTGCAATGGTTTACCCTGGACTTGACTCTTCCATGACAATCATCACATCCCCCTCCCCCCCTTTTCCCTTCTGGATTTACCCCGTCACCTGCATTTTCTGTAAACACATCAGGAGAATGATGTTAGAACAAGTCCCTGATGTGTGTTCACCATCTCTAGTGTGGTTGCAATGGTCTGTTTTCTGGTTACTCACTTCGTTCGGTTTTTTTTTTTTTCAATTTTTTTCTTTTTGGTATTTTTTCTTCAACCATAGTGAAAGGTTCACACAGCTGAAGAACCATGAGAAGAGATGAGAAGACACATAGTTAGATAGATAGATAGATAGATAGATAGATAGATAGATAGATAGATAGATAGATAGATAGATAAATAGACAGATAGATAGGTAGATAGGTAGGTAGATAGATAGATAGACAGACAGATAGATAGATAGATAGATAGATAGATAGATAGATAGATAGATAAATAGATAGCTAGATAGATATATAGACAGATAGATAGATGTGTGTGTGTGTGTGTCTGTTTGTGTGTGGGGTGGGGTGGGGTTGGTGTGTATGTGTGTGCATGTGTGAGCGCCATGCCCATACAAACAAGTATGTACACACGCTCACACACGTGAGTAAATTTGAGAGTAGTTATGGTTTTTTTCTCTCCAAAATTGCGACATTAAAGACAGTGGGAATTTTCAGAAACGTGTGCAGTGAGCATCATCTCGTGCTAACAAAGCTGAAGATCAAGCTGAAGAGAAGAAAGAAGAAAGAGACACCATCCAAGAGATTCAATACAAGCAAATTGAAGGACCCCACCACAGAGGCCCAGTTCCAAGCTTTCCTGAGCAACAGGTATTCAGTCCGTACTGAAACAATGCCAGAATCGACAGAATGGTGGGAGGAGATGAAGGATGCCATGGCAACAGCTGGAAAAGAAATCCTAGGGTTTAAGAAGTTACTGCGGGAATCCTGGATCAGTGATGAGACATGGGAATTGATAGCAGAGAGGAAAAAACTCCATCAGAAGAGACACAACTGCTCCTCAGACCAAGCAGCGTACTACCAGGAGTACATTGAGAAGGACAGGCAGGTGAAGCGAAATGCCCAGAAAGATAAAAGGGATTGGTGGATAAGCAAGCAGAAGATGCCGAAGAAGCTGCCAACTGCAACAACATGAGAGCTGTCTACCATGAACTGAAGTGTCGTATTGGGAAGGCAACATCAGCATTCAATCAGCTGAACAAAATATGGAACAGCAAGAAATTCTCCCTTGGAATCAAACTGAAATTTCATAACTCCAGTGTGATTTCGGCGTTGTTATATGGCTGTGAAACCTGGCGACTAAAGACCACTCAGGAGAAGAAACTCGACGCCTTTCTGCCTATTTAAGATCTTGGGCATCAAATGGGCAGACTTTATACCAAATGAAGACGTCAGCGAGAGGTCCAAACAGTCCTCGTGTCAACCATCGTCTGCAGATGGCGCTTCCACTGGCTGGGTCATGTCTTAAGATTACCCTCTTCAAGAACTGCAAACCAGGCCATTAAATGGACTCCAGAAGGCCAGATAAAAAGAGGACGACCCAGGATGAGCTGGCGACAGACAGTGGAAAGAGACCTCAGACTCGTTGATAGAGAATGGAGTGACGCTACCAGACTGGCTGGGGACTGTGCACAGTGGAGCACCTTGACTGCTCATGCGTCGCAAGACGCGGGAGCATCTAAGTCTAGGTAAGTCTTGCAATGTTTCCATGGATTTACAGTCTCGTCGCAAGACGCGGGAGCATCTAAGTCTAGGTAAGTCTTGCAATGTTTCCATGGATTTACAGTATCATTGATTTCTCTACCTTTCCAAAAAAAGGCGTATTCAGCTCGTACGAAAATTGTCACTCTATTCCCTAAACGGTCGTGCCCCTCAATTCAGTTGATCTCTCCCTTTATCTTTCATCTAAGCCCGCTGACAGGTTTGTCCTTTTTGTCTCGCATGTCCACTTGGCTTCAGAGGTGCGAAATCAGCTGTGATTAGCATATAAACTGCACATTGTAACACGAAAATTGTCGCTCTATTCTCTAAACGGTCGTGCCCCTTAATTCAGTTGATCTCTCCCTTTATCTTTCCTCTAAGCCCAACTGTTAGGTTTATCCTTTTTGTCTCGCGTGTCTGCTTGGCTTCAGTAGCGTGAAATGCGCTGTAATTAGCATATAAACTGCACATTGTGACGGATTGGGAAAGGTCGGCTCTTTTACATGTCCTGCAATGGTTTACCCTGGGCTTGACTTTTCCATGACCATCATCACCCCCCCCCCCCCCTCTTCCCTTCTGGATTTACCCGTCACCTGCATTATCTGTAAACACATCAGGAGAATATGTTAGAACAAGTCCCTGATGTGTGTTCATCATCTCTAGTGTGGTTGCAATGGTCTGTTTTCTGGTTACTCACGTCATTTTTTATTTTTATTTTTTTCAACACATAGTGAAAGGTTCGCTAAAGAACCGTGAGAAGATAGATAGATAGATAGATAGATAGATAGATAGATAGATAGATAGATAGATAATATCGATAGAAGGATAGAGAGTTAGATGTTAGTTTGTGCGTATGTGTGTGTTTGTGTGTGTGTGTGGTGTGTGTGTGTGTGTGTGTGTGTGTGTGTGTGTGTGTGTGTGTGTGTGTGTGTATGATTGTGGGTGGGGGTGGGTGTCATGTGATGTAGCCTCACATGGCGACATGTGACGTTCCATCGCGTACGCCCTTATTTGTTATAAAGCATTTCACTAGGAAGGGAAGAGGAAAGGTCAAAGAAAAGAAAGTTTGAATGGCCTGACCAGTGTGATCGGTGTCGCTGGTGGCTGTAGACATAGGGCGATCATTGGTTGAATGGACGGACGTTGTCCATTGGTCAGCAACCATGGGCTGGTAATGCGTAGAGTTAGACGAGTACTCACTGAACGTGTACTCAAAAAGAGCGCAGGAGGGAAAAATAAGGAATAGGAAGGAGATGGCTTGGGGACACTGACCGGACAGGTTGTTTGAAGAACGAGTTCCACCTGCAACTCACCATTACCAGGTGAGGTATAGACAGATGGGGAGAAAAAAAGAGAGAAGTTAAGAAAAGGGAAAAAGGAAAAGAATTTATGATTATTCAGATTTTGAAATAGATTACTTATACGGACTTCATTCGTGTTTCAGCCCTTCCCAGTGCTGTGGCAGCACCAGTTAGGCGACTGAGGCAGTCGCACAAATATTTGGGCTACAGTGCTGCGGCAGCACCTAATCGTCTCCAGGGTTGGAGAATCGAGCTGTAGAAGACAACGACTGCACCAGTTGTGAGAAAAGAAAGCATTTGTCATGTTGACCCATAATGATTTTTTAATTGTCCCCCTGTTGCACTCAGTTGATACTACTATATTTTAAGCCATCTTTTGATTTGTCTTTGAAAATATATACATTGTTTCTCCAGTGAGGAGGAGAAACTGGTAAAAGATATATTTGTGAAGTATTATGTATAATGAGATGAAATTTGGTCCCAACTAGTGGATCTGTGGAATGATTGTACCTCCACTGGAGAGGAGGAATGAAAAATAATTCCTTGAAGACAAACCAGTTGAATATGATGGAAAATTGATTATTGTTTAGTAAATTATTTCCCGGAGAGGAGGGGAGAAGAAGAGTTATTGTAGTGCGCCTTCTGGTTGTTTGGAGAGATTCCGTGTGCACGGAGTGAATGCTGGGCTGAGTGCAGGCATGCATTTATGCACAGTGTGACAGTGGGGTTGGATTTGTGTGTACGTGTGTGCACGTGCGAGCGCTCATGCGCATACAAACAAGCATGTACACATGCCCACACGCGTGAGTAGATTTGATAGCATATGTGTTTTTTTTTCTCTCCAAAATTGCGACATTAGAGACAGTGAGAATTTTCAAGAAACCTTGCAATGTTTTCATGGCTTTACAGTTTCGTCATTTCTCTACCTCTCCAACAAAGCGTATTCAGCTCGCACGAAAACTGTCGCTCTATTCTCTAAACGGTCGTGCCCCTCATTTCAGTTGATCTCTCTCTTTATCTTTCCTCTAAGCCCAGCTGATAGGTTTGTCCTTTTTGTCTCGCGTGTCTGCTTGGCTTCAGTAGCGCGAAATGCGCTGTGATTAGCATATAAACTGCACATTGTGACAGATTGGGAAAGGTCGGCTCTTTGCATCTTTTCCTTTTGCATGTCCTGCAATGGCTTACCCTGGGCTTGACCCTCCCATGATGGTCATCCCATTCCCTTTTCCTTCTTGATTTACCCGCACCCCCACCCCCACCCCTGATTTACCCCTGTCTGCTCCCTCATCTCTAAACACTTTTGAAGATGGTGTTAGAATGCTTCCCACCTGATGTTTGTTCCTCGTTTCCAATCAGGTTACGATGCTCTGTTTTCACTTGAATCAGTTAGTGTATTTTTTATTTTGTATTAATGTAAGACTTTCTTTTCGTTTATTTTTTATTCGACATATAGCCAAATGTTTTGTCAGGTTGAAAATGTAAAATAAAAGTTATAGATAGATAAATAGATAGACAGATAGATATAGATAGACAGATTGATAGATAGATAGATAGACACACACACACACACACACACACACACACACACACACACACACACACACACACAGAGAGAGAGAGAGAGAGAGAGAGAGAGGGAGATAAGTGCGTGTGTGTGTGTGTGTGTGTGTGTGTGTGTGTGTGTGTGTGTGTGTTGTGTTGTGTTGTGTTGTGTTGTGTTGTTCTTGCGGAATTTAAAGTTTTTGTCTTTGTTGACAGTAGCGCATACATGGCAAGACATTAAGAATGAGTAATCGTCTGCATACATGCATGCATAAATGAACGAAAAGGTGAATTAATGCATAATGTCTATGACTCCAGTGAGAATGAACAGCTCTGTTGGAATATTGTGGCGTCACTTGTGGCTTGTGGATTCAATGAAATAAACTACAGTTTATCCCTTCATTATTTCAATATTGACATCCTTGGCTTTATACCTTTGTATTTTGGTCAGTAGCAGTTTTCTTAGAGTCGGGTCTCCATCTCCAATTGTTTTTCTACTCTTTCACCTTCTCGTCAAAAATTTCTTTCTTTTTCCCCTTCCATCCCCCCCCCCCCCCCCCCCCCCCCCCCCCGCGCCCCTTTTTGACTGGGGCATTCATACGCCTCTTTTTCTCCCTCTTCTTCATTTTTTCCCAACAAAGACAACACACCATGCATAGTATGTGTGTCTCCTTATCGATGGACGTTCGCATGCTGTTTTAATGTTGTTGTTTTTTTTGCGTTTAAAATAAGGCGTATGGTTTATTTATGTTTTCATGTTTAGTGTGTTAACACATTCACTCTGTTGCATTTAGCTCTCAAACCAAAAGAAACTGTGAAACACAAGAGCAAAATCTACAGTATTTGTAACATGAGATAGACAATGTGTGTGTGTGTGTGTGTGTGTGTGTGTGTGTGTGTGTGTGTGTGTGTGTGTGTGTGTGCGTGCGTGCGTGCGTGCATGCGTGGGTGCGTGCGTGTATGTGTGTGCGTGTGTGTGTGTGTGTGTGTGTGTGTGTGTGGAGAGAGAGAGAGAGAGAGAGAGAGAGAGAGAGAGAGAGACAAACAGACAGACAGACAGACAAACATAAACGGACCGACAGACAGACAGACAGGCAGACAGAGTCATTAGCAGTAATTTGTGATTTTTCAAACCGTCTCTGAACACTGAAACTGCTTGCATGGCTTAAATGTTTTTGTTCCCGTCTCAGCAGAATATCATCTTCAGCCTGCACCAAGCATCCGTGCCCCGATAACTTATTAAACAGTCGTCAATCTCATAGCATTTCCTTCCGTTTTACCTCTTCCTTGTCCTCTCCACTTTGCTCCCTAATGGTTTTATTCTCTTTGTCTTGGGGATTTCAGTGGAATCAAGTGTGGAAAGATAGCTGTGATTTGCATAGAAACTGCCCGTTGTACCTGATTAACTGCATTTATTTGCATCTTTCCCTTTGTCGTGTCCTGTGGTTGTTGGTCTTCACATCGACGTTCTGTCTGTCTGTGTGTCTGTGTGTCTATGTCTGTGTCTGTCTGTCAATCTGTCTGTCTGTCTGTCTGTCTGTTTCTCTCTCTCTCTCTCTCTCTCTCTCTCTCTCTCTGTGTGAATGTGAGTACCTGTGTATCATGGTGTGTGTGTGTGTGTGTGGTTGTGTGTGTGCGTGGTGGTGGGTGTGTTGTGTGTGTGTGTGTGCGTCGTGCGTGCTGCGTGCTGCGTCTGTGTGTGATGTGTGTGTGTGGTGTGTCCGTGCGTGCTATTGCATGGACGCGCGCGCGCGCGCGCGCGCTGTTGTGTGTATGTGAAGTGTGTGTGTGTGTGTGTGTGTGTTGTGTGTGTGTTGTGCATGTGTGTGTTGGTGTGTATGTTTGTGTGTGTGTGTGTGTGTGTGTGTGTGTTGTGTGTGTGTGGTGTGTGAAGGGTTGAAAAAGAAATATCCAGACATCTAAATGCATTCGACAGACTAACAGTTTCTTTAATCAGTTGCAATATCGATGGCAGTGGAAATCCCTCCCACCCACACCCCCCCCCCCCCCCCCCCAAAAAAAAAAAAAAAAAATTAACAAAGTTAAATGGCTTAATGGTTTTATTGCTTTCTTAACCTCAACCCAGATTCATTGCCCACGAAGAATTGCTCCCCCGCTCCTTAAACAGCCCATCTCCTTACAACAGCCTGTCATGTCAATTGACCCCCCTCTCACCAGCCTCTGAGCCCCACCGACAATGTCTCAAGAATCCGCTCGGATTGTGAAGGGCAAAAATATCTGTGATTTGCATATAAACTGAACAGTGTGGCACATTGGCATAGGGGCCTCCTGCCACTAAAAAAAAATTTTGGTTTTACTTTTGTTTTGATTTGTTTTGTTTTATTTCGATTTTATCTGATGTCATTTTTTTTTCTTTTATGTTTTTCCTGTCTCACCTTTCATCCCGCCTCAAAGGCTTTGCACACACACCGCTCACTCTGGCGTCTTGTCCACAGACAGCTCCTGGCCCATCCCGCCACAGACAATCCACATGAGCAGCCAATGTCAAGTCGTCATGGGGAAACCCACCACAGAAGGCACTGCACTGCTGCCGAGTCACTTCAGCGTTACTCAGCGGTGCCTGTTTTGATCCAACATACGCAGAACACTACCTACGTAGCCCCCAGTTGACGGTAACAATTGCTAAATTGCGGGGCCAGTTTGAGGGGCACCCTCTGGAAGACACCGTCACGTCAGGCCGACGACGCTCCCCATGAATTTGCCAGTGCCAGTCTTCTGCGTACGCAGGCTGATACTCTTGCGGACACTCCCTATAATTATGGACAGGCAAGTATTAATCCCATCTACCCAACAAAGGCAGTGGAGTTTTGTGTGCATGACCGTTTTTTTATCCCGCCATTAAGGCAGCCATACTCTATCTTCGGCCTTCTCTTCCGAAAGTTGGTGATGGGATTTTACGTGTGTGCAAGATGTTATGCGTGCGTTCACACACGGAACCTCGGTTTATAGTCTCATTCGAAAGACTGTATGGGAAATGGAATCGGATCCAATGTTAACTCCGAGGGAAAAATCCCCCTGTAACGAAACGGCCCGGCGGAGATTCGAACCCGCAACCCTTGGATTACGAGTCCGGCGCTCTACCAACTGAGCTATTCCCCCCCCCCCCCCTCCCCAAGCCAACGCCAATGACACTGACACAATGACATTAAGGGTATGGGCGTGGAGAGGTCCGTGAACAGTCTTTCATCTTTTATCTCTTTAATTATGTTGTTTCTCTGCCCACTATGGGTTTATGCCCGCTGTTTCACCTGCCTGGTTGAAGACAGGTGTAGGAAAATTAGCTGTGATTTACACCTAAACAGCAACATTGCGCCTGTCGGAGTGCACCACCTTGCATCCTATCCTATGTAATGTTCTGTGGTATTACATCTTTTCTTTGAACACGCGCACGCACGCACGCACGCACGCACGCACGCACACACACACACACACACACACACACACACACACACACACACGCACACACACACACATTTCCCAACCCCTGGTAAAACATCTAGTGAGTTAATTAAGTATGATTTGTGACATCAGTGGAATACCACACACATACACACACGCACGCACACACACACGGGCGCACACACGTACGCAAGCAAGCACACACACACACACACACACACACACACACACACACACACACACACACACACACACACACACACACACACACACACACACACACACACACACACTTGTTTCCCAATCCCTGGTAATGAATCTTATGTAGAAAGTTAAATGTAGTCTGTGCCGTCAGTCGAATGTTTGTTAAGCTAGTTGCGATAATTTGTTGTGTAATGTGTCTTCATCTTCGTTATATATATTGTTTTTGCTTGATTTAATATTATTTTATCACGTGTTAAAACATTAAAGAAGTGACACACAATAAATGAGTAATTCTATACATTTTTTTTTAATTGATAAATGAATGAATAAAGTGATATGTAACGTTTCAATGACCCTACATGGAAGAATGCACGACTCTTTTAGAATATAGTGTCGAAACGTTTGATTTGTGGATATAGACAAAAATCGATTCATCCA
Source organism: Conus canariensis (assembly GCA_033310375.1). Classification (NCBI taxonomy): domain Eukaryota; kingdom Metazoa; phylum Mollusca; class Gastropoda; order Neogastropoda; family Conidae; genus Conus; species Conus canariensis. The sequence continues at coordinate 92,729,398 of CM065717.1, forward strand.
TTATCTATTTCAACATAACAACCACCAGCTCAGCATCTGTAGAATTCGGTCAGTAGCTGCAAGTCTGTGGATTACAAAATATCAAGGACAGTGGAAGTATTCTAGTGGCTTAAAGTTTTGGGTTTTATTTTTCTTCTCTAACACCGTATCATCATCAGTCTGCTCCAAACATTCTCCCCCCGGTCCCTAGACAGTTTCTTACATTTTTTCTTCCGTGTCATGTCTCTCTTGTCATCTTCTCTCTGTTCAGATATGGCCTTATCCCCTTTGTTTAACGTGCTTGAGAGGATTCAAGAGCGGGGAGATGGCTGTGATTTGCATGCAAACTGTCCATTGTTCCAAGCAAAGTTCCTTTCATGGCATTTTCCCCTTTTGTGTTATACCCTTCGGCTGTCTGTCTTCAGACGGACAACCTCTCTCTCTCTCTCTCTCTCTCTCTCTCTCTCTCTCTCTCTTCTGTGTGTGTGTGCGTGCGTGCGTGCGTGCGTGCGTGCGTGCGTGCGTGCGTGCGTGTGTGTGTGTGTGTGTGTGTGTGTGTGTGTGTGTGTGTGTGTGTGTGTGTGTGTGTGTGTGTGTGTTTGAAGGTAAACCTATTCGGGCAATCTTTTAGCAGTATCATTCTTTTAAGTCCAGTTGCACTGAACTCATCGTAGGTATTCTGATGTCTCCTTCAACCCAATTTGTCTTCATTGATATTTAGGAGGCCTCAGTAAGACTACGTCTTCAGAAGTTAATCTCAGGCAAAAACATGAACCGCTTGATACTCACAGATGGTTTCTTCTTTTCATTTAATGTGAATAAATAGATGAATAAATGATGACTGGAAATTCCATTTGGAATAGAAAGCCTTGTTAGCAAATAGTGTAATTAGAGATCACTCTCCTGGACACAGTTAAGCCAGTGTCTTTTCTGTAGTTTTGTGTAATTTTGCTAGACTGACAATAACAAAGATGCAGTTGGGGGACATTAAGCACACAATCAATGTCATTTCTGTAATCTGTGTCAACATTGCCATGGTCAGATTATAAACGCTGGCTAATTAGGGTACTATCAGATAAATCCATTTTATTGTTCAGACATTGCACTAACCCTACAACAGTCGGGGTAACGGTGGTTAGTTAGTTAGTTAGTTAGTGTTTATAGGGTCCAGCGGACTACTAAGAGCCAAATCAGGACCTCAGCTATCATATCTGCTGAGTCTCTAGATACAAATACCCACACTAGTATGGGTAACGGTGGTATATTTCGCCAAAAGATAGTGTTTACACCGTAAAGATTTCTCCAGACTTCAGAAACATTGAGTGGTTCATATTGTTTTCTTCCAGACGCAGTTCATAAAGCCATTTTCATTCTGAAGAGGAAAAGATTGACTAAAATACACCCGAAGGTGCGGGTAGGACCCAGAGAAGTACTGTTCTCAACTGCCGAACAAAGCAGCTGGGAGCAATCCTGCACCATCCTTGGAAGCCTGCACTATGTTCACATTTAGTGCTGGCACGCATAGTGTATTCCATAAACAGGTGAAGGGGCTTAATTGCTCCCTGGCAGAATGGTTCATATTAGTGAGCTGTTTTCTTCCAGACGCAGTTCATCAAGTCACCTTCAGTGTGCATGATGGAAGCAGACTGAGTTTGCTTTGCATAGTTTGTAGGGTTTCATCGACACTTTTTTGTGCTTTACCTGAAATATGCAAAACGTGTTCAGTGTGTCTGTCTGTGTTCTTGCTCATTATACAAATTCACAGTTGTCATATGACTTTCTCCCTAAATGGGCATAACGACTCATTAACATATTGGCCTTGTTACACAGGAATCATGGTTGTGCTGAACAGTCGCATTCTTACGTTTTTAATGCAACAGTATGGCAAAATGAATCCATGTCACGATTCAAAGGGAGCCGAAGTGAGAGATGCAACAGTATGGCAAAATGAATCCATGTCACGATTCAAAGGGAGCCGAAGTGAGAGATGCAACAGTATGGCAAAATGAATCCATGTCACGATTCAAAGGGAGCCGAAGTGAGAGATGCAACAGTATGGCAAAATGAATCCATGTCACGATTCAAAGGAAGCCAAAGTGAGAGATGCAACATTATTGCAAAATGAATCCATGTCACGATTCAAAGGGAGCCGAAGTGAGAGATGCAACAGTATTGCAAAATGAATCCATGTCACGATTCAAAGGGAGCCGAAGTGAGAGATGCAACAGTATTGCAAAATGAACCATGTCACGATTCAAAGGGAGCCGAAGTGAGAGATGCAACAGTATTGCAAAATGAAGCCATGTCACGATTCAAAATGAAGGCATGTCACGATTCAAAGGGAGCCGAAGTGAAACAGGAAGTGGGATGACGGGAAACGAGGAGTGGAGGGGGAAGGGGCGAACTTAGAATTACAGGGGCTGGACGAAGGGTAAGGGGAGGGGGGGGGGTAGCTAATAAGTTATAAAATTGTTGCACGACAAGTTCTTTCTACATGATGACATATGTAGAAACAACGTTGGCACAGAATAGTTCTGTAAGTCACAGAAAGTTCTTGAAAGCTCCAATAAGTTGCAGAGAGTAGATTTGTTTTTCTCTTTCTATATAAATGATTTTATTTCTTAAATATTCTAAGTTGGCTAGAAAGAGTACGTCACACAATGCTAAAACATCAAATTAAAAAAGAAGAACTGCAAATAAGCAGGATTTCCTTCGCAATAGAAGAATGATCTTTGGGTCTTGTCGACACTGAGGTATACATTTTAGGTTTTGGACAGTGATAAAAGCCGTGTAAAGATTGTATTTGTGAGTTTTCTGCTGAGAGTAGGGACTCCAAACTTGTTCACAATTTCGAATTTATCTCTCTCTGGATGTGATGCGGTAATGCATTACTGCCAGCTTATGTGATTTAACTGAGTAAACATTCTACATCCACTGAACTTCAAAGTACAGGAGTTTTGTTTTTTCGTCAGAACACCACGCAAGCGTCAAGCTGCCTTGAAGGAAGAAAATAATGAACAAAAACTATGATCCTTTGAACACGTTTTATCCATATTAGAGCACGCTGGTAGAGAAGACAAGAACGACTGTGGGTTGATGTTTCAGAAACATCAAAGACGGAACTGGTCAGGAAATCTACAATCCTAAAAGAAATCGAAATCCATGACCCTCCAAATTGACAGGACAAGTCTGAAGATAAAAAAGGAATGCGGGGCATCTTACATCCATAAATTTGTTCAGGAAAGGTCATGAATGCTTACGCGTAAGACGCGATCAGTCCACGGAGGCAAATGGAGGGACAACATCAAAAGACCAGACTCCAGACAGATGGAATAGAGTTCAGCAAAAGTGGAAAATGTGGAAGGTTTAGAGACAGACATTTTGTCATACGTGGAACGTCAACAATCACGAAGATCGCAGAGCCAGTCAAGGAGTAAAAAATATACTTTGACAAAAGATTGCTTAACTTGGTCTTTTCATGTATGGCTCATGAGAATGGGGATGATGCACTACAAGAGTTGTGGCAGGGGGGGGGGGGGGAGTGGGGAGGATAAAGGGGAATAAGAGAGACCAGAGTATAATATTGACCTACCAGTGACAACAACCAGAACGGCTGGCTTGTAAATGTCTTCATCTTTTTTTTTTTTGATCTCTCAGGCAATCATGGAGATCACCATTCACTGCAGACTGTGCAAAGTTCCAAAGATCACCAGGAACGATGCGTCTGTGACGTGCTGTCACCATCTTACTGTTCGTGGGCAGTGTGGCATTGATGACGGACAGGCTTACATCAGTTTGTTTAGGAAACTTAGACAAATAGACATTGATAATTCACAGTCACCATTTTATCATAGAAGGACAGGTAGACATTAATCACTCACAGTGTCACCAATTTACCATCGAACTTAGATAGGCAGACATTGATGACTTATAGATTTTCACCCATTTGTAACAGAAGAATTAGCAGTTTGATATCGATCATTCACAGGCTGTCACCCTTTATTTTATGAAGGTTCAAATGAGGTTTTCAATCCCCTGCAGACTCTTCAGTCGTCTAACGATCTTCTGAGGTGTTTTGTCTCAGGGCCAACCCAGGTTCTCATACTGTCTTGCGGAAATCTGGGACACGTTCAAGCGTGTTATTGTGCCAGCACCGCTAGAGGAATGTTTCTTGTCCAAACTTTGTATTTATTGCGCGGCTGAGGTTGTGATTCTCGAACTTATCAACATCTCTTGGCCTTCCCTAGTAAATTGATAGAAAGCGTACCTGTCATTTTAGCCATATGGGTCATGCCTTCTTGTGCCCATTTTAAATATCACAACCCCAGCAGGCATACTCCGTTTTGAATGAAAAAATTATCAACTATATTGAATTAATTCAATTTCAAGTCTTCTTTGTGAAATGGGGTTTTCGATTCACAGGTGATATAACCTTTGGCATGTTGGCTTGATTTTGTTTTTCAAAGCAGTGACTGATGTATGTTTGAAATTACGTGAGTGTCTAAATATAAGAAAGATAGCTTGACAGCCTTTTTTGTTTATCTGTTGTTGTTTTTTTTGTACAACGAAATTTCTGCATTACACTGGTTATTTTGACACCATGCCACTTTTTTAACCACTAGCAGAGAATGCGTGCCGTCTGTGTAGACTCAAAGCTGCGTTTCAATCACATGCGTTGATAGTGGGTTTTTCCATGCAACTGAAGAGATCAAAGAATAATTTGTTCATAAGTCTTAATTCGATATGTAACCAGCAGATAAGACATGTACTTGTAATCTTTGTTAATATTCTTTTAGAGAGACGGTCGCCGGTAAAACTTTTTTCTGAAGAAGAAGTTAAAAGGTATTAGAAATAACCCCGCCAGAGAACATGGACAAACGAATCACAAGACAAAACACGACGCATTTCGACTTCTTAGGCTTTCGTCAGGCAAGATAAACAACACTCAGGACAATGACAATAAATCAGTTATCTTGTCAAATTGGCGCAAGATGGGTGTTGAATGGGCGCAGGATTCAAAGCCCATCTTGCGTTGAATTTGGCAAGATAAGTGATTGCTCGTTCTTCACTTTCGTTGTCCCGAGTATTGTTTATCTTGCCTGAAGAAGACCTAAGAGGTCGAAACGTGACGTGTTTCGTCCTGTAATTCGTGTATCCCTGTTGTCGGGCGGAGTCATTTCAAATACCTTTTAAAATGTGTTTCAAGTTCCGCCTGTGGTCACGTCGTTTTACAACTATTTTTTTTCTGTTTTTCACCGAAATGCACAGACGTACAATAAGGTTGCCGCTGCCACCCTGCTCCAAACGAAGAAATACGTTGTCTTTAATGGCGACAGTCCAACCTATGACCAGGGGATGGTATCCTGTCACATGCTACGTCAAAAATAAACAGAATGAAAGAATAAATACGGGATATAATTAACAAATCCTGTCTGAAATAGACTGAAGAAATAAATACGGGATACGATTAACAGATCTTGTCAGTTTTGCTCTGAACAGACAGAGGGAGGAGATGCAAGAAGGACAAGATGCATGAAAGAATGAAAAATATATGAGGGAGCTTTGAACGGATGGATGTGGAGTTGGGACAAAGAAAAAAAAAGAATAAATGAGAGAGAGAGAGAGAGAAAGAGAGAGAGAGAGAGAGAGAGAGAGAGAGAGAGAGAGAGAGAGAGAGAGAGAGATTATTCAAAAAGAAAGAAACATGATATACACATATTTCATAGATTGTATTATATAGAATGCGTTATTTTTTTGTTTTTGTTTTTTTTGTAAATGTCAACAGTGTAGAAGGCGGTAGGTCAATCAATTCAATACGAGCTGTATTTCCTGTAGGGAAGTCTGGCGTCTTTCACACTGACCAGCCTCTCTTAATAGACCCTCGTTCTCTTTCTCTATCGCTTCAGCCCTGCGTATATCTGTATGCCGCCCTCCACACTGTGTCTTTGCCTTACTAACCATGCGCCCCTCTCTCTCTCTCTCTCTCTCTCTCTCTCTCCTCTCTCTTCTCACACACACACACACACACAACACACAACACACACACAGGCACGCACGCACGCACGCACGACCACCACACCACACACACACACACACACACACACACACACACACACACACACACACACTCACACACACTCATACATACACACGCATGCACGCACGCACGCACACACGCAAGCAGGCACGAACACACGCATGCACGCATGATTGTGTGCGTGCGTGCGTGTGTGCATCGTGCGTGCGTGCGTGCGTGTGTGCATGTGGTGTGTGTGTGTGTGTGTGTGTGTGTGTGTGTGTGTGTGTGTGTGTGTGTGTGTGTGCATGAACGCACGCACGCACACACGCAAGCAGGCACGAACACACACATGCACGCACGCACGCACGAACACGCAGGAGCACACACACACACACACACACACACACACACACACACACACACACACACACACACACACACCACGCACGCACGCACGCACGCACGCACGCTCGCTCTGATACGCATAGATTGTGTGCGTGCGTGCGTGTGTGCATCGTGCATGCGTGCGTGCGTATGTGCATGCGTAGGTGTTTGTGTGTGTGTGTGTGTGTGTGTGTGTGTGTGTGTGTGTGTGTGTGTGTGTGTGTGGCATGCATGCACGCACGCACGCACACACGAAAGCAGGCACGAACACACGCATGCACGCCGACAGCAGACACACACGACACACACACACACCACACACACACACACACCACACCACAGCACCACCACCACACACACACACACCACAACACACACGCACGTCCGCACGCTCGCACGAACGCAAGACACGCAGCATCGCGCGTGCGTCGGTGTCCATGTAGCTGGTAGTGTTGTGGGTGCGCTGCGCGCGTGGTGCATAGTTGTGTGCGTGGTGCGTGTGTGCATGCTTTGGTGTGTGTGTGTGTGTGTGTCTGCTAGTGTGTGTTGTGTTGTTGTGTGCGCGCGCGTGCGTGATAT
>CM065717.1:92746358-92761358 GCA_033310375.1 Conus canariensis
TATTGAAAAGTACAAGATTAGTTTTTTCCGGTGATAACAAAAGTTCAATCTCCATCATGTAATTATTTAAGTTATCAAGTTCCCGTTGATACAATTTTCTAAAATAGTTCAGCTGTCTTTTGGGGGTTTTCCTTTTTATGGTAACTTTCATCCACATGCATATGTCATCTGCATATTGTACTATTACAATATTATTTGACACAGACTGTGGTAAATCATAGAGCAGAATATTGAATAAATGAGGGGCAATAACTGATCCCTGTGGGGTTCCCATTTGGGGAAATCTTAAGGTGGAATAGGAGTTGCCTACTTTTGTTTGCATACTTCTGTCAGATAAGAAATTCCTAACATAGTCATAGATATGTCCAGATAGACCAATACTTTTTAATTTATACAGTAATCTACCATGCCAGACATGGTCATAGGCTTTCTTTATATCAAAGAATGTTGCCAGTACATTTTTTTCTGTGAGCAAACTGATGTTTAATCTGCGTTGTTAGTTTCACTAAATGATCAATTGCACTTTTCTTCTTCCTGAAACCTGCTTGATTGGTAGGGATAACTTTTCTTTTATCACCATGGTAAATTAGTCTGTTTAAAATGATCTTTTCTAGCAGCTTACCAGTGTGTGATGTTAGAGCAATGGGTCTGTAATTATTTTTATCTTTCTTTGACTTTCCTTGTTTTGGTATTGGAACTATGATTGAGTGTTTCCATACCATTGGAATATGACCTTCATCCCAGCATTTTTGAAACAATTCATGCAGTAATATAATCCAGTTTTCCGGCAAATGTTTTAACATTATGCTAGATATTGCGTCTGCTCCGACTGACGTTTTCTTATCACTTAAAGAAAACAGCGTGTCTTTCAGTTCTTTCAAAGTAATTGGGGCATTGACATAATTTGCAATTATCTGGTACAGGATCTTTATACATATCTTTTTGGGCCTCGTTTTCCCTCAAAGTTCTTGTTTCTTTTGGAAGATTATTAGGAAGCATTGTATCAGAAAACATGTCGACGAACGACTCAGCCTTTTGTAAATTAGAAGGAAATTCATTACCTTCAATCCTGACTGGACATAATGGTAAATGTACTCAATTTTTCATGTTATTGAATTTTGTCGATATCTTTTGTAGATCTTTATGGCTATAAACCTCATCTGTACAAAATGCAGCCCAATACTGCCGTTTCACTTGTGCTGTTGTTTTGTTACTAAATGAATTCGCTTTCCTCAGGGGGATGTGATTTTCTGTTTTTTTTATCCTGTAAGTATATTTTGAACAAACGTTTCTTTTCGTTCACAACTTTCTCACAAACTTCGTTCCACCAGATGTTTCCCGAATGTTTGTCAGATTTTAAATTAGAATATTTCGGTATGGAACGATCAGCTGCTTGTAACACAGTGTTCGTGATTTTTGAATAAAATTTGTTAATATCATCATCTCTTATGTCATTAGTATTTTGCGATTTTAGAATATTCTCAAACATTTTCCAGTTAGCACACTTATAATTATATTTGGCTATAATGTCTTTGTCTGTCGTAGTCTGGACTAAGTTATCATTAAGAGTAATAATGACGGGTAAGTGGTCACTTCCTAAGCTATCAGTATGTGTGTTCCAGTCACTATTTGGTACAAGGATGGGAGAAATAAGAGACAGATCAATGGCAGAAGCTCTTTGAGTGGGTATATCAGGGATCCGCGTGACTCTTCCGTCATTAAGTAGATAGAGAGAAGCATCAACGATATTTTCAACAAATCTGTTACTAGTCACAGAAACGTTATCAGCTTCCCAGAAAGGTGAATGAGCGTTGAAGTCACCAGCGATTAGCCATTTCTCATTCGAATCATGCAATGGACGTAGCCATTCAGTATTTTCTTCATTTGGCCCTTTAGGTAAGTACACACTGACGACATTAACAATTAACGTCTGACTGATCTTAACCCTTGCTGCACAGGAATGCAGTTGTAATATGTTTGTTGGTGCCGGTGGCGGACACACGGAGTAATCCATTTTATCATTAATATAAATAGCCGTTTTGACTTTCTCTCCTTGCTCTGTCTTTTTACAGACCGGAGGGAAAAAATAGTTTGACAGTTTGGGTAGATTATTACGAGTCACATTTAACGACTGCAAAAGAAGAATCTGATAGCTGGAGGAAGCAAGGTGTTGAATAAGATAAGGCAGGTTTGTATGTATGGATCTGCAGTTCCATTGCATAAACCTGATAGCTTTACTGTCGCTCATGACTCCTGCTTAATTACAGTACACAATGTTTTGATATTTGAATGGTGGCAAACTAGTAACTATCAAAAATAGAGATAGAACACAAGAGAGAGAGAGAGAGAGAGAGAGAGAGAGAGAGAGAGAGAGAGAGAGTGAGAGAGTGGGAGGGGGGAGAGAAGGAGGGGGTGGGGGTATAAATATAGTTCTAAGGTACAAAGAATTAAACCTGGCGGATAACAGTAGTTACGAAGTGATGTAGTCAATGAAACGTTGATTTGTTGTCCGCAGTCAAGCAGTATCTACACACAGTGTTTCAATACCAGTCTCTTAATACTTCGAACGTGTTCTGCCATGGGTCCCTTTCACCGAGGAAGCGTGGAAGCCTTGTTCGGGGGTAGGCGTGTCTGGGCAGCTGCTAAAGCGGGCGCCTTGATGTTTTCTTTGGCTTCACCCAGAACAGCTGTCTCAGGTGTCGCCCCACGTTTCCCGGAAGGACACTGGCCCCTCTTGCAGTTGGGTGAAGGCCGTCCTTCTTCAGTAGTCTGGTATGTAGGTTGCCATGGTGGACGAAGGAGACATTTCCCACACCATACAGTTCTGTGGATACCAAGGCATTAAATAAATCCCGTTTAGTTTCCATGCCAGAATCTCTAAGTGGTGCGATCTTGCTTATGACGATTTTTGTTTTGGGATGTCTGGCTGCTAGATCTCTGACAGAATCAGCAAAGATTTTACTACTGATTTTGGGGTCCGACTTTTTTATGTCGTTGACCCCACAGTGAATGACTACAGCGTCTTGTGACTTCTTAATGGATGAAGCAGTTGAGTCTAGAGTCACAAGGAGGTCATTAGTCGTGGAAGCCTTATATGACTACAGCGTCTTGTGACTTCTTAATGGATGAAGCAGTTGAGTCTAGAGTCACAAGGAGGTCATTAGTCGTGGAAGCCTTATATGCTAGAGCTTCAAAACCATAGGAATACCCAAGTCTGTCCGCATCAACTCAGTTCAACACCGAGTCGTGCAGTATTGTGACCATCGGAAGATCTTGTTCTTCTTTGTGGAACGAAGGTCCTTTTCGTGACTGTAGACTGACGTCAGGAGATGTAGTGTTGACGTCAGATTTCTTAGAAACATTGGACACGTTCTTTTCTTCAGAATTAGCAGAGACACAATGCCGTTTTCTTTCTTTCCTTTTATCTTCCACTTTTGCTGGTTTAGTACCAGCGGTAGACGACTTTGGAGCTGGCTTAGCTGCCTCAGCGTAAGTAAGAACATTTATTCTATTGTTTAAAGAACTTGAGTTGCTGGTCGTCGCGGTGTCCTTGACAACCACGTCTTTCAGCGCTAATTTCATGTCAGCAATCAATTCATTTTCATTTTGCACACGGATTTCCAGACATGAAACTCGTTCACAAAGAGTTTCGATAACTGATTGAAGACGAAGGATGATACTCACAGAGTCTAGGATTTTCTTCTTCGGGTTTGCTGTCTTCAGATTTGCCGTTTGAGTGAGCAGCTTCTTGTTTCCGACGGTTTTCTCGATTTAATACTTCTTTTGGAAGACACGCGCCTTTTTCTAATTTTTCTTGTAGTCCCGGAACGTCCTGATTTGCCGTGGTTGTTGTACGACCTCCTAGACATCGGGATCTTGTTAGTCTTGTCATGATGATGGTAGAACTGCAAAAACTTTGGACAGTGTTTGATTCACTTGGTGACTGCGTCCGCCATCTTGTCGTGTGTCGTGTGTGTGTGTGTGTGTGTGCGTGCGTGTGTCAATATGCACCCTTCTTTGTAGATGCATGGTACTTATTGCAATATTCATCTTCTTATTGGTTTCATTTATGTTTTCTTTAACCTTGTATATATTTGTAAACTCTTAGGGCTTATGATGTAAGATTAAGCGCCACACATATTCATTATCATTATGATTGTGCGTGCACAGTCACTCGTTCCCCGCTGAACAATACAGGTAAACCCGTCCTTAATTAAACACACACAAAAAAGATTGTGACAATGAATGGTGCCCAAATAATATGAAACAGAGAAAGAGAAATAAGAAGGAGGAGGTAGGGGAAGGGAGGGTGTGTGTGTGTGTGTGTGTAGGGGGGGGGGGGGCTACAAAGAGGGGAAGAAAAAAAAAAAGAAAGATACGCACGTGGTATAGTGGAAGAAGGAAAGGGTGACTGCAGAATTAATTGATTGACACAACAATTTGGACGTTCATACAGTGATTGACTGATACTGATATCGACACTGAGAGAGTGATTGACTGATAGTGATTTAGATGTTATCATCTTTTGAACCTGTAAAGAAAGTTTCTGAACACAGATGGTCAATGGTCTCCTCATGCAAGGACGCCCAACGAGAAGTAGAAAACAAGATGCAAAGCGTATAAACGTACTCCCAGTAAGCAGTAGTTCAACAAAAGAAAAAAAAAAAAAAATATATATATATATATATATATAAATCAGTCACTATAGCACTTTCTCCCCCCTTTGGTGGTAGAAATTTTGTATGTAAGAGAAAAGAAAAAGAAAACTGCTCTCCTCGGCGGGGAATGAACTAGGGTCTCCCGCGCGACAGGCGGGGACACTACCCGCTCTACTATCAAACCTTGGTTACACTTAAGCTTATAAACCGTTATTGCTTAAACTGTACATCACAGAGTTATCATTTATAGCCGTTAGTAACGGCTATTCTGGTAAAATAAAATATCAGGCATCATCCGTGACCCATAATAAACATATCTACAAATTTTCAGAAAGATCGGTCCAGCAGTTTTGTCTGGAGCGAGTGGAACACATTTTGACCACGGACAGACAGACATACAGACAGCATTTCTTCGTTCCCATTGTAAAGTACTCCCTGTTCTGTAACAACTGGAGTACAAAAAAGCGAGTGTCCATGATACGATATCTGGGCCACTGCAGACAGACGTCTCTTACATTTCCCCTATGGACTCTTCTGCGTGAAGTACACAAAAGCAGCATACCTAAGGGTACATGCAAGCCAGATGAAGTTGCACGGGGTAAATGTGTGAGTAGGACAAAGACTACAGCTCTTCTTTTTATACAACAACACGTCGTTCAGACTGAAGAGGAACATGGAACTTTCTAGTTTTGGTGACAGTTTCCCACTCCCCTCCTGCACTCCTACCACCACTACTTTCTTTCTGTCTGTCTGTCTGTCTGTCTGTCTGTCTGTCTCTCTCTCTCTCTCTCTCTCTCTCTCTCTCTTCTTACATCTTCAAACTCTGTGTAGAATTATGGGAGAGAGAGAGAGAGAGAGAGAGAGAGAGAGAGAGAGAGAAGGGAGAGTAGTGGTGGCGGTGAGGTGCGGGAGGAGAGGGCAAAACTGTCACGAAAAACAAAGTTCCACGTTCCTCTCCAGTCTGAAAAGCGTGCCTGTGTCCTCCTGCTCCCTCTGTCTGTCTGTCTGTCTGTCTGTCTGTCTCTCTCTCTCTCTCTCTGTCCTCCTCTCTGTCTCTCTCTCTCTGTCTCTCTCTCTCTCTCTCTCTCTCTCTCTCTCTCTCTCTCTCTCTCTCTCTCTCGTGTCTACTTTTTGTGGGGGTAGGGTTTTCTCCCAATTTTTTATGTGTGTGTGTGTGTGTGTGTGTGTGTGTGTGTATGTGTGTGTGTGTGTGTGTGTGTGTGTGTGTGTGTGTGTGTGTGTGGAAGAGAGAGAGAGAGAGAGAGAGAGAGAGAGAGAGAGAGAGAGAGAGAGAGAGAGAAATAGTAAAAGGAACTATGACCGAAAGAGAAAATGATGAGTTTGCTAGTGCATTGTTGTTGTTTTTTTCTTTAATAACTTTATTACTTTTTGGGGGGTGGGGAAGAGTAAGCGGGTGGGGTGAGGGAGGGAGGGAGAGAGGAGGAGGGGGGAGGAGATGAGCTAAGAGATGGTGGGAGGCTTGGAATCAGACTGGGAAAAGGATGAATCCGGATTCTGCCGATCTGCGATGCAGGAGAACAACCGATCCATCCACATTTTAGAAATCTGCTTTTATCACTGTTCGATGTTTTATAGGAGCACAAAGAAACCCAGCGCCCACAGAGCACTCGGAGAGGGGATAAACACTGTGGCTATTACATGCAAAATGACAGCCAATCAGACGGCGGGGATTTTTGTGATGTTTTAGGAAAAAAGAATCAGGTAGACAGACAAACAAAGAAAAACAAACAGACAAAGAGACAAATAAACAAACAAACAGAGCACAATTTATCCCCAGACAACACCCTTTCTGAACCCCGGTTCGTATACTCGGCATTCAATCGTGTTTGCCAAAAAGATGATATGATTAAAAGATTCTTCTGAGAGCATCAGTTCAGAAGCTGATTTGTAGAAAAATGTTCTTCTTCGTCTCGGTGTATTTCATGTTACTGGGTCAATATATGTGCCAAAACCAAAAAAAGAAAAGAAAGAAAAACAGAAGAAAAAAAAAAAAAAAGATTCGCCGAGTCACACTTTGTCTTACGACCCCTGCTCACCTTTTGGGTGGTGTTTCTGTAACTGATGAAGGCAACCTCATCAATGTGATTACGACTGTCTATGAAATGCGTCAGGTACAATAATCCGCATGCAGAGAGAGAGAGAGAGAGAGAGACGCTTTGATGATTTATTGCCTTCAGCTACAGGGGCCATTAAGGCAAGGGGGGTAAACATACGACTGGATATATTGCATCATCAAAGTATAAGAAAAATACACATTGTATCATTAAAGTATAAGGAAACTAAATGATTAAATTAACAAAACTATCAGGACGCAAAGGACTTAAAGATCGGTCACATGGTCAGGATGGCACAGATATTTATAACGGTTGGGGGAAAAGGGGGAATAATCTGGGATCCAGCTTGGGAAGCCCATTGCCAAAGCCTGGTCACGTTTTCGTGCTCTCCGGAACAATTACAGTGGGTGGAAGGAAGGGTAGAAAAAAGGGTGCAGGGTGGTGGGCGGGATGAGACGGAGGGGGGGGGGGCGGGGGGGGGGGGTGTCGGAGAAATAGGGGGACAGGAGAGTTGAGGGTGGGGTGTGGGGTGAGGAGGGGGGGGGGGGGGCAGTATCCACAATCTCAGGAGACCGGTAAAAGGAAATGAAGAAGGAAGAAAAAAAAAGTCGGGACAGAAGAAGAAGAAGAAGAAGAGCGAGGAGAGAGAGAGAGAGAGAGAGAGAGAGAGAGGTAATGCAACGAATAAACAAGCCTCTGTCCTCGTGGCGGGGAAGTTTGCCTGCTCTTTCTATGAACAGACGACCTGTTGAAAAAAAAAAAAAAGAAAAAAAGAAAAAAGACACAACCAACACAACCAGTGTTAGGTAGGCACTCAAAGTCTAACCAGCGCGTTGGGCTAATGCGTGGGCCAGACATCTGCTAAGTCGTAGCCACGAGACCCTCTTCTTCAATTCTCTCATCTTAGTTGTTAATTCGTTTATCCATCAGCTAAAAATCATGCGCAGTGTGGTCTCAAAACTTAGTGGATGTGGTGTAGCGTATATGGACTAGTCCGCACGCAGTGACGCCTTCTTGATGAAACTGAAACTGAAACTGACTTGTTGTCCACAGACCTAATGTCCATGCCTATCAGCAGCAATATGGTAGACAGTAAACAGAGGAAGGGTATGGGGTAGAGGATAATCATCCCAGTTTCAGTTTCGGCTTCATCAAGAAGGTGTTACTGCGTTCGGACTAGTCCATATACGCCACACCTCAGTTTTGAGACCACACTTCGCCTGATTTAAAGCCGATGGATAAATGAAATTATGACCTAGATGAGAAAATTGAAGAAGAAGGTCTCGTGGCAGATGTCTGACCTACGCGGTCGCTCAACGCGCTAGTCAGACCTTGAGTACCTACCTAACATTGGTTGTGCCAATATCATCATATCATAATCATCCCAGAAGAATGGAGGTGTGGGATCCATCCAACACTGCAATGGTAGCCGGCCATAAGAACTGGAGCGCACTGGACAACTTTTTTTATCTTGGTTGTTAGCTGGATTTGAACTATCTCTGAACTCTCTATCTGTCTCTCTCTCTCTGTCTCTCTGTCTCTGTCTGTCTGTCTGTCTGTCTGTCTGTCTCTCTCTCTCTCTCTCTCTCTCTCTCTCTCTCTCTCTCTCTCTCTCTCTTCTCTCTCTCTCTCTCTCTGTTGCGTGCAGTTTAGTCTTTTCAGTTTCTCGGGCATGTTAATGAGTCTAGGGTCTTGTATGTCAGGTAACATCGCCCATGACCCCATTCCGCTTCAGCCCCCCCTCCCCCCCCCTCATCCCTTATCCACTCCCCCATCAAAACTCTCACGCCCCCAACTTCTAGTCGTGCCCTCTCTCTCTCTCTCTCTCTCTCTCTCTCTCTCTCTCTCTCTCTCTCTCTCTTCTAAACAAACACACTCATTCACAAATATGTTGATACACCGATACGCATGTATCAATTCCCTCATTGTCCTCATCCTTCCACGAGGATACACTCCCCACCTTCACGTAGCAAGTATGCACCCTCATGAGAGACAAAACCAGTTCGTATACGAAAAAACATTGATTAAGCATAACTCTACAGAATACACTCCCCACCTTCACGTAGCAAGTATGCACCCTCATGAGAGACAAAACCAGTTCGTACACGTACAAACATTGATTAAACATAACTCTAGACATAAAAGCACTGAAAATATCATTTTTTTCCCTTTTTTTTTAAAAGATTTGTTGTGAACATGACAGTCATGGACTGTGAGGAATACAGACTGTTCCTTGTTTGTGTTGGAGAACTGAGTGTTCTTCCACCAAGTTTTCGTTTCTGCTGAATGTTTGGAAGAAAGACAATCGTGTCATCAGATAAACAAAAAAAAACCCCAAAAAACCGTGGCGATGATCCTTCCATGTAACACTATGTGTATTGAATAATATGTATTAAATAATATGTATTAAATAATGTATTTTAATTAGTGTGCAGCTTGATTTGGTGAGAAGTTAGTAAAAAGGATTCGATTTTTTTTTCATCATCGCACGCCATTGAGAAGAAATGACCCTGATAAACACACACACACACACACACACACACACACACACACACACACACACACACATGCACATGCGCGCGCAGAGAGAGAGAGAGAGAGAGAGAGAGAGAGAGAGAGACAGACAGACAGACAGACAGACAGACAGACAGACAGACAGACTAGACAGACAGACAGACAGACAGAGAGGGTGCATTGAAGACCGAGTCATTTGTCATTGTAGCTTGAACTGCGCAAGGCTGGGAAACACAACATCCCGTGAAATCAAAACGCTCTCATGGAAACGGAATCCACTAAGGTTGCCAGAAATCCTGGTCCCATCATTCATCCCCACCCCTCTATACCAGCCCTCAACCCTTTCCCCAGTCTGCATCTTTACCCCATCCACAGTCAGTCTGCAACTTCACTGTACCAATCCACGTCAATCCACAACTTGTCCGTTACCAATCCACGTCAGTCCACAACTTGTCCGTTACCAATCCACGTCAGTCCACAACTTCATACCAATCCACGTCAATCCACAACTTATCCATTACCAATCCACGTCAGTCCACAACTTCATACCAATCCACGTCAATCCACAACTTATCCATTACCAATCCACGTCAGTCCACAACTTCATACCAATCCACGTCAATCCACAACTTGTCCGTTACCAATCCACGTCAGTCCACAACTTGTCCGTTACCAATCCACGTCAGTCCACAACTTCATACCAATCCACGTCAATCCACAACTTATCCATTACCAATCCACGTCAGTCCGCAACTTCTCCCTTACCAATCCACGTCAGTCCACAACTTCTCCGTTACCAATCCATGTCAGTCTGCAACTTCACTGTACCAATCCACGTCAATCCACAACTTGTCCGTTACCAATCCACGTCAGTCCACAACTTGTCCGTTACCAATCCACGTCAGTCCACAACTTCATACCAATCCACGTCAATCCACAACTTATCCATTACCAATCCACGTCAGTCCACAACTTCTCCCTTCCCAATCCACGTCAGTCCACAACTTCTCCCTTACCAATCCACAGTCAGTCCACAACTTCTCCCTTACCAATCCATGTCAGTCCGCAACTTCTCCCTTACCAATCCACGTCAGTCCACAACTTCTCCCTTACCAATCACGTCAGTCCACAACTTCTCCCTTACCAATCTACGTCAGTCCACAACTTCTCCCTTACCAATCCACGTCAGTCCACAACTTCTCCCTTACCAATCCACAGTCAGTCCACAACTTCTCCCTTACCAATCCACGTCAGTCCGCAAACTTCTCCCTTACCAATCCACAGTCAGTCCACAACTTCTCCGCTACCAAACCCGAACCTTCTTCACAACGATCAACAGTACCTCTCTACCCCCTCCATACCCACCCTTACCCCCTCTACACCGAATTCAACCCCCTTTTGTACCAATCCTCAGCCTCATCTCACCAGTTTTCTCTTCCTCCGTACCAGTCCCTGCACCTTTAATACCAAATCTCTTTCCATCCAGACCGGTGTAACGAAAAGTTTTAACTCCCCGAATGGTTTAACTCCCAGGGAGTTAAACTGTTCATATGAAAATTTTAACTCCCTGGGAGTTAAATTAGAATGATTTTCCCCCCTGTCCAAAATAACCCCCCTCAAAAAATTAAAAATGTTCAAAATATTTTTGTACGTTCAACAAATTCTTGAAACATTAATGGGGGAGTCTTTTTTACATATATCAGATTTAACTCCCCCCCCTGTAACAAATCCCCCCCCGGGGAGTTAGTACATTTTAACCCCGGAGTTAAATCCAGGCGTGAAAAAGTTTAACTCCCTCCCCCGGGGGAGTCATTTTTTTCACGTTAAGAAAACCCCCCGGGGGAGTTAATTGACCGTGTTTTCTGACTCCCGGAGTTACTTTGTAACAAGGGGGAGTTAATTATCATGAAAAGTTTACCCCCCACCCACCTTTCCCCTTTTTTTTAAAAAAAAGGGGGTTTTTTTTTTTAATAAAGGGGGTTTTTGTTTTCTTGTTTTTTTTTGTATTTTTTTATTTTTTTTATAAATTGTAGAAATTTATAAAAAATTAATTTTTTTCCTTTGGGTTTTTCCTTTTTTCTTCTCTCTCTCTCTCTCCTCTTCTCCCTTTCTCTCTCCTCCTCTCCTCTCTCCTTTTTCCTAAAATCCAAAACCCCCCAAAAGGAGGATTCATAAAATGGGGCCAAAGGAAAAAATTTATTTTTTTGGCAGGGGGGGGGGGGGGGGGGGGGGGGGGGGGGGGGGGGGGGGGGGGGGGGGGGGGGGGGGGGGGGGGGGGGGGGGGGGGGGGGGGGGGGGGGGGGGGGGGGGGGGGGGGGGGGGGGGGGGGGGGGGGGGGGGGGGGGGGGGGGGGGGGGGGGGGGGGGGGGGGGGGGGGGGGTGGGGGGGGGGGGGGGGGGGGGGGGGGGGGGGGGGGGGGTGAGAAACCAATAATATCGAAGGAAACAATTCACCCGACAAGTCTTGATCTGGCAAGTTAGTGAAGCACACACACCCCACAACACACACACACACACCACACACACACACACACACACAACACACATTTCGAAAATATGTATAATAAGATGCATGGGTGGTAGCGAGGTGCGGGGAGTGGGTGGTGGGTGGTGGGTGGGAGTCATTCTGGTGGTATGTCAGAATAACTCCCCCGGAGTCAAAAGAACACAGAGGGGGTTAGTTTTTTTATATTCTAGTTTAACTCCCAGGAAGTTAAATTTTTCAAATGAACAGTTTAACTCCCTGGGAGTTAAACCATTCGGGGAGTTAAAACTTTTCGTTACACCGGGTAATATTCCTGCATGCCGTTCTTGTGTGTGTGTGGTGGGGGGGGGGGGTGGGGGGGGGGGGGGGGGGGGGGGGGGGGGGGGGGGGGGGGGACGGGCAGGAAAAGTTTTTTTAAGGAGCCCATCACTCGATCAAAAACCATCTCTACGTTGGGTTTGGGGTTTTTTTTTTTTTAATCATACAGTCCTCTCTCTCTCTCTCTCTTCTCTCTCTCTCTCCCTCTCTCCATCTCTCTCTCCTCTCGGGTCTTTCTGTTCTCTTTTTTTTTTGTCCATCCTTAATCTCCTACCACCATTAAATCTTCGATGTTTTCCTTTTGCTGCTAGACATTTAGGCAGCAAACAAATGTCGGTAGTCCTAAACCTCCCCCCCCCCCCCCCCCCACCCCCGCCCCCCCCCCCCCGGGCCACCCCCCCACCTCCCTGACCCACTTCCTTTGCTTCCTCCAAACCACATATCTGTCTCCCCACTCCCTGCACAGCAACACAGCCCGCAGGGAGACAGGAACTCCAGAATTTATAAAAAGTATCCGCACACACTGGAAACAAAAAGAAGAAGAGAGCTCGAAAAAAAGGAGGAAAATGGATGGAAGGGGGTGTGGGGTGTGTGGTGTGGTGTGTGTTGTGTGTGTGTGTGTGTGTTGGGGTGGTGTGTGTGTGGGGGGCGGGTTGGTGCGGTGGGGGTGTTGGTGTTTTGTGTGTGTTTGTGTGTGTGTGTTGTGTGTGTGTGTTTGTGTGTGTGTGTGTTGTGTGTTGGTTTGAGTATAAGCAGCAGTGTAAGCAAGAGTGGTCGGCTAGAGTGTAACGTCTTGCTACAACACTGACTGTTCTGAGAGATGTAGCACATACCGAGTGGGGTGTTAAAAAAAAAACCTCTGTGACATCTCTGCAGGGCTCTGACCCGCCCTGATCCCGACTATGGCTGTGTTGATGGTGGTTCTGCAAGATCCAGCATCAGAACTCTGAATACCATTCACCATCAAAGGCGTCTATTCTGGGGGCGTTCCACGCCACCTCTGTACACAGTATGCAAGCAGAGCCTGGGGAGCCACCCCCTCCAACTCTCGGCTGAAACTTTCTGTGAACTATTGTTTGAATTTCTTTTTGGAACCTTACCCGTGCCTATGACTGTTTTTTTTTACCGCACGCTCCTCAAGAAATTTGACAACCCGAGTTCCATTCTGCCTTTGGGAATTCCTATTCTTCCCCATCTTAATGTACATACATGTTAGAGTCATGTGCAGTTTATTCAGTTCTTACGACCCACTACATAGTTTACACTTACCTGAGATTCGCTTTGGTCTGGCCTCATTGCAAATACTTCATCAGCTCTCTGGCGTACAAATTATGTTAGCCGAACCGATCCTTGTTTTGGATTTTCATGCCTTCAAAGAAAATACACAGATGGTTACAAGTCTGATGAGGGGGATGCTTCTACGGCCTGCCAGTAGCTCAACAGCTTCTCAGAAATGTTCTAAACACATTCCCTCAGACCACCATCTACACTACGGAGCTAACAGCACAGATGCTGGCACTTAGATAATTATTGTCCAAATCAGATCAGAATACCTGATTCTGTTAGACTCTTTTCTACTTTGGAGGCCATTGCTGGCAGCAACCTAGAGGCTCCTCAGCCTCCGAATCTCTTGAAACCGCAAACTCCCTGAAATCTGGTGGTTACAAGATAGTTTTTGCTTGGGTTCCCTTTCGTACCAGCTTTCGAGGCAATGAGAAGGTTAACTTGCCATGAATGATACAAATGAATGGTTAAGTAGATTCTCTATACACTCACCCGAAACCTAAAGGTCAGATGTACGTTAAAGACTTTTGGCAAGAGGAATGAAACGGGCAGGCTAAGAACAAACTTATAAACCCGTCTTAAAGGAGCTTTTACCATGTGCCAGCACTGGCCGTAAAGACGAGAGAGGAGAACAAACTTACAAACCCGTCTTAAAGGAGCTTTTACCAGGTGCCAGCACTGGCCGTAAAGACGAGAGAGGATCTAATCGAAATCTTAAAGCCAGATAGTATTGATATGATTTTATCGTATGTAAATATGTACAGGGTAGAGGGTGGGAGGCGGGATCGCTGCGGAATAACATGTTTGAAAAGCGAGTGCATAATACAGCATAACATGTAACTTTTACTTACCAGTTCGTGAACATTTACCAGTATAACACTAAATAATCAAGAGAAAAGCATTTACTGATTGTGTTTCATGGTCGAATTTGTAAGTAGCAGTGATGTGTGCGTGTGCGTGCGAGTGTGTGTGTGTGTGTGTGTGTGTGTGTGTGTGTGTGTGTGTGTGTGTGTGTGTGTGTGAGAGAGAGAGAGAGAGAGAGAGAGATTCGCATATACTAATTTCTATTTTCTCTGAAAGCAAATGGTTTGTGTGCCCCTTTGACGTAAGGGCTTTCTGGATAGTGACCGTAAGTCACCGAAGTGTGGAGTGTTGAAAGATCTGTCTCTGTCCCTGTCTTTCTGTCTGTCTGTCTGTCTATCTGTCTCTCTGTCTCTGTCTGCCTAACTGTCTGTCTCTCGCTCTCGCTCTCGCTCTCTCTCTCTCTCTCTCTCTCTCTCTGTTCAAAGTTGTAAAGTTCGCTGAAGTTCAACGAAGTTCTCTTATTTTAACACACTTTGTTGTTGTCCGTTACTTTTCCATAAATAGATTCGGGGTCGGGGACAGGTTGGGTGCGGGAAAACAAAACTTCCAGCAGTGTTTTTTTTTTCGGTGATTAAAAAAAACTTGTCTAATCCTGTTTTATGTATGCTAAATGCATTAAAAGTAAAGGGGGGAAAGATGGATTTTAGCATTATGGGAGGTAGGGTAAAAGGGGGAGGGGGAATGTGAAGGGGAGAGGTGTAAGTATATTCTTGTTTGTGTACAGGTTGAAAAACTGAGCCAACAGACCTCAAACAAACCCCCCCCCCCCCCCCCCCCCCCGAACCCCTCTCCCTCTCCCCGAA
>CM065717.1:92778858-92783858 GCA_033310375.1 Conus canariensis
GGCTATTTGAAGAAAAGCAGAGGAAAAAGATGTCTTTGAAACCGTTATAACAGTTTTTTAACGGTTTTTAACGGTTTTATTTTTTGAGAGATTAGCCCAAAACCATCCTCGGGTCACAACAGACGTACCTGCCAAATTTCATGACAATCGGTTGAGTCTATAGCGTACACAGACACACACACACACACACACACACACACACACACACACACACACACACACACACACACACACAGAATTTGCCATTTATATATTAGATATATATATATATGTGTGTGTGTGTGTGTGTGTGTGTGTGTGTGTGTGTGTGTGTGTGTGTGTGTGTGTGTGACGACTGCTTAAGGTTTTCGAGGTCCTAATCTCATGTGTTTATTGTTCAAATACCGCTCTACCCAGTAAAAAATAACTTCGGCCCAACCCGTAGTAGAACCATTCGAACAAAACACATGGACGGTTTTCTTTCTGCGAAACTTTAATACACAAAGCTTGCGATCCATGAAGCTGAACGCGACAAGCTTCGAAGTCAAGTATATTCTGTCCACACCGAAAATACCTTCGGCCTATTCCGTAGCAGAACCGTTCTCAGAATGTTTATTTAGCAAGCGTCTTCCTCATAAAAACGAATCCGTGGACATCGTTGCACACTTAGCAAAACATGCAGGTTATAACCAAATTCAAATCAGGGATGTTACACCGCAGAATGTCATAATCCAAAGATTAGTCGCAGCGCGTAAAGTCGTGGATCAACGCGTACTTCTGTGTACTGTGTGTTGGGTCTCTAAATGTAAACCTCATTCACTCCAACACTGTCTCTGCTGTGGAGGCTGTTACCTAGGCCATTGCCATCGGAGCTCACATCGCCCACACCTCCTGCTTGTTTCTTTGTCTCTGTTTTCTTTTGTTCCTTGTTTTAGGCCGCACCAAAAATGCTTCTGCTACAGACTTGAGCAGAATCTCTATACATCACCGATCTGCAACCTTAAGCTCTGACTTATGTCAAAGACCTGTGGAAATGGACCGGAAAATACAGACGGTTTAACTTTTTTTTTTTCAAATTTTCTCCAAACCTTAACGAGTTGTTTTCCATGTGCTACAAGCGACCGTAAGGAAGAAGCAGTTTTGTGCCGATTTCACATAGATCTCCCCTTTAACACCTACACGTATCTTTTGAAAAGGTGGACAAGCATCCTGGTGTATTTATTCTATGTGGTGCACCCCTCAGTATAAAACACATCATACAGTGTTAGAACATAAAGGATGTCAGGAATATTCCACCAGACCTATGAAAAAGATTATGAAGCAAGTTTTGTTGAAAGGAAGCTTTTTTTTTTCTTTTAAACATCCGTAAAGAAATTGATTTTGAAAAGATGGCAGGCCTTGATAAAGCCTCTCGTGACTGGTCGAGCTGTACACATGAACGCAATTTTGGGTTTCTTTATATTCACCTTTCCTCTTCAATCATCATTTTCCCCTTTCTTTCTGCGTTTTTCTCACTATCTGTACATCTTCCGTCATGTATATTATCTTTCCATTTTTTTACATCTTTTTCCTTGCAAGACGTTCTCCTTTCTCGCTTTACACCAATGTCCTTCCACGTCAAACTTTTATTGTGCTTGCTTTCCTCCATCTTTCGGTGCCCATTCACTTTACATATCTTCCATAATTCGTCCTTTCTTCACCTTCTCTTTCCTTTCTTCACCTTATTTTTCCTTTCTTCACCTTCTCTTCCCTTTCTTTCCCTTCTTTTCCTTTTCCTTTTCTTCTTCCCTTCTCTTTCCTTTCTTTTCACCTTTTCTTTCTCACCTTTCCTTTCACCTTCTCTTCCCTTTCTTTGCCTTCTCTTTCCTTTCTTCACCTTCTCTTTCCCCTTTCTTCACCTTCTCTTCCCTTTTTCTTGCCTTCTCTTTCCTTTCTTCACCTTCTCTTTCCTTTCTTTCACCTTCTCTTTCCTTTCTGTTACCTTCTCTTTCCTTTCTTCCTTCTCTTTCCTTTCTTGCCTTCTCTTTCCTTTCTTTACCTTCTCTTTCCTTTCTTTACCTTCTCTTTCCTTTCTTTGCCTTCTCTTTCCTTTCTTTGCCTTCTCTTTCCTTTCTTTGCCTTCTCTTTCTCCTTTACCTTCTCTTTCCTTTCGTTACCTTCTCTTTCCTTTCTTTGCCTTCTCTTTCCTTTCTTTGCCTTCTCTTTCCTTTCTTTGCCTTCTCTTTCCTTCCTTTACCTTCTCTTTCCTTTCTTTACCTTCTCTTTCCTTTCTTTACCTTCTCTTTCCTTTCGGTACATTGTTCTTCCTCTCTTTCAATTTCTTTTCCTCCATCCAATGCCACTTCCTGTCATTAAATTCAGTTATTTTCCTTATATATTTTTTTTTCGTATATAGTCATTCCATCCAGGCGTTCATTTTGCTTCTTTTTTTCTTTAGAAAATATTTTTCTTAATTTCTTTATATTTTCGTTCCTTGCAGGCCATTCTCCATCCATTCTGTACATTGATTTTTTTCTTGTTTTTACATTTTCTCACTTGGAAAGGTGTTACCAAGGGAGTATTCATTTCTTACGAGAGAGAGAGAGAGAGAGAGAGAGAGAGACGTGCGTGCGTGCGCGCGCGCGCGCGCGCGCGCGCGCGCGTGTGTGTGTGTGTGTGTGTGCGCGCGCGCGTGCGTGTGCGTGTGTGTGAAAAGTGGAGTGAGTGTTGTAGCGAAAACGTGACACATCCGGGACCTTTCCCAAGTAAAAGCCAAACAAATAACGTAGCTTACCAGGCCCAATGTGCCGTTACCATGCAAACCACCATCTGTCTCCTACTCCCGATTCTTTAACAGCACGCGAGACAAAGCGGGCAAAGCAATCACAGGGCCTGAGAGGAGAGTGGAACAGGGGAAATGGAAGTGGAATGGGAGAACCTTGCCGAAAAACTGACTGCACGGAAAGATGTATTTTATCTGTTGAAAGCATTATCTTGTTATCTTGCAGTATGTTGTGTGTGTGTGTGTGTGTGTGTGTGTGTGTGTGTGTGTGTGTGTGTGTGTGTGTGTGTGTGTGATTTTTTTTTTAATGTGCTCCTGTGTATTTAGACGAAACTGCAATTAAAAGTCTCCGAAAGAAAAAAAAGCAAACGAATATTTGGAACGGTATTTGGCTATATATTTTTTCAGTGAGTGTGTGTGTGTGTGTGTGTGTGTGTGTGTGTGTGTGTGTGTGTGTGTGTGTGTGTGTGCATGCGTGAGTGTGTGTCTGTGTGTGTGCGCGCGCGCGCGGCGCGCGCGTAGCAACGTCTGTTACAGGTCACGTTTTAAACAATTAAGGTAGTTTAATCTAGTTGCAAAGTGAGACGACTGCAGGCGGACATCTAAACAAGTTTTAATGAAATGTTAGCGAACGGCCAAAAAAGAAAAGAAAAAAACGTGGACAAACAAATCACAAGACAAAACACGACGCGTTTCGACCTCTTAGGTCTTCTTCAGGCAGGATACAAAACAAATAGGACAAAGAAAATGAACGAGCAATCACTTATCTTCATTCAATTCAGCGCAAGTTAGGCGTTGACCTAAGAAATCGAAACGCGTCGAGTTCTGTCTTGTGATTCGTTTGTCCACGTTTTTTTGCGGTTCGCTAACTTTTATTTCAGATAGTTTATTTTTGTAACGAAAATATTACAGTATTAGTTAAAGCTGCCTCTAGCCTTCACCATTCGCAGATACCTAAACACAAGAAAACAATTGGACAGACATTACGTTGAGTTTGGTGGTGCTAGCACTTGTCTTTAGAGGAAGAAAAGCTGGGTTTCAAATTCACTTTTCTTTCTTTCTTTCTTTATCTATTCATTTTATTATTATTATTATTTTTTTTTTTTAATTGAAGTGAGAACTCAAGAGGAAATCTGGTGCTCTTAACAGAGCCCAGATTTATCCGCCATTTTGATGTCAACGGTTTATTTACTACATAAAGATATGCTTTTAGAATGTTTGATTTTAAGGATGTGATTTTTTTAATGATATGCTGCCATGCTCAGGATGTGAATTGTATGCTGTGTGTATACTGTGCTGCCATGCTCAGGATGTGAATTGTATGCTGTGTGTATACTGTGCTGCCATGCTCAGGATGTGAATTGTATGCTGTGTGTATACTGTGCTGCCATGCTCAGGATGTGAATTGTATACTGTGTGTATACTGGGCTGTCAAGCCCTAAAGGAGGATGAGGCCGATGTGGGCTGGGGGAGATTTGAGGGCGGTTTTCTGTGCTTGGCCGGGCTATAGCGTAAAATATGAACCAGAAGTTTCACACACACACACACACACACACACACACACACACACACACACACACACACCACACACACTCACGCACACACACACACACACACACACACACACACACACACACACGCGCGCGCGCGCGCGCGCGCGCGCGCGCGCGCGCGCGCGTGCGAATCAGAAACAGGACGATTGCATAAAATCATCTTTCTACACAACTGCGAGTAAAAGAAATGAATGAAAAAACAATCTTATATCTAAGAAGAAAAGAAATCCAGGAACCTTCCCTTCCCATCACCACATAAGAGTAAAAGACATCAGAGAACACTCTGCAGACAGGTTAATTGATCGCCACAGTAGTTCACAAGGATCGACAGGCAACAAAATGAGTTATCTCGCTACGATTTGACGCAAAATTCAATTCAATTCAATCCAGTTGAATTCAGTCAACTTTATTGTCCATCGGAAATGTTTCTTCTGCCCCACATCCTTTCACAAGTACATAAGACATTACAAAGACACATTATAAATCATTACATTAAAAGCTGTGTCATGGTACTACCCACCGCTCCCAGGTGCCCTCTATCCCTCCCCTCTGCACCCCCCCCCCCCCCCCCATTCCATCCCGACTCCCTGCCTCTCTTCAAATGACATGAACACTTTGCTCTTACAGCAGACTCCATGAAAACCTCGTTCAGAAATGTCTCACCTGATGTGATCTTTGAATTTCTTTTTTTTTTTTTAATCTGATCT
>CM065717.1:92788858-92796358 GCA_033310375.1 Conus canariensis
TGCCATGTTCCTTACCATCAGACTGGGGAGTGGGGGAAGAGAGAGAGAGAGAGAGAGAGAGAGAGAGAGAGAGAGAGAGAGAGAGAGAGAGAGGGAGAGAGAGAGAGCTGGAAGGAGAGAGAGAAAGGGAGAGACAGACAGACAGACAGAGACAGAGAGATTGATTGACTGATTGATTAATTGATTGATCTTTAATATGCAAGGATGAAAATCTTAAGCCAAAACCTACTCTTACAATGTGTGCTTGTCATGCATACATTATTTCAACACAGTCATATTCATACTGACAATTCAACATCGCCACACTGTAATGCAATTCTACAATGACAAGCAGACTTTTCATAAACGTAATAATGGTGTGGTGGGAAGTCAAACAGAAGAAACCAAAGCAAAAAAGACAAAAACAGAGGGAGAGATAGGTAGGGATGAGGGAGATTGAGCAAACGAGAGAGAGAGAGAGAGAGAGAGAGAGAGAGAGAGAGAGAGAGTATTAAAAAAGTGTTTGAGAGTGAGGTGAAGGGGGTGTTGGTGTGAGAACTTGACACGTCAGGAGCATTGCAAAGTAAAAGCTAAACAAATGATAAGTTTCAAAGCGGAGTGACTGAGGGCGGAAAAGGAGGCAAAATTTAAAAAGAGAGTGGGTTAGTTACCGCCAAGGACATCGACAAGCAGGGGGGCACAGACGCCGACGTCAGAGCAAGGATCGGAAAGGCCAGGGCAGCGTTCGTACAGCTACGGAACACCTGGAGCTCCAAGGAACTGTCAGTCAACACCAAAGTCAGGCTCTTCAACACCAACATCAAAGCAGTTCTATTGTACAGAGCGGAAACCTGGAGAACTACAGTTGCCACCACCAAGAAAGTGCAGGTGTTCATCAACAACTGCCTGCGCAAGATTCTCCGCATCCGATGGCCAGACACCATCAACAACAACGAGCTCTGGGAGAGAACAAACCAGCTGCCTGCAGAACAGGAAATCAAGAAACGACGTTGGGGCTGGATTGGACATACGCTACGGAAGCTTGTAAGCAACACCACCAGACAAGCCCTAACATGGAACCCCCAAGGAAAACGGAAAAGAGGTCGGCCAAGGAACACCTGGCGCAGGGACCTGGAAGCAGAATTCAGGAACATGGGGATGACATGGAACCAGCTGGAGAAAAGAGCCCAGGACAGAGATGCCTGGAGGTCCTTGGTTGGCGGCCTGTACCCCAGGAGGGGTAATAGGCGATGGTGATGATGATGAAGAACACAGACTCTGTTTGTCTGTGTCCTTGGCGGTAACTAACCCCTCTCTTTCTAAAACAAAAAAAAAGTAAACAAATGATGGTGATTTGCAGGCCCAATGCACCGTTACCATGCAAACCGCGATTTGATTGCCGCACCTAATTCTGTACAGCACGCGAGACTAAGTGGACGAACGAATCAGAGGGCTTGAGAGGTGAGTGAGATAGGGGAAAATGGAATGAGAGGACGTCGGGGTGGACGGGGGGGGGGGGGGGGGGGGGGGGGGGGGGGGGGGGAGGAGTGATTGCTTAGCAACGTATACTTTTATGTATTGGAAGCCCTGTCTTCTTATTTTGTGACATGTTTATTCATGTGTGGGAAAAAAATAATGATATTCATTTAAGAAAAGAAAAAGCGACGCCTGTCCCTCGTGAGGCTCCAGGCGCCATTACAATGTAAATGCCGAACGTTTAAGAATGAACAGAAGAAAGAAAACAATAAGATTAAGGCATGTAAACTATAACATCATAGACCAACATACATTTAAAAACAGAGAATTATACATGCAGATAAACATAATCATCCCCTACACTCTTTCTCTCCGTTGTTTCCCCCTCACTTCCCCCCCCCCCCCCCCCCCCCCCCCCCCGCTCTCTCCGGCACAGAGAAATACCCAAGCACACTAACACATGCACACCCACCCACTCACACCACACACACACACACACACACACACACACACACACTATAATGAACTATAAGAAAGAGTCAAAATGCAATCAATATTTATAGCGAAATGTTATGTAACATCATGTTAATGTGTGAGGCAACATCTGTTACCGGGCAATTTTTCAAAGAAAAATAGTTTTGTAATGATGAAAATGTTACTGTAATAGGTGACGGCTGCTTTAAGGCCTCTACAAATTCGGAGGTATCTCCATCGAGGGAAGGATAGAAAAAACCGAACAGACATTCATTGTTAAGTCACGTTTGGTGGTGTTTACACTCGTCATCATTCAGAAGAAAAAAAAGCTTAAGTTTAAGTTCACCACCTTTCTTGTTCTTACCCATTCTGCAATCTGGGAGTGAAAGGTAAAGAACAATGCCAGGTGCTCTCGGTAGACCCAGTTTAATCTGCCATAGGGATGGTGGTTGTTTAGCAACTACATTAGTGTTTGTTTCTTGTATGATCCTGTTTTAAGGACGTGATTTGGGGGGATGATATGCCCTGTTCAGGACGTGACTTATTTCCTCTGTGTGTGTGACAGCCTGGGAAGGCACGGGGCCGAGGTGGGTTAGGGGCGGGGAAGGCTATCTGTCGTACACCGGGCAGTAGAGCGACGGACTCGTAATCCAAGCGTTGCGGGTTCGAATCTCCGCCGGGCCGTTTCGGTACAGGGGGGATTTTTCCCACGGAGTTAACATTGGTTCTGACTCCATTTCCCTTACAGTCCTTCGAATGAGACTATAAACCGAGGTTCCGTGTGTGAACGCATGCATAACATCTTGAACACACGTAAAATCCCATCACCAACTTTCGGAGAAGGCCAGTTTGGCCGTTGGTATGGATGGCACGTTACACATAACATGCACCTTCCCCGAAGTTGGAGTATGGCTGCTTTATGGCGGGATAAAAAACGGTCATATACACAAACCGTCACTCCCTTTGTTGGGTAGATGGGATTAATACTTGCCTGTCCATATAGGGAGTGTCCGCAGGAGTACCAGCCTGCATAGGCGGAAGAAGAAGTACACTTGGCTATGATGAAAACTATGAACAATAAGTTACACACACACACACACACACGCGCGCGCACAGACACGCACACACACATAATAGTCCACACACACACACACAAAACAATGTGCACGTGCACACACACACGCACGCATGCGCGCAAACACACACACACACACACACACACACACACACACTCACACACACACATACATACACACACACACACACACACACACACACACACACACACACACACGCACATAATAGTCACACACACACACACACACACACACACACACACACACACACACACACACACACGCACGCCGCACGCACGCACGCACACACACACACACACACACACACACACACACACACACACACACACACACACTTGCTTGTGAACGAGATGAGCGCCTAGAATCACTTTGTTCAACCGGAAGTCAAGAATAGAAAAACAAAATCTTCAGGAAGGAACGAAATCCAAGTCTGTCCCAGCCTCCCACCCCTACCCCATCCCACCCCGTCTGCTGGACAAGACAAAACAATTCAGAAAGCAGTCTGCAGACATTTTGATTGATCGTCAATGGAGTTCAAACGATCGGCTGGCAACAAGATGGGTTATCTCGCTGCGATGTGACGCAAATGGTGACAAATCGTGATGGTAACCACCGCCTCCCGCTCACCCCCTCCCATTCCCCCCTCCCCTCTGTGCCCCCCCCCCCCCCCCCCCCCCCCCCCCCCGGCCGTCCTCACCGATTCCCTCCTTTGAAAGAATTCGCCATTAAAAGTCCGAATGTGGGCACGTCATGACGCGCGTTGTTACACATTGTTGAGTTGCGACATGTTGCTGTGTTACTAACATTCCTGAGGATTGTT
Organism: Conus canariensis; assembly: GCA_033310375.1. Classification (NCBI taxonomy): domain Eukaryota; kingdom Metazoa; phylum Mollusca; class Gastropoda; order Neogastropoda; family Conidae; genus Conus; species Conus canariensis. The sequence continues at coordinate 92,792,705 of CM065717.1, forward strand.
TGAACACAAACTGCATGTTCTGTGTCGATCTGATGGCCCATTTGTTTCCGTCTGTCAGGTCTACTGTGTCAGAATGTTTGCAGAATTGGTCATATGCCTGGGCTGCTTTTTTAAAGAAATATTGTGAAAACTGTTCAGTTACAGTTTGGACTTAAATAATTATACTCCTCTGTCCACTTCAACAATAAAAAAAAAAAAATAGTCCAAACTGTTGAAGCGAACAGAGGAATATATTTGTCTTGGGCTTGCTGCGTCTTCCTACATCGTTAAGCACTCGCTTTGTAGATTGCGTTTTGCTGAAGAAAATGGTGCCTGTGTTTGTTCAGGGGATATTTGAATAACACTTTAGTGATGATGTTCCCCTGCAGGACTTGCATTGCGTGACGTCAACATGCAGCATTGCGATGAAGTGGACAATGAAAAGCGCTAGGAATTGTTTCCGTCCCTCTTCTTCTTTGTTGTAGGTCCTTTGATAATAATGATAATGAATACTTATACAGCGCCTATTCTCGGCTAGAGACCAAGCTCTAAGCGCTTTACAATCCACACTCGTTTACACAACGGGCTGCCTACCTGGGTAGTGCCGACTGAAGAGCTGCCAGCTGGCGCTTCATTCAGTCGTTTCCCGTGACATCCAGTCAGTATCGTTCAATATCGTTCACTCAATTTTCTTACTTCCTTCATTCTTTCCATTTCTCACGCAGGGTGCATGCTATGTGTAACGTGTCATCCATACCAACGGCCAAACTGGCCTACTCTTCAGAAAGTTGGTGATGGGATTTTACGTGTGTGCAAGATGTTATGCGTGCGTTCACACACGGAACCTCGGTTTATAGTCTCATTCGAAGGACTGTATGGGAAATGGAGTCAGAACCAATGTTAAATCCGAGGGAAAAATCCCCCTGTACCGAAACGGCCCGGCGGAGATTCGAACCCACAACCCCAGGATCACCAAGATTACGAGTCCGGCGCTCTACCAACTGAGCGAGCTATTCCGGCTCCCAAAGAGATCAAAACTTTACAATTCAATAATACATTGATGTGTATTGTGAAGTGTACTTGTTTTGTCTTGTTTTTGTTGGTTTCTCTTGATTTTTTTTTTTTTTTTTTTTTTGCGGACAAACATGTTACTGGACAGACACTGATTTTTATCTACCCCTTGTTAAAAAAAAGAGATCTGTTATTGTTGCCATTTCTATTTTTCTCTTGTTCATTTGCTCTTCTTAACGACAACATTAAGATTATAATTGCAAATCAGTTTTGATTTATAAACAAACAAATGAACATGCAAAAGAAAAACGAAATCAAAAGAAGGAAGAAAAAGAAAGAAGAAAGAAAGAAAGAAAGAAGAAAGAAAGAAAAAAAAAAGAAAAAAGAAAAGAAAAAAAAGAAAGAAAAAGAAAAGAAAGAAAGAAAGAAAGAAAGAAAGAAAGAAAGAAAAAAAAAAGAAAGAAAGAAAGAAAGAAAAAAAAAAGAAAGAAAAAAAGAAAGAAGAAGAAAGAAAGAAAGAAAGAAAGAAAGAAAGAAAGAAGCAAAATAGAGACAGAGATGGGTGACAGTGACTAACAAAACAGAAAGTGAATTAGTTATGAATTTCAAAATGAAAAATAAACCACGAAATGGCGGAGGGATAGAAGGGGCGGGGGGTAGGGATAATAGGTTATTGCTAAAACATCAAGAGGAGAAGACAATGATGACGATGACGATGTGATACTGATGCTGATGTTGACGATAACAATGTACACAGCGAGAGATGCTTAAGAATAGAAATGAAAAGTGAGAAAGAGAATGACGAAAATTAAAAAAAAGACAAAAGCAAATTTAAAAAAAAAAAGACAAAGACAAGAACAAAATTGTGATGATGACTATGACGATGTTAATGATAACGACGTCCATAATAATGATTATGGCGACAATGGTTAATGATGACGTTATAAGGGTCCGTCCGTGAACATGGACAAACAAATACGCGTAAAAAATAAGAGAAAGGAGGCAATTACAGAAAACGGCTAGAAAGAGGAAGAAAAAGGCATAGGCGAGGTGATGATTATAATGATAACATTGATCATTTGTTTCCTCATTTGTCAATCGTCACTGCCGGTGGTCTTTCAAAAACTATTATTCGTCTTTTTTCTCGTCTCTATGAATTCCTCCTCCTCTTTTCCTAACTTTTCTTGTCCTTTACAACCTTTTCTTTCTCTTTTCTCTTCTTCTTCTTCTTCTTCTTCTTCTTCTTCTTCTCTTCTTCTTCTTTCTTTCTTTCTTTCTTTCTCCTCCGCCTCCTCCACATTCCTCCGCCTCCTCCTCTTCTTGTTCTTCGTCTTTTCTTCTTTTTCCTCTTCTTCTTTCTTCTTCTTCTTCTTCTTCTTCTTCTTCTTTTCTTCTTCTTCTTTTCTATTCCTTTTCCATTTCCATGTCTTCTCCTTCTTCTTCTTCTTCTTCTTCTTCTTCTTCTTCTTCTTCTTCTTCTTCTTTCCTTTTCCTCTTCCTCCTCCTCCTCTTCCTCCTCCTCCTCCTTCTCCTCCTCCTCCTCCTCCCCCTTTCTTCTTCTTTCTCGCTTTCTTTCTTTCTCTTTTGTTCTTTCTCCTCCTCCTCACATTCTCCCCGACTTCTCTCCCCTGGTTCGCCTGTCCATCACCATTCCCTTCCCCTTCCACCTCCTCCCCATCGCGGGGCCCCTCCTCCTTCAATGTTGTTGTTATTTTATGCCTCTCTTCCTTAAACTTCTGTTTCTCTTTATCAGGCAAGGTACACCCACTGTGCCTTCCAAACGACGGCTTTTATGGCTCCCAACAAACAGTGAAAGTATCTGGTTTGTCATGTTAAGGCAGCACGTAGCATATACATAAATATGCAGACTCCTCTCTCTCTCTCTCTCTCTCTCTCTCTCTCTCTCTCTCTCTCTCTCTCTCTCTCTCTCTCTCTCGTGTGTGTGGTTTGCGCGCGCGCAATTGTAAGTGCGAGCGAAATTGTATGTGCGAGCTGTGCGAGTCTGGGTGAGTGCTACATACGGGTGTAATTTTGTATGTATCTTTCGGTATACTCATTTTACGATTATACAGTTGGTGTGAGCAAGTTTTGTAAATAATCGTGATCAGTAGAAATGTTACAGCGTCAGTGTGTGTGTTTTCATTTTTGTTTCTTGACCTCATTGCAGATAGGTCGGTGGCCTTTGCAATTAAAAATTTTCCGAGTTCCGAGTTCTCTCTCTCTGTCTCTATCTCTCTCTCTCTCTGCCTCTGCCTCCCTCTGTCTGCCTGTCTGCCTGCCTAACTGTCTGTCTGTCTGTTGCTTTCTCTCTCTCTCTCTCTCTCTCTCTCTCTCTCTCTCTCTCTCTCTCTCTGTGTCTGTCTGTCTGTGTGTCTGTCTGTCTGTCTATCTGTCTCTGTCTGTCTGTCTCTGTCTGTCTGTCTGTCTGTCTGTCTGTCTCTCTCTCTCTCTCTCTCTCTCTCTCTCTCTCTCTCTCTCTCTCTCTCTCTCTGGCAGTGCAGAAATACGAAGAGGAAGAGGATAATCCCTCTGACGGTATGCTGGCCACCTGAGAAGGAGCTGTCACTGCTCTGACAGCTGCGACTATATGATGCCCGCCAGAGACTGACCAGGGCTGCACTCTGCTTTGGGACTGGAGGGTCTGGCTTACAATCCTCTCGGGAG
>CM065717.1:92803858-92806358 GCA_033310375.1 Conus canariensis
GAGAGACAGAGAGAGAGAGAGAGAGAGAGAGAGAGAGAGGGGGGGGGGTAGGGAGAGAGAGAGGGAGAGAGAGAGGGAGCATGTGCTAGAGCAGGCTCACGCACACACACACACACACACACACACACACACACACACACACACACACACACACACATACACACACACACACATACACACACACCTCTCTCTCTCTTTCTCTCTCTCTCTCTAATTTCTCTCTGACCTTTGAAATTCCCCTCTAAATAAAGTGTATCAATATACAGAACCCAATCAGGCTTTTAGAAGTTTGGTATTCCATCTTCTATAGTGTATACAACAAACATGCCCCGCTCCAAACCAAAAGAATCAAACATCGGATAAAACCTCCTTGGCTTACAAGAGATACAGAACGCTATTTACCAAAGAGAGTACCTGTTAAAAAATGGCCCTCGTGAAGAATACAAAAAAACAAAGAAATAAAGTAACCTCTCTCATTACAGCAGAGAAAAAGAAATATTTTCTAAACTTAATTAGTGAAAAGAAAGACAGCAAGTCCGTATGGAAAGCCATCCATGGATTAACAAATAAACATATTTCCTCTGTTTCAAACATAACGAATGATATAATTTTCTACCGATAAACTAAATCACCATTTTACAACAGTAGCAGATCAAATAATTCATGATGATAAATCAAATGATAATGACCTAGAAGAATTACAAAAATACTGCAGGGGAAAAACTATCCATTCAGATTTAGATATCAGCCTTCTAGATGTTCATTCTGTTTTGTGTCCCTTAGGCGATTGAAACAGACAGCCACTCGTGGAATTGACGGTATAGACGGTCAAATTCTAAAGCTCTCTGCACCCGTTATCGCAGAAACGTCAACTTACATTTACAACCTCTGTATATATAAACAATGCTTTCCAGATACCTTAAAAAAGCAAAAATCATACCAATATACAAATCAGGAAACACTACTGATCCATCAAATATAGGCCTATTTCGATTCTATCAGTTCTTTCTAAGCCATTAGAACTCCACATCAATAAGTGTCTCCATTCCCATGCAGAACAATATGATTCAATCCACCCAAATCAATCAGGCTTCAGAGAAAACCATTCGTGCCACACAGTGCTAACTAAATTAATAGATAGATGGCTCTTAAACATGAACAACAAGCAATTTTCAGGAATTCTCTTTGTAGATTTCGCAAAAGCTTTCGACATTATAAATCATGAACTTTTACTCAGAAAACTAACTTTGTATAAGCTATCATACAAACACTGAAACTGATTTCATCTTTTCTCTCCAACAGACAACAAATTGTGTCCGTAAACACGTACAAATCTGATTTTCTTCCCAACAAATTTGGTGTCCCACAAGGGTCAGTATTAGGTCCTCTATTGTTTTCATTTTACATCAATGATCTGCCATTGTACTTGAAAATAAACAGTGAAATGTTTGCTGATGATACAACCTTAGACACAAGTAATTCAGACGACAAACAGGTTTGCAGTGACATCCAAGAAAACATCAATCTCTTGGTTAAATGGACACGATTTAATCACATGGCTCTCCATCCTCACAAAACTAAATTCATGATGATAACTACAAGACAGAAACGTCAAACTATAAGCCAAAATCTGCCAGTACTTTGCATTTCTAACGAAAACGTCGAAGAAGTAACCAGTGACAAAGTCTTGGGAATAACAATAGATAATAATCAAACTTGGTCAAAACACTTAGAGTCTTTATCTAGAAACGTTGCAAGAAAACTCATCTTCTAAAAAGGATTAAGAACTTCTTAAATTTACATGCAAGAAAACTATTCTTTCATTCTTACATTCAGCCTTTTATTGACTATGCCTCAACACTTTGGGACTCAGCGAGCAGTAATTCACTCAAACCACTAATTAGTCTTCACAAACGAGCTGTCAAAGTAACGTTAGGCCGACCATCCTCACTGGTAGATTCAGACTATAAGCAATCAGGCATTCTCCCATTTAAAGCCAAACTTCTATACAATAAAGGACTCTTTATGCATAAGGTACTCCATGGAAATGCTCCACTTTCTCTAACAAATATGTTCACTTTTAACGACTATCGACATTCACATAAAATAAACCTCCTGTTTGCAATGATTTATCTATACAAGTCTAGTTTGGCGTATTCCGGAGGTTGGCTATGGAACCATATTCCTCAAGAACTAAAAAATCAATCAAACTTTAAAATATTCAAGTCTTATTTTCAAAAATATCTTATGAATGTCTCAGATTTGATTGCACTATACCCTAAAATATATTGAAAATTCTCAATTCAGATTTAATTTAACAAACATGTGATGTTCGAAGTTGACTCAATTCTACGCAAATTGCACTGATCATCCTATGCCATTAATGTGTTTTTTCAAAGCTTTTCGCGAGTGTTTCTCCATGTCTGCTTCATTGTCTTTCTCTTCCTTTATCTCTGACTATCTATCGCCAGTCGGTCGGTCGGTCCGTCATTGTCTCTCT
>CM065717.1:92811358-92816358 GCA_033310375.1 Conus canariensis
AAATAAAGGCACATGGTCTCAGCATTGCATGTAACACGTTACAAATAAAGGCAGACGGTCTCAGCATTGCATGTAACACGTTACAAATAAAGGCAAAGGGTCTCAGCATTGCATGTAACACGTTACAAATAAAGGCAGACGGTCTCAGCATTGCATGTAACACGTTACAAATAAAGGCAGACGGTCTCAGCATTGCATGTAACACGTTACAAATAAAGGCAGACGGTCTCAGCATTGCATGTAACACGTTACAAATAAAAGGCAAAGGGTCTCAGCATTGTATGTAACACGTTACAAATAAAGGCAGACGGTCTCAGCATTGCATGTAACACGTTACAAATAAAGACAAACGGTCTCAGCATTGCATGTAACACGTTACAAATAAAGGCAGACGGTCTCAGCATTGCATGTAACACGTTACAAATAAAGGCAGACGGTCTCAGCATTGCATGTAACACGTTACAAATAAAGGCAGACGGTCTCAGCATTGCATGTAACACGTTACAAATAAAGGCAAAGGGTCTCAGCATTGCATGTAACACGTTACAAATAAAGGCAAACGGTCTCAGCATTGCATGTAACACGTTACAAATAAAGGCAAACGGTCTCAGCATTGCATGTATCACAGATCATGAGGGCCTTGCGCTCGAGCCCATCAAAACCCCCCAGCCAGATCAGTAAACTAAGTAAACGTCAGTCTTGGAGAGACTCCTGCTCCAAGCTGACTCGAAAATCACCCAGAAAAACAAAGCGTAGAAAATGGTCAAGAAAGTAAAGGGAACACGACCTGTCTTTCCATTCATCATCTGTTATGATTCGCTGATTACCGACAAGCATGCTTTTGCCAACGTGCTGACCTGTATTGAACAAAACTCATCACCACAAATTAATCTGTTGCTATTTTGAGAAACAAACAACGAAAGAAACAATTCCAAGGAAACTTTTCTTCTGACAGTCCTGAAGCCTACTATCTGCCATTTTCACTAAAGGAACTGAAATCAGCTCTGCTGATCTGAACCAATCATGCCGCTGGCATTGATGATATCGATTACCAGCTTCTAAAACATCTCCCAGAAAGTTATCTTGTGACTCTTGAATATGCAGACACAAACATTCGCCCTTCCTTCCTTCTGTCCTCCCTCACGTCATTCCTCTCTGTCTGTCTGGCTGGCTGGCTGGCTGGCTGGCTGTCTGTCTGTCTGTCTGTCTCTCTCTCTTTCTCTCTCTCTGTCTCTGTCTATCTCTCTCTCTCTCTCTCTCTCTCTCTCTTTCTCTCTCTCCCTTCCTCACTCCATTCCTCTGTGTCTGACTGTCTCTGTATGCCTGTCTGTCTACTTGCCTGTCTTTCTCTCTGTCTGTCTGTCTGTCTGTCTGTCTCTCTCCCTCAAATCTCTCACCCCCTCTCTCTCTCCCTACCTCTCTGTCTCTCTCTTCACCTTTTCCCCTCATTCCCTCTCTCCTTCTCTCTCTCTCTCTCTCTCTCTCTCTCTCTCTGTGGCAGTGTAGAAATATGAAGGGGAAGCAAAAGGCGGGAAAGCTATCTGACTGCATGCTGGCCACCTAAAAAGGGAGCCGTCGGTCCTCTGACAGCTGTGACTGTATGCCCGTCAGAGACTGAAAGGGGCCCCTCTCCACTCCTTGATTTGTTTGCCTGGCTCCCAATCCTCACCGGAGTCTGGTTATTTGCAGCGAGGTTAGTTCACTGTCTCTTTAACGCCATACACTCTGAATGGGGCGTCTTGGGTACTGTACCTTCTTTGCAGAACTGCACGTGGGAAGGTCGTTAAAATTTCTGGTCAGTCTGGAAGGATTATCATGGCATTTGCTACACATGAAGGAAGCAGAATGAGTTGGGGTAGCAGTAATGGTACTGAGAGGTCAGTAAAAATAATACAGCAAAATGTTGATGATAACAATGGTGATGATCATAATTTAATGAAAACACAGCTCTTGTTTACCTAACTTGACGTTATTTCTTGTATGTCTTGCATGGCTGCATGATTATACCCTAGGATTCTGATCTCATGTGTTGCAGCTAATTCATTTGACGTTCTTCAAACGGGACATAGGGCTGCTACTGCAACTGGGCTGCTACTGCAACAGGGCTGCTACTACAACTGTCGAGTACAGTCTGCAGAATTGGGTGGTCAGCCCTCGGTCAACCACCCAACTTGGAGGACCAAGCATTGGTCATTGTCTGGGGTTTAGCCTTCAGTTTCTGCTGGTCAGCAATACAGTAGGAGCTGCTGCGATGTTTGAGCTGCCCGACCTCAACAAGGTGGCGATCCGCTTGGGAAAAGCACAGAGTCTGCTGAAGGTGGAGAAAGTCCTTCAAGCTGATATTGATCGCGTACGTGTACACACATACACACGCACGGATGCACGCACGAATGCACACACGCATGCATGCATACATACACTCACACACAGATACACGCTCTTACACACACACACACACACACACACACACACACACACACACACACACACACACGCACACACACACACACACACACACACACACACACACACACACACGCACACACACACACACACACACACACACCACACGCATGCACGCACGCATACACACCCACACAGAGTCCTAGCAGCTATGTAGTAGCATTTTCTCTAAGAAAGTGGGTCAATGCTGAAATATCCGATCATTATGTGCCAGACAGAGAGGAGAAGAGATGGAAAAAAATTGCTGTACGAAATGACGGAATCAAAATAATAGGAGTATGATAAGGCAGTTTAGCCAGCGCGCGGGTAGGTTGTAAAAAAAAGATTATATCCCTGTCCCTCTTGTACTCCAAGCTGTTCACCTTTCTGTGCACGGTCACAGTCATTACAGCCCGAACCTTTCATTCCTACACTCCGCCGTACACCGTTACACCGTCATGCTCGTTTCTGTCACATTTCTCTTCCTAGCACTTCAAGGGAAGCGACGAGTTTCGGGCCGTCGCCAGACAACCCGTTAGAGAAGACACAGCATGTACTGAGGCCTGAGTCATATAGTTGGTGTTCTGTGGTGCTTGCGCATGAAAGGTGTGTATGTGTGTGTGTGTGTGTGTGTGTGTGTGTGTGTGTGTGTGTGTGTGTGTGTGTGTGTGCGTGCGTGTGTTTGTGAGTGTGTGTGTGTGTGTGTGTGTATGCGTGTGTGTGTGTGAGTGTGTGTGTGTGTGTGTGTGTGTGTGTGTGTGTGTGTGTGTGCGCGTGTGCGTGTGTGTGTGTGTGTGTGTGTGTGTGCGCGCGTTTGAATGTGTGTGTGTGTGTGTGTGTGTGTGTGTGTGTGTGCGCGTGCGCGTGTGTGTGCGTGCGTGTGCGTGTGTGTGTGTGTGTGTGTGTGTGTGTGTGTTGATGTGACTTGAGTAAAGTTAGTTGTGGCGACAGCCCTGATACGGCCTTTTGCAGTCGCCTGGGCTATAAGCAACATTATTTTTCTCTCCGTTCTCCATTCTCTCTTTGTATTCACTTTCCCTTACTTTACATTTTCATTTCCTTCTTCCCGGAACTGGGTGGATTTCGTATCCCAGATTTATTGCAATTGGACTGGTATGCAGGAGAGAGAGAGAGAGAGAGAGAGAGAGAGAGAGAGAGAGAGAGAGAGAGAGAGAGAGAGAGAGAGAGAGGTGTTTATGTCCACCTGACACGTGCATGGCATAGGAAAGGAAAAGCTGAACAAATGGAGCAGTGTTGCAGGCCCAGCGTCTCCTTACTATGCAGAGCACAGCCTATTCCCCGCTCCTGATGTTGCACAGCATGCTAGACAAAGGGAATGAACCATTCACTGGGCTTAAAAGGCAAGGGACGGGAGACATGAACATGGAAATTGAGAATGCTTTGTGAAAGGCGACTTTATAGCAATATGTATGCCAGTGGTTGTCTGTGTGTGTAAGATGTATATCTATACGTGTCTCTGGAAGACACTGCATTACATACGCATCTTGATCAATTGTAAGGTAACATTTGTTGCGGTAGTTAGGTAAAATATCATTCAGCATCTATTTTACGAAAACGTTAAGGGGTAAGTGGTCACAGATTTTGAGAAAAGTTAGAGCTAGTTGCAAAGTGAGGTGATTTCAGCAGAAATCTAAACAAGTATTAGATATTAATGTTAGCGCACCGCAAAAAAAAAGAAAAAAAAAAAGAAAACGTGGACAAACGAGTCACAAGACAAAGCATGACGCGTTTTGACGTCATAAGTCTTCTTCAGGCAAAAAACAAAACAATCAGGACAACGAAAATGAACGAGCAATCACTTATCTTCAACTACTTTAGCGCAAGATAGGCGTCGTGTTTTTGTCATGTGATTCGTGTGTCCACGGTTTTGTTGTTGTTGTTGTTGTTGTTTTTTTTTTGTTGTTGTTTTTTTTGCGGTGCGCTAACATTCATATTTAAAATTTGAGAAAATGTTCAGTTTGGAACTTGAAAATATTACTGATAACGTAGATAGCTGGTTTACAGCCTCTACATTTTTTGACACCTCGATGCAGGGCAACTCTTTAAAGGCCAGGCTGATAAATATCATTGTGCAAAGTGTGTGGCCATGCTTGTCATTACCTAGAGAAGCCAAGATTGAAGTTCAACATTTTTTTTATCCTTACAAACAAAATCTGAGAGTTAGAAATGGAGGGAGATACCTGGCGCTCTCTTGTTTTACTGGCTGTAAGGATGTTGGCAGCCTTATTACCATTGCTTTTGATGTTTACTTCGTTTTCAGGATGTGAACTTTTTTTTATGATAATCAGACTTGTTCAGGATGTGACTTTTCCCCGCTCTGTTTGCTTGAAAACCATGGGGGAGGAGAATGGGGGGCAGGGCTTTTCAAACTTGCTATGCTTTGACTACAACATGCTTGAACTGTGGACTGGTAACACGTTACAAATAAAGGCATACGATCTCAGCATTGCATGTAACACGTTACAAAAAAAGGCAGACGGTCTCAGCATTGCATGTAACACGTTACAAATAAAGGCAAAGGGTCTCAGCATTGCATG
>CM065717.1:92821358-92838858 GCA_033310375.1 Conus canariensis
TTTTGCCGATATATAGAGTAATAATTGTAAATGATAACACGTGTTGAGAAACGTTTCATTTTGCAACATGGAAAAAAAAGTATTAATGTAAATAGCTGATTTATTCTCTGTACATTCAGTGACATATCCTCCTTTGAAGTAATTCAGGAAGATATTTATTGTTATGCCATGTTTCATTGTGCTAATGCTTGTCATCACCAAGAGAATCCAAAAATCACGTTGATCAAATGTCACCTGTTAAACAAATATCTGGGCGTTATAAGTCAAAGGGAATGCCTAGCGCCATCTCACCAGTCATGATGATGCCAATACTTTGATTACCATCTCCAGATTCGCTTTTAATGTTTGTTTCTTTTCCAAAATGTCATCCTTTTTAATGATCTGACTTCTTAGGATGTGACCTCTCTCTCTCTCTCTCTCTCTCTCTCTCTCTCTCTCTCTCTCTCTCTCTCGTTGCAATTGTGTGTGTGCGTGTGTGTGTGTGTGTGTGTGTATGTGTGTGTGTGTGTGTGTGTGTGTGTGTGTGTGAGCGCGCGCGCGCGCGTGTGTTTGAAATCCCAGGGATGAAAGAGATGGGGGCCTCTGTAGGGCTGGCTATAACTATAAGTTATAAACTTACAATGGACACATACGTCCGCTTGTAAGTGACAGCCCTCGCATGACCAAAAGTTTACACACACACATACACACACACACACACACACACACACACACACACACACACACACACACACACACACACACACACGTGCGCGCGCGCGCGCACGCACGCACACGCACACGCACACACACACACGCGCACACACAGAGCGATTTCACATATTCGATTTATCGCACTAGCGAGCCAAAAATGAAAAAAAAAGTTTGTTCTGTTCAAGAAGGACAGAAAAGGTAAAGAAGTTTTCCCTTAAATTAGAGCAAAAGAATTTTTGAAAGGGTCTTCTGACAGGTTGATCGACTGCCCAAACAGTTTAGAGTAACTGTCTTGAAGCAAAACTGATCGTCTGAACTCGATTCGACGCAAATTGTGACAAACCGTCCAGGCGCCCATCACCTTCTGCTATCTTTCTGTCCAAGTGCCTTTCCCCATCTGCACATCAGTTTGTTGCAACTACAACTGAAGTGAGCGCTCACCATGTCTGTTATAGTGCCGACTGTTTTATCCTCCAATCAGATCAGGTTATTATTTTTGATGCCCGGGGACAGAATGATTTGGAAAATATTATCACTTTGAATTCATTCCAGTCCTTAAAGATAGCAATGTCCTCGCTCATATGGAAGACGAAGCGGGTTTTAAACGGAGAGAGGCTGACGTAGACCCCAGACTGTTTTTTGTTTAGTCTTTTATACATGCCCAAACATGAGATTTGTCCAATCCCGCTATCTTCCTTCAAATTGGGAGCAAAAAGACTGTGGCGTTCACCTGTTGGATTAGCGCATCGCAGGAAATCGTGAGACTGCCACATTTTGCTATATAACCCCACTGAATGCAGCCTGAACCTTCTGTGCTGATCGTGGACAAACTTCTTTTCATCTGACAGGTCTGCTGAATGTGCTACAACGCTCATTGATTCGATAGCAGCATAAGGATGTTTGCTGAATAGACAATTATTCTGAAAATGGTTCAGCTGATGTTTGGGCCTACAGTTTATGTTTTTGGTGTGGGCAGAGAAATACATTTGCTTTCAACTGCCGTGTCTTCTTCTGTCATAGAGCACACTTTTCGTGTGAAATTCAGTTTTGCTGAATAAGCTGCGGCTGTGTTAGTTTAAAGGATGTCTAAATAACACTCCAGTTATGATGTCCCCCTTCGGGACTTGCATAGCGTGACGTCAACATGCAGCAATGTGATTTAGCTGGACGGCGGAGTATTTGAATAACAAACAGCAATGGAATCTTGTTTTCTTCCCCTTTCTTTTCTTCTTTCGACATTTCTTTAGAAACTTTGAAAATCTAGGAAGTTTTTCACGTTACGTCCTGTAGTTTTTGTTGTTGTTTTGTCTTCTTTTACTGCTGCATTTTCTCAAGCGATCTTTCTGTTGGAGAGGTGCTGTTGTCGATTTTATTTCATTTTTGTTTTGTTTTAGTTTTTTTTTTATCTCGTGAAAAACATAACAAGACGAAAAACAAACAAAAAAGAGAAGGCCTTTGACCTTATTGTTATTTTCTCTTCACGCCTGTTCATTTGTTTACTTAAACAATATTGTTAAGACTGAAATTACAAATAACTTCTGCTTGAAGTAGGGAAAAGAACAACACAGAGTGCAGTAAAGACAGAAAGAGGACACAGCAAACTAATTTTAAGAAAAACAATAGGTAGAAAAAAGAAACAGATTCTTATGGCGACAGTAACAATGTGTTGGGGGTGGGGGGTGGGGGGGGGGGGGAGGAGACGGTCGAGCTAAAGAGAACAAAAGGATTGATTAATCATTTGATTGAGGTGTTGAAGGATACATCATGAGGAAGTCAAGAGGAAAAACAGAAAGAAGCCAATGACAACCATCATGACGTTTATTCTGATAATGACGATCACGATATACACGACGATGGATGCTAGGGAAGAAAATAAGAGGTAAAAAAAACAACAACCATGAGACCTTGAGACAGAAAAGAATACAAACTGACGATGGTAACTGTGAAGACAATGATGTTGATGACAAAGGCAATAATTAACGTATTGACGACGACGGTTATGACGGTTATGATTTAAAAGCAACTGGTGTGTGTGTGTGTGTGTGTGTGTGTGTGTGTGTGTGTGTGTGTGTGTGTGTGTGTAGTGAAAAAAGGGAAAGCGTGCATAGAAACAAAGAAGACATAGAAGAGAAGAAAGAGGAGATATAGGGACACAAGTGTTCAGATAAAGAAACGGGAAGAGAATGTCTAAATCTGTGTTCTAGATCAGCAATCTTATTTCGCCCGCAAACCCCACTTTTCACATAATCAAATTCTCTTAACCAAAAAAAATAGCTAAAACCCTACAAAATTAAACAAATCTAATTGCGTGAAAAGGGGGGTTTGCGGGCAAAATAATTTTCCTGCTCTAGAACCGCACATTTTATCTTTCTCTCTGATTAACTAACAGGCGCTGTGTTTGGCGGGACAACTTGCAACTCTTCACGAACAAACGATCTTTTAGGGGCGGGCTTTTTAGACGTAGTGGCGCCGCTAGAAGAAAGAGTTTCTCTTAAATAATACACAGGAGGGGTTGTTTTCATAATTCTTTCAACTTCATATACATCTACGCTCCATATAGGGTCTGTGGCTCTAATTCTAACATCTCTCTCTGCCTCTCCAGGCGCATACAAGTATCTTACTTTTAGTCCAAACGGCAAGAGTTTTTGATTACCTTGAATGTCTTCAGTAATGCTAATTTTTTTTAATTTGATCGCGTTTACTGGCTTAAGGCCTGTTGCTTTAAATTCTTCATTGTTCATGGCGCGTAAGACTGCTGGCAACCTCCTAACCCATTCTGTGTTGCGTTCCCCGTCCATAAGGTCTCTGTGATATTGATAGGTAAACAGGCGCTCAGCTAGATTCTTATTAAAGTTTTCTACTAGGGCTTGTGATCGATGGTTGCCTGGGATCCCTCTCTTAACTGTAACCCGGTGTCTTAAAAACAGTTGGTTTACAGCTCCTTTAAACTCTTTCCCATCATCAACCTGGATCATCCTAGGATACTTTAATGGGCCTCGCATGTATATTTGCTGTAAAGCCACAGCCACGGCAGTTGAGCTTTTATCCGTTAAAGGCTCAGCATCCTTATACCTTGAAGCCATGTCAACAACCGTAAGAGCATACTTAAACTTTTTTCTTCTAACTTTGTCATGTGGAAGATACAGCAAGTCCATCTGGTGGGTGTCATTAGGAACTGAATTAACAAATCGAGGTCTTATTATTCTTTTTGGGGCAGGCAGATATATTTGCCAGATCGCTTGTTTTGAAAGCCAGTCTTTCGCTTCTGATTCAGACACCCTAGCAGCTTTACTCAGTTTATCAATAGCGGCCTTTCCTTTCCAATACCCTCTAGGAGAATAATATATTTTGTACTTCGTATCGTCCATAAGAGACTGTTTTTATTACATTTTTAACAATGTTTTTTAGATTGAATATGCAAGAAGAAAGATTGCTCCCATAGCGCCTATAATAAAGCCTATTTCTACCATTTTCTGATCCTCAGACGGTTCATAAAAGTCAGACAGCTCTGGCGGTGACGATGTTAGAAACTTCTTTCCTGTCACTAAGTAATATTCATTCATTGCTTCATCAACGTCTGTAAATGTGTGCTCTGCATGTCCCTGTTCTCTTAACTTTTTATTAATAAAGTCTAAGTGAGCAATTCTCCTTTTCTCGTAAGCGTCTCTTGCCTTAGCTAAATCTTCCATTGCCTTGTTATGGCGTTCTCTCTCTTCATCAGACCGCAATTTACTAAACATATAATTGCTGCCGGAGAAAGCCAATGCATTAACAATAGCCCCACCCACCATCAGAACTATTCCAGACATCTTTTTTATAAATGAATGAATATTTTTTAGAATGATTTTTTTTATAAATCAATTTTTTTTTATAAATCAATCTTTTTTTATAAATCAATCTTTCTATGCATTGATGTTTTCTGGGATAATCCCCTGTGCAACAAGAAAGTCTTTTGAGGCAATCCCCGCCGTTATTACAGCTATAACCTTAACAACATCCTCAATGTCTAACCTTCCTAGATCAGCCGGCCTCATTTTAAACATGTTTTTTGCTAACATGCTATATCCTATACTAAGACCACCAATTACAGCAGAGTGGTAAATCGTATTAATAATCTTTTTTTCGCTCATGTTTTTTAT
Source organism: Conus canariensis (assembly GCA_033310375.1). NCBI lineage: Eukaryota > Metazoa > Mollusca > Gastropoda > Neogastropoda > Conidae > Conus > Conus canariensis. Next base: position 92,826,191 of record CM065717.1, read on the forward strand.
TAACTAAAAAAATAATTAAAATAATCATAATATGAAAGACTGTCTATGTGCTTTTTAATTAGATAATCTTTTGTTGCCAGAGCTAAAAATAAGGTTGTAACTAGTTTCGGCGAATCTTCTATCTTTCCCATGTTGGGCGGCTTTATTCTTAACAAACATTTTGCTAGGGTTGAATAAACTATAACACCGACAATGGGCACTGCATAATTAACCAACGTTAAACTCATGGTTTTATTATTTTTATTGTTTTTAAAAAGAGTTTAAAAAATGGATTGCGGCGAGCTATTAAAGTGTGAGGAGGCGGCAGACCTCTGTCATAAAGAAAGATTATACTCTCTGGCTGCGTGTGGGAAAACCAGGCAGTATTTAGGCGTTGAACTAAGTATCGAACAGATTCAGCAATTGTCTACATCAGACGTTGAGAAGTATTACGCCAGGTACGAGGCACAGCTAGGATCAAAAATGGTTAGATCAGTGGGACAGACAATGATTAGTTTATATGCTAAGTTAGTAAGTAAGATGGCGCCGATTGATTCAGAAGAAGATTTAAAATATGACTTAACACAAGATCCGGTTTTAACCAAGTCCCTAGAATCTCTTGCATGTGACATGTATTATAGATTTGGGACGTTGCTATGTCCATTCATCATGGGATTAATTACTTTCAATCATATTAATTTCAATCATATTAATTTTAATCAGACTAAAAAAAAATGAGCGAGCAGGAGAAGAATGTCCCACAGGAGCAGAATGCTTCACAAGTGAATTCTCCACAAGTGAATTTACAGGCGAGTGCCCCACAAGTGAGTGTCCCGCAGGTGAGTGTCCCGCAGGTGAGTAGTGTTACTAAAGCTAAAAGTGCTGGGCGCGTTGAGGCCGGCCGTAAACTAGCTGAATGGAACAGACTGCAAAAAGCAAACCAAGCAGCAAAACAAAAATTATTAGATAGTAATACAACAACAGCACCAGCACCAGCACCGCCACCAACAGCAACACAATCAAACTATAAGATGTATTATTATGTACTGGGGAGTATTGTTGTTGGTGGAGGGGTTTTGGCATACAAGCGCCTAAAGCCATACTTAGCAGCAAAGCCACAAACCCCCACAAAAACAGTAAAAGAACCAGCTTCTGCAAAAAAAGTACAACCTCCCGCTGTAGACCCATTTTTAATAAATTAGTTTTTTAATGTGTTGTTAAGTACTGGTTAAGTACTGGTTAAGACAGTTATAACAAGTTAAGTGTAAGTAAAGCGCAAGTTAAGTGCAAGTTAAGTGCAAGTTAAGTGCAAGTCATGTTAAGATCTTAAGTTAAGTACTAGTTAAGTACTAGTTAAGATCTTAAGTTAAGTACTAGTTAAGTACTAGTTAAGATCTTAATTTAAGTCAGTCAAGTCGGCTCTCCAATGCCCTACAGCATATGAAAACTCATTGACGTAAGTTCTCTTGTTATTGTTAGAGACTAGTGATTTCTTATTAACTGCAGTTGTGTTTACTTGATGAAGAGTAGAGCGCAGATTAACATTTGTGTGATGAAATACTTTGTTTTCAAAGAGAGCTTGCTTGTAGTTATCGTGACTTATATTTTTTTTGACAACTTCTTTACTTATGCCTTTAGCCTTCTTCATTACAGAAGTTTGGCTGGCAACGCTATACATCTTTGCCCGTAAGCCAACATATTCTTGTATAACCGTCCCATTAAGTTCATCCTTCATCTTTCCAATCACTTTCTTGTTCACAGTTGAATGTAAAGGTGAATCTTTTGGGTAGTCACATGTGTCGTACCACCCATCAGCTCCTTTGGCTACCTCCGCTTCTAAATCCTTATAAAAGTCTTCAGTTGGGATGTCCATAATAAAAGAGTCAGTGTCTGTGTAAAGGACTCTAGACTTTGGGTACAGCGGTTTAAAGTAGTCGTACAGAAATTCTAACATTAACAGCTTTGACAACTCTAATACGGCGAAGCCGATAAACACCGGCTTATCCAACTTCACACTCAGTTTCTTCATCATGATGCCAACCAGGCTGTCGCTAAATCTTCTAAAGTCTTGGTAGTTAGGTTTAGAGACCAGCTTAATTGCTTGTTTTTCTTTCGTAACTAATCTTACATCTTTACGCTTGTGTGGGTTTTCCATGGTTTTGCCAAAACAGCTGTTGTTCATTAGTTTAAAAAAGTCTTTTTCTGAGGTATCAGTGGCTTTAGTCCTAAGATCAGTATTCTTCATGATGTATGGCCTCATAAAGGGCTCTTGTTCAAATTCTATAATTCTATGAACGGCAGTAAGTTTCAGTCCGTGTCTTAAGTAAAACTGTAGCAGTCTGTAATGACAGACATACTTTCTCTTGTGTCGAAGATTAGGCACAAGCTTAGGCGGTTCTGTGGGATTCATCTTTAATCTTTCTGCCGCTAGGGGGTAATCATTATGGAGGTCATGCAATTCTTTAGGATATTCTAAGTCTACTTCCAAGATTAGTCCTATTGGATTATCAGGCGTAAGCTGTGATAGCATACTCAACATTTTATTAACAGCATGAGGCCCGTTTATCATTTTAAAGTTTCTTAATGGCAGTGCCTGACTCATGGCCCACCCATACAGATTGTTAGCGTCTAAGTACATCAGATAGTTGGATGGCTTAGTTGGATCATAATCGTCTAAATACTTGTTGTTGGCTCTGCGGTAAGGATGACAGGCCATGCTAATGCCTCCCCTCAGCCCATCCTCAATCATCTGAAGAGTGGACAGATCAGAAATTAAGTCAATCTGGATGTTTGTAGACTTCAAGAATGCGTCCCAAGACAACCCCGGGGCAGAGATGTACTGTGATGAATCTAGGCCGTAGTGTTTTATGCAAGTAGCTCTGTAATTCTGAAAGACGTCAGCTAATAAACACACGTCGGCCATCAAGTAGTGATCATGATAATCGCCCATTGTTTGACAGTGTAATTCTGTCCAGGCTTTCTGGGCGTGTTCATAGTCGGCGTCAGATATGCCTCCACCTCTAAGCCGGCTGTAAAAGTCGTCTTTATGAGGCAGCGCTGGCTCGTCAAACTTGTCCCACGAGTCCATGTATTCATAAGGATAAACTCCCTTACGAACTAAAGATGGATTAAAGTATTTTTTAGTGATTGGATAGTCTTGCAAAGATCCTGCCAATTTGTCTAAACTCCCCATCAGATGTTGGGCAGAGTCATAAAAGGATAAACAGTCAAGAGTAAAAGTCATGTACTTTTCTGAAGACTGTGCAATGCAGGTAACCCTCTTATATTCAGAAGTCACTGCTTGCATGATAAAGTGAGAATCATAGCCTCGTAAGTTATGAAAGAAGATAGGCAGTTTCCATGTCTTGGGGTCAACCTTAAGTTGAAGATTACAGTTGTTGTGCGCCGCCCCTCTGAACTTTCCAGTAATGTGATCATGGTCTCTTACTGTCACGTCTTTACTGTTAGGCGTTAGCTCTAGGCCGCATATCCAACAGTGGGTAGCTGATCTATAACGTTGTTGGTCTTCGGGAGTCATCTTAATGTCTGAAAGGTTTAGCTGATTAGAGAATTGATTGCGAAGGTGTTTCATCTGCTCTAAAAATTTACTAGCCGCGTTGGGACCTCTGTAAATCTCTGGGTGTGTGTGTGCCCCATCTGATCTAACAACGACGAAAGCATAAGAACAAATCTGATGGTGGGTTAATAAGGCTGTTTTTTTGTTGCGTCCGTTCTTGAGGGCCGCAGTACTGTGGCAAGATTGATTCAAAGTCAGCATAGACTACGTATGGCCTCATCTGCAGTTTGTGTACATTCTTAAAACTAACTTTAGACCCTGGTGGAGGCATAAGAAGTTCGGTTTCACAGTCTACAATGCTTTTACAATGTTTCTTATGTTTGTCAGCTGCTTCTATAGATGGAATTCTGACCAAACACCTTCTACAAAGCTCTTGTTTAGCAGTATCCGTTGTAGTATACGCCAGAAGTCTACTTATTGCTCTAATTAATACATAATGACTCTTTGTACTATCTGCAAACAGTATCAAGTCTACATGATTCTTAAGTGGCTCGCCTAAAGTAGGGGCTTTGGGAGAAATCCTTAGAGGGGCTAGATTGTCTACTACAGACCAGGTGTATACGCTTACAGTTATTGGTTTGTTTTGTTCTTCAAACTGGTCGATGCTTTCTATGCTCACTGGAAAGTCTATGTTATCAAAGTTCAGCTCATTTATATACTGCTTATAATTAGAAACTCTGTTTGCATTATTTTTAACTGGGTGTAGATGCGCTAAAACGCACCACATGAAGCACATATTGTCAGAATTATGTATGTTTAATACTGCTCGTTTTAACTCTAACTCTCTTGGGAGAGGGATGTAAGAATTGCCGGCCATAGGAGAGTATTTGACTTGTCTTAATCTGATTTCAAGAACTGTTCCTTCAGACCAGCCAGAACCCCTTAACTTAGCCTCCTCACTTGCATGGTTAAACTGTGTAAGCATGTAATCAGCCCAGTCAGAATTAAAGTCGTGATAGCTAGTAACTTCTTTCTGTATAGTTGAAACCCAGACTAGTATACTATAATCATCGGGGGTTATATATTCAATCTGAATGGCCAATGACACTTTTACTGGCGGGTTAAATTGAAGAGACTCTGGGATTTTAGAAATGGCATGTGTTACGCTTTCCTGAACGTTTGTGGGGTTAATGATGTCCATGTCTAGTACTCTGTTCATATTGCCCGACGGTTTGTCATCCATCGCTTTTGTGATCGTCATTTTTAAGATCAAATAAATAGGTAATACAAAAAAAATAAATACTAAAATTTAGCTAATATTTACTAATTTGAGGTAATACAAAAAAATAAATACTAAAATTTAGTTAAATTAAATAGCCGCTCCTTCAGAGCTAGTAAAAATAGACAATTCAGCGTCATCAGGAGCCATAATATTAACTAAAATTGCAATGCACTTTATAACGGTTGGGCCAAGAATCTGGCATTTTACTGATTACGTTAGTTACACTTTCACGAATATCGGGGTGCTCAAAAAGATCCGCAATTAATTCATCAAACTTGTTTCTTAACTCTTCTTCATTAGCCCCCCGCTCCATCATTAACTCTAGGGCGCAGCATATATTTTTAAGTTCTGTAACTACTTTGGTTGTCATTTTTAAGATCAAATATATAAGTAATACAATAATTAAATCATGCTCGTTTTTGGGTTTGCAAGGTTCTGCTTTGCAATGTTCTTTCTGATTGCCTCAGCGTCTACCTGTTGTGAAGTAAAAGTCTTTCTCCATTTCTTTTGGAGGTCGATTTTTTGTTGTCTGTAATCATCGCCGTCAGCATGGCTCGTTTAAATTCTTCGTCTGTTACTTTTCCATCCAGCAATGTATCGCTTATAATCAGCCTTAATGAATGAAGTTTTGCTGTTGCTAGGGCTACAATGGCAGTGTGCTTTTGTAACTTAGGTGCCAGTTTCTTAAAACCGCACTTACAATCGTGGACACAGCAACTAAACCCAAACCAACACTCCCAAAAGCTATGGATATTGGCGCCCCAACTCCAGTAGCTAAAAGAACGACACTAGACCCGGTGCTTAAGCCGGCTACAACTGATGAGCCGGTGATTATATAAGAAAGGACATTTAAAGCTTTAGCATATTTCTTTCTAGTAACCCTATACTTATTTAAGTCACTTTCTATTTCCTCTTCAAGCTTAGCCATGTGCTTTAATCTAAACTGCTGGCCGTCTTCCATTTTAAAACAAGATTATTTTTTTAATCCTGTACATATCTTCTTATTAACCCTTCTGGCAGCACTTCATCAACAGAGTAAAACGCAATAAAATCAACATACTTAATGAAAATAAAATCGAGTACTGTTAGTTTGTCTTTGTCAACCATTACAGTAACTTTGTCAGAAGATACAAAAGTGTTTATTTGATCCTCATTTTTAGTAATAACAATAACAAGCCTAAGAGAGCCGTCCAAGTTTTCAGACTTTATTTGTACACCCCTGATTAACGTATGCTCTGGCAAACTAGGATCAGACTCCCTTGGAGTAATAAATAAGCGAAAAAGCATTGTCATTTTTCTAGGCAGTGATTCTAGTTTTGGGTTAAACTCTAAGCCGACGGTGTCGCCCCCCACTTCAGCTAAGGACTTCTTTCTCCGCAGCATATATACAGAGCCCTGCTTAGTTATTTCAATCTGCTTTTTCTGTTGTAATCCTGGGACTAGGCTAGCAAGAAGGCGTCCTTCATTCAAAGCTTTTCTAAAATTGTATTTCTTATCAAAGTATACATGGGGGCTTCGTAGTTCAAACTTTAAATCCCAGTTAATGTCAGGAAGCAACGCCCAGGCATTCTCTCGTTTATGAAGTTTGTATTCGCGTTTGCCAAAATCGTTTGCCCTTAGATTTCTTATCTCTTCCAGGGCAGGATACTGCTGTCGTTTTTTATCTTCAATTTCTATTCGTTTGTAAACGCCATCGTCGGTGTACTCAAATCCATAAACATTTCCTGCCACTCCTATTAGATCAAAGTCAGTTGTATCTGCTAGATCTTTTATCTCTACTGCAACGCATTTAGGAGCTAACTCTGCTTTTGATTCTGGCCCTCGAGACATTCTTTTTAATATAAACAATTTATTATTAAACAATCTATAATAAACAATCTATAATGAGCAATCTGTTATAAACAATCTATAATAAGCAATCTATAATAAACAATCTATAATAAGCAAACGTATTGAACTGGCGGGTCAGTCCGTAAGCATAGTTTAGCGTGCTTAGATTTTTCTAGCTGCTCTTTTATTTTTTTTAGTTCATCCCTGTCCCTGATTATATAGTTTTCACTTAAACACTCTTCAAAACTATCCCTGTCCTTAGTATAGAATAAGATGACTGATTTTAACTGCGATCTAAAGTCTTTTAAGACAGCATTGTATTTTTGAGTTAAGAGCCAAACAGAAACTAATGCGTGTCTTCCGCTAAAGGCTAGCTTAGACAGAGTCCTTCTTTTTTTAACAATGTCTTGTTCGGCTGAACAGTCATCAATAATAAACAGCGTTTCAGTTTCCTCAAATAGCCTATAGTAATGTTCTAAACAGTCGCTTAGCTTGTCAGTAGGATCAACTAAAAATATATTCTCGTCTGTCCAAACAAACTGCCTTTCTTTGTAAGACTTGTTGTGCTTAATGGTTGTGCAGAATATAACAATGTACTCGTAATGAAATCTGTAGACTGTTTGTAACAAATCAAGCACGAAGACAGTTTTCCCACACCCAGTAATCCCACAAATAAGCGAACAGTGCGGGTCTTTGGGCAAAAAGTTCAAACTATCCATCTGTTTTAATAGGCTATTTCTTTCAGTCTATTTTCTTCAATGTTCAGCTGGGCGTCATAAACCACAAAAACGTGCATTTGTATCTGGCCATTCTCCTCCTCTTCCTTATTAATCTGTATGAGTATGCCATCTGATCCTACCCTTCTTCCACTCCCGTGCAGTCTGTTGTCATACGTGGATCTAAAATCCAGCCATAGTCCATATTTGTCTGTTAGATAATCTTCAAGTCTTACATCGTGAAGGTGAAGTTTTTTACACACATGATCGGCTATGGGGCTTGTCTGTCTGCCTCCAGCAAACAATTTTCTTATTTCATCAAAGTGTTGGTCAGGTAAAAGTCCAGCCGAATACAACTGAAAAGGCTTACCATCTACTGTGCAAGACAGTTGCTCAATTTTTGGGTTGTAAAACACCTCAGATTCTCTCTGAAAAGGAGCTGAGGGTTTAGTAAATAGCAAGAGAACCCCCTTTAGAGACCTTAAAGAATTGCTTATAGCTATTTCCCAGACGGTGTCTTGCTTGTTTTTAATCGCTAGACTGTGGTGTAAAACTCTTTCAAAGTAAACAACCGCCCTACTTTTATACTGATTTAAGATTATTCTAGCTAGTTCGGGGTTAGTAACAACGTCAAAATTAAGAGAGATGTTACTAACAGTGTATTTGGCTAAGGGATCGTCTGATAGAATAACAGACCCGCTGTCATTGAATGTCAGTTCGTAAGTAAGTTTGTCTCTTAGTGCGCCTTGGTAATATGGCTGATGGGTTTTTAACAGTTCAAAATCTAGAGGAATGCAAAATCTGTTCTTAAATGCTCGCGCTATTGCCTGGTCTCCCTCGTCTTCCTTTGCATCTGCAGCATTAACCCTGTGCTTAAGACCGTTTGGGCTCTGGATTCCCTGAAAGATTTTGTCTTTCCTTTCTGTTCTGGGTAGCCACAGATCAGAATAGAGATTAAAAATGTCTGCGCTACTCAGTGAGAAGACTTCTCTACCCTCCAGTTTAATTACCATATTTTTAATGATGGCCCTGCCCAGGTTAGCAACGACAGTGGCATTAGGATCCGCCGACTCAATATCTATTTTGAATGACAGCCTGGCAGTGCCCGGCATTATAACATCGTCAGGTCCGAGATCACTAAATCTTACTGTTAACATTTCATTAGGCTCAATTGTTGATGGATTATTTACAACCCGCACAGTCTGTCTTATGCCTTTTATGCCGTGGGGCTCCTTCGCTTTTCTGAATGGATCAAGGTCGCAGCCGTATGGGTTCATTTTTTATAAAACAAAAAATAATAAATATATAAATATGGCTGATGATAATTTTGACGCAATTGAACCTATTGAAGAGGAAGATGATGAAACAGAATCGGGCCCTTCATTAGAAGATGAACTTGAAGAAGCACGTTCTTTAACCCCTTCAGTAGAAGAAACGCCCCCCGGAGTTATTACAGCTCGTGCAGAACTATTAACAAATAAAATTAACTCATTCTATAGAAGCATAGGACTAGAGCCGCCAGAAGGCCACAGTGCTTTTGATTTTAAGATGGATAAAAATAATCATCTGTATGTAAGGACTAGTAAAGGCCTTGTACAACTTACTACAAAGCCAGACCCGGGCAAGTTTTTAAGCATGAGCACAATTCTTAGAAAACTCTCTGTTGCCGACCGAAGGCGGTTAGCCCTTATTAAAGATTTAAGGCCCGAGGCTGTTAGTGCTTTACAGAACGTGGGGCGGAGGTTGCTAACACGATCTGAAATAGAAGTAATCTCTATTCAAGAATTAAGTCAAAGAACAGATGAAGCAATAGCAGAAATTGAGACGAGTTTTAATGAGGAGACGCAGTTAAAAACAATTGTCGGCTCGCCTAGTCAAAGAGAACGTGAGCTGAGCCCTGAAGAAGAAGCAGCTTTACAAACAATTGATGACCCTCCATTGCCTGAGAGTGTACACAGGAATCTTAAAGCTGCTATAGGTGAACTCAGGGGTCTTGATGAAACTCTGCGGAGAATAAATGGCGAGCTAAAAAACAACTTGTCAAAACTTGGCGAGCTAGAGAGAGAGATAAGAGAAGAAAAAAATAAACTGGCTGATGCAGATGATAACAATTTAGGGCGAGAAGAAAAGGCTAGAATACAGGCAAAAATACAGGAGTTAATGTTACTAAGGGCGGCCAGGTTAGAAACGCTGTCTACTAACAGAGAACAAATAGTATTACAAACAAACAGAATCAAAGAAACTATACGCAGAATACTTTATGAAAATACTACATTAGCAGAAAGAATAAGGACTCTGTTCAGAGAGCAGGGGATTACAGTAGTTAGCATATTGACAGCTGTTGGGTTTACTATCTCTACACTCGTTTATGCTTTAACTGGCGGTGCGCCAACAGGGTCAGTAACGCCTCCAACACCTCAGCCTGGTAAAAGTTGGATTAGAAAACAATTACACCACCTAGCAAACCTATTAAAGAAGTTAGCTGTCAAAGCGCTTGATGCTCTGCCTGGCATAATAGGCAGTGTTGTTAGTTGGGTTTTGTCTACTATAGGCAAAGTGGCTGGTTATATGGCCGACCATCTGTGGACGTTAGGAGTGCTGGCTGCCGGTTTAATTTTTAGTGAAATAAAGTATGGCTAATCCAGTAAAAGTTAAAAACACAACAAGGGCTGTCTTTTCGCTAGTATGACTGTCGGGGTGAGGTACATCAACAGGCGGGGGGTCGCTTTCTGGGCTGCTTATAACTGGTGGGGGGTCGCTTTCTGCAGGTTCTGGGCTGGATACTTTTTTCAAAATGGCTGGCGCTGGCCTTGTGTTTAAGCCTTGATTGTGTCCTAAGTTTTGGTCGTCTCCAGCGATAAGGATTTCATTGTTATAATTCTGTATCATGCCAATCTGTAGTCTAAGGTCAGAAGGCAGCATGTATAATCCATGGCCCACAACAAAGTCAACCTTTGACCGAGCATGTGAAAGAACGTTTTGGTACCTTTGTATGCTGGAAGGCAAATCAACAGCAGAGTTAATAACATCTTCTAAATTGGCTAGAAATTGTTTTCTGGCGTCAAAACCTGTAGATTGATCCACTATGCTAGACTTGGTCTGTGCTTGCGCTCCTAATAGACACCAAACGTATGTTCTTATGGAGTCATTAAGCCTTTGCACTCCCGGCATTGTTAGACCTTTACTTTCATCTAAGATAAATGTTGCCCAAGCATTGGGGTGTTTTTGTTCTATGGCCCCCAATCTAACTTGGGAGTTTGACTTAAAAGAGGTGTGGCCGGGCCAGTAGTCAAAATTATATTCTCTATGCTGACCCCACAAATACAATGTGCCCAACCCGTGATTGCGGTCTAACTTTTGTCTAAAGTTATTTGAAGGGTTAATGTTAAATTCGTTGCAGATTCTTTCATAGGCATTATTGTCCATTGGGCTGAGAAATGGATTAAACGCGTTGTCATTGGGGAGGCGTACTTGTAGTTCAGTTAGTATGCGCCTATACTGATAATAAACATGAAAGTTATATACTGACCTTACTAAGAGGTTGGGGTGGTTTAAATGGTTTGCATATGAGACACCGCAGCCAGTGGTTGAGCAGTAAACTGCAAAATTTAACTGATTCTGGTAAAAGGTCATAGGATGAGTTGACCATGCTGATGGCACTCTATCACTCTTTATTGGAGGATTTAAATATCTAGTTAGTGGGTTTACAAGTCTGACTAGAAAGCCATATGATTCATCCACTGCGATGGTTAGGTTACTAAAGTCCAAAGATTTGGGCTCATAAACCCCTCCTACGTCGTAAGCGGCACTTTCATTATATTTAAAAGGCTCCATTTTTAAATAGATTTTTTAAAAAGGATTTAAAAAGGATGTTCCTTTATATAACCAAGCAAAACCAGCGCGTGTTTTTAAAGTATTCAGTTGACAATAAAGACGGGAAGTGTAGGGCTGCTCTTAGAGAACTTAGGTTTAAAATAAGGTGGTTTAACATATCTGAAAAGGCCCAAAATAATTGGATAGATATTTATGATGAGGGGGGCAATCGCTTAAAACGTTTAAAAATACCTGATGGTTACTACAGCTTTTGTTCTTTAAAAGAAGCATTTAACAAATTTGACATACGGTTAGAAATTAATGAGGCAAGTCTTATAATTACTATATTTTTACCAAAACATAAAGACAAAAGGGAGTACGTTTTTCCCAAGGGCCTTGCTCGAATTTTAGGCTTTTATGATAGTGGTAAAGCCTATCGTATTAATACACACGCGTATATAGAAAGCGGTCTATATGAATATGTAGGCAGTAGACCATCCGATTTTCTAATTAATCCAATGTTGTATGTTCATTTAAGCGAATTAAAAACAAACACTAATTTGTATAATGGCCAGCCATCTACAGTTCTAAGAGCACTCCCATCAACTAAGGTGGGGTTTTGCGATTATCAGTCATATACATTTGGTAAAAACAGTCAATTTAAAGAATTAGTTGAAGGGCCTATAAATTCAGTGTGTGTAAAAATAACTAACCAAGATGGAAGGCCGGTTGTTTGTTCTGATTTGTTGGTAGTGCTTGAGATAGAAGATTAATCAGAGAGAAAGTATAGATACCTGCCCGCAGTCTTACGCGCCATGAACAATGAAGAATTTAAAGCAACGGGTCTTAAGCCGGTGAACGCGATCAAATTAAAAAAAATTAGCATTACTGAAGACATTCAAGGTAATCAAAAACTCTTGCCGTTTGGACTAAAAGTAAGATACTTGTATGCGCCTGGAGAGGCAGAGGGAGATGTTAGAATTAGAGCCACAGACCCTATATGGAGCGTAGATGTATATGAAGTTGAAAGAATTATGAAAACAACCCCTCCTGTGTATTATTTAAGAGAAACTCTTTCTTCTAACGGCGCCACTACGTCTAAAAAGCCCGCCCCTAAAAGATCGTTTGTTCGTGAAGAGTTGCAAGTTGTCCCGCCAAACACAGCGCCTGTTAGTTAATCAGAGAGAAAGATAAAATGTGCGGTTCTAGAGCAGGAAAATTATTTTGCCCGCAAACCCCCCTTTTCACGCAATTAGATTTGTTTAATTTTGTAGGGTTTTAGCTATTTTTTTTGGTTAAGAGAATTTGATTATGTGAAAAGTGGGGTTTGCGGGCGAAATAAGATTGCTGATCTAGAACACAGATTTAGACATTCTCTCGGGACGCGCAGCTGAAGACGGTAACAACGATGACAGAGATCGTGTTTTGCAGTTGTCGCTGTCAGTATTCTTTCAGAATGATTGTCATCCTTTTCTTCTCAGAATGATTGTCATCCTTTTCTTCTCAGAATGATTGTCATCCATTTCTTCTC